>CM042020.1:33130000-33505000 GCA_023525975.1 Smallanthus sonchifolius | reverse complement strand
TTTACTAATACATATTGATTGTTGCTAAAATATCTAAATGTTTTGCGCACTTAGTAAGTGCGCAGGAATTAGTTCCTGCGTACTTAGCAAGTACGCAAGAATACTCTGCGTACTTGCTAAGTACGCATGAGCAATTTGCCTTGCGCACTTGCTAAGTGCGCAGAGATCAGGTCGTGTATAAATAGGATAGGCTGACAGTAGATAAGTACGCAGTCATATATGCAGACATTGTATACTCAGTATTTCTCTCTGTAACCTTCAAGTGTTTATAATAGACGAAAGTTTAAAGTGATTCTCTTGTAGGTTTACTTTGTGTTGTAAGACTCTCCACCTAGTCACGGGTATTCCGCACCTGGTCCGACTCGGGAACACACTTGCATGTGACGATCCGCCATACCCGAGGGACCTACAAGTGGTATCAGAGCTTTGCTCATGATTTCGAGTGTTGTGAGTGTGTTTGGAGAGTTTTCTACAGAGATTTTACAAGAAAAAGTGGGTATTTTTGTTGATTTTTGTGATAAAATAGGGGTAGCTCTTGAGCACTATTTTAGAAGCAAAAATCACTCAAAAACCGACTTTTGTTGTGTATTTGAGTGTTTTGAGCAACAAAGGTTGGTTAGAAACAAGTTTCTGACCCTTTGGCACATTTTGTTTGTTCATCTGTCCGATTTTTGCCATCTCCGGTGAGATTCCAGTGACCGAAATAGTTTGGTGAGAGTTGGTGTAAAGGTTATCTGCGTACTTACCATATCTGGCAAAAAGTTCAGTCTTGCTGCGTACTTATCAACTACGCAAGACTAATCTTTCTGCGTACTTAAGTTAACTCTTGCGTACTTATTTTCTACTCCTGCGTACTTATCAAGTACGCAAGAGCAAATCATAAGTGCGCAAGACCATTTCTCTAAGTGCGCAAGGCGTGTATCAAGTGCGCAAGTGTCTTTGACCTTTCTGAAATTTGACTAAGTGTTCACCATGTCGAATCTTCAGAACCTCGGTAACCTTCTGAACTATGATAACGAGATCGAAACACCTCAGAAACCGCCAAAGTTGTTAAATGTAAATGATTATTCTAAGTGGAAAGCATGCTTTGAGCATTACATTTCTTATACCGATTCTTCGTTATGGATACCAATTCTAGAGGGATATAAGCATCCCACACACATTTACCTTGATGAAGTAATGCCCAAGCCTATCTCTAAACTCGATGAAGAAGAAAAGAAAGTTTATGATCGAGAGAAGAAGGCTCACGGTTCTATCACTATGGCCTTGACTGGGGAGTTATTCCACAGTTTTAGAGGATATGATAACTCCAAGGATCTTTGGAAGACGTTATAGAAATGATTCGAGCGCAATAGTGACATCAAGAAAAGTAAGCGGGATCTCCTCAGGAAGCAGTATGAGTGCTTCAGATTTCTGGAGAACGAATCTATAGAAGAGCTCATCTCTAGATTCTATCATCTGCAGACCGAGTTGAAAGCTTTTGAGCTAAAGTATCCTGATGAAGAATTAGTTGAAAAGTTTCTGGATGCTTTGCCTCCTAAGTTTGAGATCTATACAACCTGATGAGAGAGAATTCTAAGTTCTATGAGATGACAATTGATGAGGCAATTGGAAAGGTTCAAGCTCATGACATGAACCTAAAAAGGAAGGAGAGCTCAGGAAGACCTCAGATACAAGACCCTTCAATGTATCATGGGACGTCTTCTACAACCAAGTCATCGGGCTCTGGAATTGCCCTTTCCTCTGGAAACTCTCATGAGGAAGAAACTGTGAAGGCTTGTGGTGGTCATGCATGCTATGCAGCATCCGGATCAGGTTCTGGATCTCATCAACAACATCCCTCAAGAAATCCTCCCGCTACATCTTCAGCTAACCAGTCAGCTATAGCCAAAATAGCTGAAGATCATGTAGCTTTATTTTTGTCGTGTATGCTTGCCTATGAGAACTTCATTGGTGGCAAGCTTACAGATCTTGAAACAATTGAAGAAGATTTTAATCAAGTGGATCCAGATGACATGGAGGACATGGATATTCAGTGGAATATGGCCATGATATTGAGGAGAGCGAAGCGTTTCCTGAACAGAACAGGAAGAAAGTTCATTGGCGGGCACTCTAATGCCAAGGTTGGTTTTGACAAATCCAAGGCCAAGTGCTACAAGTGTCTGAACTATGGACACTTTGCTCGTGAATGTCAAAAAGACAGAGCACCGGCTTCGGGTTTCACTAGACCTAGCCAAGGAAACAACCAAGGCTACAACAACTCAAACAACCACAATCAAAGCCAAAGTAGATCGTCCAATGCATTGGTAGCTCAACAGGACGAAAGCTTTGATTGGGGTGTTCATCTGGAGGATGCCATTATTGCACAAACTCAGGTTTGCCTCATGGCTGAGATTATGGAGATGATGGAAACTGAGGAACGTGAAGCTTCTGTGGCTGACCGAGAAGAGTCTACAACTGTTGTTGCCCTAATGGATATCGGAGAGGCATCACATTCATCGAATGAGGTAGATTCTAATCCTTTTACTGTCATTTCTTGTTCCAAATGTCTAGGCTTAAAAATTGAAAACTCTAAGCTTCAAGACAAAGTCGAACCCCGTCGTATTGCAGCTTTAATCTACAAAGAAAACAAAAACAATTTAAAGATTCAATTGAAACGTTGAAGAAAGAAAAACGTGATCATTCACTTAAAATGAGCGATCAACAACTTCACTTGGATATTGCATACAAGGGGTTAGAGAAAAGGAACAATGAGATCAACAACCTGCAAAATGAGATCTTGCAGTTGAAATGTACTAATGAGAAGTTGAAAAATTCTCGTTTTGTGGCGGAACACTACGAATCTGTAGTGAGACAAATGAATAGCTTAGGGCTGGGTACTAATGCCATTCCTCCACCAGTTAGCGGAAAATTTGTCACCAGCTTAGTAGACATTGATCTAACTTGCCTTGATGAGTCCTTAGTCTAACAACAATGATTCCTCAAGTAAGGCTAACTCCGCATCTAATGAGGAGTTCTTTACTGATTCTGATGATGGGTCGGTTAACACCTGCCCTGAAGGAGTAGTATCCAAGGAGTTGTTATCTGAACAGAAAGTCAAGAAAAACATTATCACTAATAGTGACAATTGTATTTTAATTGAACCTGATATCATTGAATCAAATGATAAATTAAAGGTAATGCTTTATGGGGGGTATAAAAATCTTAATCAAGTTAAGAAAGAATCTTTTTCAGCTCACTATGGGCTTGGTTATAAAGAAAATTTGCAAAAATACTATACTCCTAAAAACCAATCTATATCGGGTCAAACTCCTGTTCACAAACCAACTCCTCCTGCTCATCAAGCTGAGTCATCTAATGCCAGATCTAATGAGCCTTATAGGAGGACATACACAGACAAGAGGACTTGCTTTCACTGTGGTATGGTTGGTCACATTATTGTGAACTGCCCTTCTAAGAACCATGGGAAACGGCCAATTGTTTCACAACCGGCTGTCATCCCTAAGTCACCACAAGTGAAGCATCCCAAAAGTACAAAGACAAATGTGGTGAAACCACCAGTAAAACCGATGGTAAAGCCAAAGATAACCTCTGGGGCTAAACCATTTGTTTCAATAAAACCGGCTATACCTTGTGTATCTACCTCTGGTAGTACACCTACTGGTGAGAAATCTATGGTGAAACTCTCTAAGCCACAGAGGAGGAGAAGGAATAAGTGGTTGAGAAAGCTAGAACAGCTGACTGGAGTTCAATCAGGTGAAGCTTCCATTAGTTCACCGGTTGTTATTGAACCTAAGTCTACTATTCTAGTTAAGAAACAGAAGAGGTCCTGGATTGCCAAATCTAAATGTTCTCAATCTCCTATTCCTAATTCTTCTAATGATTCATCCATTTTGAATAGTCACAACTGTGAGTTAAAAGAGGTTGTTTATTTTGAAAAAGACGGACGACCCAAGACCACTATGGCTTGGGTCTCCAAATCTAACTAATTCTTTTTGTGACTCGTGCAGGGACATCCAAAGGGTACTATCTCTAACCGTTGGTATGTAGATAGTGGATGCTCCCGGCACATGACATGAAACATGGCCTTGCTTCAAGACGTGAAACCATTCAGAGGCGGCTATGTGGCCTTTGTTGGAGAGAAAGGCGGAAGTATCACGTGTCAAGGCGTCGTGTAAAATGGTTGTGTCAGCTTTGACAATATCAACTTTTGCGAGCAGCTGAAGCATAACCTGTTGAGTGTCTCCCAAATGTGCGACAAGGAGTACTCGGTGATGTTTGACAAGAATGAATGCCTGATTCTCAAACCTGGTTTTGAAGTTCCTAAAGACTGGATTCTGATGAGAGCGCCAAGGACAAACGACACCTATCAGATTGATATGAGCATGGCAACAACCACCTCATCAGTTGCTACTTGTTTGCTTACCAAAGTGACAGAACTTGACTCTATCTTGTGGCATAGGAAACTCGGACATATTTCTTATCGTAAAATGAATCATCGAGTCCGAAACGGTTTGGTAACCGGTGTTCCTAAGCTGAGATTTACCGTTGCAGATGATTGTATGCCTTGTAAAAAGGCTAAACAGCAACGGAAGTCTCACAAGCCCAAGCTCCAAAACTCCATCGATACCCCTTTGGAGCTATTACATATGGATCTGTTTGGCCCCATAAGTATCAGGAGTATTGGAGGTAAGTCATACTGTCTAGTTGTAGTAGATGATTTCTCATGTTTTTCTTGGGTGCATTTTTTAGGTACGAAGGACGAAACTGCTGATATTCTTCAATACCTGATCCTGAGCTTGGAATCTCTTTGCAAGTTGAAGGTTAAAGACTAAGGAGTGACAACGGAACTGAATTCAAGAATAACTTGATGGAACTTTTCTGTCTCAAGAAGGGGATCCGTCACGAATTTAGTGCCCCGTACACACCTCAGCAAAATGGAGTTGCAGAACGGAAGAACAGAAACTTGATCGAGACTGCAAGGACGATGCTATCGGATGCAAAGCTTCCTGTCACTTTCTGGACAGAAGCAGTTAATACAGCTTGTCATGTCTTGAACAGAGTTCTAGTTGTGAAGAGGCATAACAAGACTTGTTACGAGTTAACCAACAATCGACCTCCCAATCTTGATTACCTAGTTCCTTTTGGTAGTCCTTGTTCCTTGTTGCTACAATACAAAGACCGCAAGTCTAAGTTTCATGCAAAAGCGGTGGAAGGCATCATCTTATTAAGATATGTTGCCAACTTGCCTTGCAAGAGAGTGTACAATATAGGAACTCGTACTGTCGAGGAAAGGTTTGAAGTGGATTGTAGTAAGCACATCATTCCACCAGAACCAACTGGTCCAGCTTGGGGTTTTGATTATGATGCGCTATTCAAGTCATTCAATCTTCCTGATTTGTCTGGAGTTGATGTCGCAAATGTATATGAATTATTGGGTGGTAGTGATGACTCCAGTTTCTCAACACGTGCTACTGTACCTATTGTAACTCCTGATTCCAATGCTGCATCTGCATCTGGAACTCTTAATGGTGATAACAGTGAAGATGTTCATGTTGACAGAAATGACGCTCAAGCTAATCCTTACACTAGTGTAGGAAATGAAGCTCCAGCTGATCCAATTAACATTGAATCTTCTTCTTCTGGAACACAGGATATGGGGGAGTTAAGCACAAACCTTGATTCAGAAATTCAGGAACCAAATGTACCAGAGACGAGAATGCATAAGAATCATCCAATTGACAACATTATTGGTGATCCTCATGCCGGTGTTCAGACTCGTCATCGAACCATTACTGAGAACACTAGTCTCTACTCTGAGATACTTGACACTGGTGTCATGGAAACATGTCTGCATGCTGCATTCGTGTCCCAGTTAGAGCCGAAGAATGTGAAAGAGGCTCTCGCTGAAAACTACTTGAATGAGGCAATGCAAGACGAACTGTCTCAATTCCAAAAGTTGCATGTGTGGGATTTGGTTGACTTGCCAAGGGGCGTACAACCAATTGGCACCAGATGGGTGTTCAAATGCAAGATGGATGATCGTCATGTTGTGGTGAAGAACAAAGCAAGGTTGGTTGTTTAGGGTTTTTATCAACAAGAAGGCTTGGATTACACAGAAGTATATGCCCCAGTTGCTAGACTTGAAGCCATTCGACTGTTTCTGGCTTATGCCTCATATGTTGGCTTCAAGGTCTATCAACATGATGTGAAGAGTGCTTTCCTGTATAGAAAAGTAAATGAAGAGGTCTATGTCACTCAACCTCCCGGCTTTGAAGATCCGCATAATATAAATAAAGTATACAAGCTCGACAAAGCACTTTATGGTCTTCATCAAGCGCCACGGGCATGGTATGAGACATTATCTAAACATCTACTATCAAATGGTTTCGACCGTGGACAGATTGACTCGACCCTCTTCATTAGGAAAGTAGGAGGTGACATTCTTCTTGTACAAGTGTATGTCGACGACATTATCTTTTGGTCTACAAATGAAGAGATGTATAGGGAATTCGAACAGGTGATGAAGTCCAAGTTTGAAATGAGTAACATGGGTGAATTGTCGTTCTTCCTGGGTCTGCAAGTCAGTCAAAGAGAGGATGGCATTTATCTGCATCAAAGTAAGTATGTGCAGGACATCTTGTCAAAATACAAGATGAATGATAGCAGTACTTATGGCACACCTATCCCAGTCAATCATGGTCTACATCCTGACAAATATGGAAAGGAGGTGGATTACAGATTGTACCGTGGGATGATCGGATCTCTTATGTATCTCACAGCTGCAAGACCCGACATAATGCTTGCTGTGTGCTTGTGCTCAAGGTTTCAGTCACAACCGACGGAGTCCCATATGATAGCTGTGAAGAGGATTTTCAGATACTTGAAAGGGAAACCCCGATTGAGTCTTTGGTACTCTAAACGGCGGTCATTTGACTACAAAGCCTACACTGATTCAGACTATGGCGGTTGTAACCTTGATAAAAGGTCAACTTCTGGTGGATGTCAATTCTTGGGAGACAGACTGGTTTCCTACCAGTGTAAGAAGCAGTCAACGGTTTCTGTCTCAACATGTGAAGCAAAATACATTGCTGCAGCGAGCGATTGTTCTCAGATATTGTGGATTCAGCAGCAATTGAGAGACTACGGCTTAAACTTCACTGGAACTCCTCTGTTCATTGACAACAATGCCACCATGTCCATCACAAATAACCCGGTGAAACATTCAAAAACTAAACATATAGAAATTCTCCATCATATCATCCATGATTGTGCTGAAAAGCATTTAATTGAACTTGTAAAGGTTCACAGGGATGACAATCTTGCTGACCTTTTCACTAAGGCATTTGATCGATCTCGTTTTGAGCATCTTGTCAACTTGATAGGAATGTTCAATCCTGAGTGAAAACTTATTTTCTTAAATCATTTCAATTCATGAAAGTTAAATTTTATTTCTTTTTAATTTTTCTGTATAGTTCTTCTAATTTTTAAATATTTTACAAAAGTATGCAATGAGAGATTGAATCAAGGTTATGTCTTTAGCATAATTAATGTGGTTCATCTCACTGCCCATACTCATAAGTATGCAATGAGAGATTGAATCAAGGCATGTCTCTACATCAACCGTTGAGCATGTACTCACCCTTGAATCACTCCTGATTCATAGAAATCAAATCCAGATAAAAGTTGGATTCCCTTACCCTAATACTCAAACACCATATTCATTATCCTGAATCATCATACCGATATTCACTGAAGAAATCAAATGAAACCAAGACAAATGAATCACTCGATTCTGAATCTTATGATTCCTGATAATCCTTATGGATTCTGCTTGATTTTTCCTATGCTAATTGATGTAACTTCATTCTGAAAATTTAGAAAATAATTGGGAAAATCTTAGATGCCTTGAGATAGTGCAACTTACATTACTGTAGCAAATCAGTGGGGTACACGTTGTATATCTTATAATTAATACCTTAACACACAAGAACGTGATAAAAAGATGCTTATAGTTTCAAATCTTATAATATTGTCAACTTGAATTACTTGTTTATGTGCTTATTACGTATTAATAAATAGTAATTCATGACATGATCCCATATTCTTTGATGTTTATATTGTATCGTTTTTGCTATATGTTAGCCTGATATGATCCTCTGCTCGTGTCTTTGATCAAAAATAGTTTGTGTGATTATGTGTATATTTCTATCTAGAAATGATCAAAAAGATTTTAAGTTTGTGTACAGTTCAAGTTTAATCAGAAAAGCCAAAAATATTTGTGTTTAACCTTCCTGAATTAATTTTGAATCCTCTTGATTGAATGTTTTTATCTTGTTCGTTATTTGACTTGAAATCTTCATAATTTGAGTTGAAAGTTTGAGCACACAAGGGTCTCTGCGTACTTGATAAGTGCGCATGAGGTAAACCATGCGTACTTAACAAGTATGCGAGACTTAAGTCATGCGTACTTAGTAAGTACGTAGGAGTTAAGTCCTGCGCACTTAGTAAGTACGCAAGACCATTTTGTGTTGGGTATATATACAGGACTTAGAAAAATTTCAGAAGCTTATCTCATTCAAATTTCAAACTCCTGTTGAATTCCCTCTGCTCCTTTTACTCATAAAATTTCGTGTGTTCCTAATCGGTTTTTCATCCCATTTCTAGTTCCATCATCGTATTACAATCACTTGGTGAGAATCTAAAGGCATTTCATCCATTATATCTCGAATTATGAAACCGATTTAGACTATAAAAAATTTTAGAGTTCAATCTTGATTTTTATCAATCTTTTAGTTGTTTTGGTAACACACTATAATTAAAACTTGCTTAGAATCAACAATCGATCCTTATTTAGTCCTTAATCGTCATTATCGATTCTTAATTTTGACTTTGGCTTGGATTTTGACCGTCGGTTCGACTGGGTCGCCATTTAGGTCAAAATGTGACTAATGTAGCGGCTATTTGGTGTTGATATTGGTCCCATAGGCTATAATCACGGTTTTCGATCTTGTGGGGACCTAATCCACATCAATGTTCATCATCAGTTGAAAAATTGGATTTCTGAAAATTTGAACAAGTGCAATTCTTGCGCACTTAACAAGTACGCAAGAAGTAATTCATGCGTGCTTGTTAAGTACGCAAGAACAAATCCCTGCGTACTTGCTAAGTACGCCGGACCAACACTTGTGAAAATTTCCTAAGTCTGAAAATTCAGTTCAATGAGTAACTACTATACTTAGTCATGTATATTCAATTCCAATTAATCTTCTTGTTCTTATTATGTTTTATGTGTGTTTTGCAGTTATGGCTCGTGCGTTTACAAGTGAGTTCAACCTCCTAGCACATATAGAACCAGAATGGAAGGGTGCTGCACTACAATACCGAGAGATAGTTGACTTCTTGAACCATTCAAGAATCAGCTTTGCTATTTCAGTAGACCCGATAGTATCAAGACCGTATCTGTAGCAGTTCTGGGAGACCGCGGAACATGACTTCACGGTAAACCTAATGTTATACGGGCTACCGTGGCGGGTCATGACATCGCCTTTTCTGAGGACACCATTAGACAGGTCCTGCAATTCTGAGATCTCTCCACCGACCCAATAGCTTATCCTGACTACTTTGTGGATGGATGTTAGAGGCAGCGTATGGGATACGAAGGTGCAAGAGATTATGCTTCATACAAGAAATTGTGGGTGCTAGATCAATGGAGATATTTTGCCCACGTGATGAACATGTGCATCTCTTCAAGAAAGGAAGGGAAGGATGCAATGGCTCATGATCTTGCTGCAGCCATGGTTGGCTTGTCTCTCAACAGGGGCTACAACTTCTCAAGATACATCTTCAAAGCCATAAATGATCAGATAAATACAACTGAGAAGTTTAGGTTCATGTTATACCCAAGATTTGTGCAACTACTAATAAATGATGCGTTGCCAAATCTGCCTGCTACTAGGGAGAGATTGCAAGTCAAGCGGGTGGACAAGTGGGTGTTTGCACAATTATTAAAGCCAGATAGTGTAGAACCTACCCCTAAGCACACAACACTCTTTGGCCACCTGATAAATGAAGCGTATGTGGGACCGGCTGACTGGAGATGGTTTAGCCACGACTCAGAGCCAGAACTAAGTGAACATTCGGATGAACAACAAGAAGAGGTGGAAGTTGAAAGTGTGGATGAATCGTCTGAAAGTGGAGACGAAGAAGTAGTTCATGATGGTGCTGAAGGATCCGACTCCGAAGCTTCAGAGTCTGATTCCGATGATGCACCATCACAGGCACACCTGAGAAGAACGACGAAGGTGACCCTTCCTGAGTCGTCTTCGAAGAGAAAGCGACAGTCAACAAGCAGTGAATACGAGCTAGATTCTGACTCTGACGCTGCTATTCAAAGACAAAGACGTGAAAGTGTAAACAAACGTAAGGGGATAGGCAGCAACATGCTATTCCCAGTGAGGTAGAGGTTAGTACTCAGCAACAAGTAGAAGTTTCGGCTGGAAGTACTGATTCAGCATCTACCCCACCTTCACAGCAACTATACCGGCGACAGCAGAGAAGGCCACAGGTACAACCTGATGTGGCGGTCACTTCTATCACAGAGGAGGTTCCTGTGATAGTGACACTCCCTTTATCATCTGTCCTTGTGGCGGTGACTACTTCGATTCTTACAGAGTCAGTCACCATCACACCTTCCATCACTCCTACAACCATTATCACATCCACAATCCCAACTGCCACCCTTGAACCTATCAGTCAACCCTACAATTATGGAGACTTTACTCAGGGTTTTGACTTTGATACTATCTTCTCTTCCCCACTTCACAATGCTAAAACCTCCACGTTAAGAAATCCTTATCCAAATGATGCAAGGATAGAAACTATGGAAACCCAAGTGGCTGCTCTACTGGAAACTGTTCGGAAATCAAAGGAGGAATCAGATGCCCAACAGGCTCAGATAAATTCGTTGGTGGACGAAGTTACAATTCTGAAAAGCCAAAGGACGGGGACTGAAGAGAGACTGAAAAATGTGATGGCCCAGAACGAGCTACTGAACAAGAAAAATAATATGATTCTGGGACACAGGTCATCTTTTGAGCTTCGGTTTGATCTACAGCGAAAAGAGCATGACATGATGGTCAAATTAATTGCTGATCTGACCAAGAAGCTTGATGCTCAGGGGGAGAAAGAGAAAGAGAAAGAGAAAGAGAAGGAGAAGACATCCAAACCTACTGGTGATGAGCCTTGTCATCCTGTTGATTTGACAAAGGATGATGACAAAGACAAGGATCCTGAAGTCGGTCCTAGTGGAAGTGAGCAACAAGCTTTGGTAATCGTGCCCATTTCTGCTAATCCAATGGCTGAGGGGGAGTCTACTCATCAGGAAGGTGGTGACAAAGGAAAGTCAGCGGCTGATGTTCTAAAGGATCTATCTGATGATGAGATATTATACTTAGAGCCTGACTATTCCAAAGAAGCACAGATCGAGGCTCTCTACAATCTTGAAGAAGGAGAGATCGACTCTGGTGATGAATGGGATGAAGAAGATGATGATGATGTAGGTATTGAAATTCCCAAGGGCGATGGGGAAGGCGAGTATGAGTTTGAAGATGGAGAGACTTTTGAAGTTCCATCTTTTGATCCATCCTTTGAATCTCTGCTCGACACAGATTCAGTCGAGACTGCTAGTAATGTTGACGCATCGACTGAAGCCTCCCCAGCCGACCCTACACCTGTGGATCCAGAGGCACAGAAAGATAAAGATTTGCCTGCTAGTTCATCAGAGGATCCTGCTCCAGTCTGGCAAAAGACTTCTATAATAGACAAACATGGAGCAACAGGGATGATCTTAGCTGTGAGATTCGAGGAAGATAAGAAGTTGTTCGCTATCAAGCGATCTGGGGGGTTCAACTCCTTACATAGATACGACCTCATGAACCTAGCAAACCGAGAGTTGTTGGGTCACTCAAATCACGCAGTAGCGATGGGTTTGTGGCAGGTTCTACAGCGTGAAGCTAGATCTGGGAAATTTGAAGTGTCTAAGCCTCAAGTGCCCAAGCGAGTCAAAGATAAAAATGCTAGACATACTGTGACTAAGAAACGCTTAAACAAACTGGTATACAAGCCAGTGCTATATGAAACCAAGATTCCCCTAAGCAAGTTATCTCAGGATATCCTCGGTAACATATGGTACTAGTACGTAGATCCAAAAAGGGGCGAGGCTGTGGTGATAGGAAAGGTATGGTCAGATAGTGGAAGCTTGGTGCCAAGGGAGCTGATCAGAGTATTTGATTAAGTCTGCTTCATTAACTTCTCTGTTAAAGATCTGGAGGCACTAGCGGACAGGTATTGCATGCATACGGACGAATGGACGAAGTTCCTTGCTTCTAAATATGACAAGGTGATCAAGTTTTTCCTTGACTACAAGAAGAAGATGGAAGCTAAAGATGCAGAGATGTGAAGACTGAAGATTGAAGACCGAATATGATCCAGAGCTGTTGTCAACGGGGAGTTTGTTGAAGCACTTTTATGTGACAAACACTCTGTATAGAGTCTTAGTTTTGTACTTTCATTGTATGTATTTGTCTTTGTTTGTAAGCGTCTGTATGTATTAGTTATCAAGTTGTATTTACTAATGCATATTGATTGTTGCTAAAATCTCTAAGTGTTTTGCCCACTTAGTAAGTGCGCAGGAATTAGTTCCTGCGTACTTAGCAAGTACGCAAGAATACTCTGCGTACTTGCTAAGTACGCATGAGCAATTTGCCCTGCGCACTTGCTAAGTGCGCAGAGATCAGGTCGTGTATAAATAGGATAGGTTGATAGTAGATAAGCACGCAGTCATATACGCAGACATTGTATACTCAATATTTCTCTCTGTAACCTTCAAGTGTTTATAATAGACGAAAGTTTAAAGTGATTCTATTGTCGGTTTACTTTGTGTTGTAAGACTCTCCACCTAGTCACGGGTAGTCCGCACTCGGTCCGACTCAGGAACACACTTGCATGTGACGATCCGCCACACCCGAGGGACCTACACATAATTTCCAATTCTCCCTGCCACCTGAATCAGAAGACTAAAAGTCGCACACATTAATTACACTAAAGTTCTTGCTTATAAATTTCGTCTTCATTCAATTCGTCAAAATTATGGCGGCATGGAGAATACGACCAGCTCATGCTCATTCGGCTGACTACAACGTGATGTACAATGGTGAGTATATATCTTCTCTTCTTTAAAATTTCAACAATTTAGGTTTTTTTAAGCTAATGTGTCAACTATTTTGAAATTTTAGGCGATAATCGGACGTTGTTGTTCTCTTTTAAAATCCATCACAGGGGCCGACAGTATTACGGAGGCCGTGTGACCTACCTTGACTACGTCGACATTGACGTATTGCATGTGGACCAGTTTAGAGAAATGCTCTCTGTCGTGATTAGGTGTTCGTCAAATTTAATATTTGACAGGTACTCCATTCACTATAGGATCACAAAACTGACGTTGGACTATGGACTAGTTCCATTGTACGAAAAATGGGATATAAGGGCTTTGGCCCTTTACGTGAAGAAGTTTGATGAAATATCCTTTTACATGGAGATGATGGTGGAGTCTAGCTTATATACTTCGTCTGATTGTCTAGGATGCTACCTGACGCTGGCTATTAGTGATGATGGGTACCCATGTTTTATGTGCGGAGGCCTGAAGCTTGCTGCAAGTGATGATAGGATATGGCAATCTGATGAGGATTTGATTTCGGATGCTAGGTCATGATAGATTGATGAAAACAATATATTTTTTGGACAATGTATTCATGTTAATATATTTATATGTATATAGTTGCCATTTAAATGGCAATTCTTTTGGTAAGCTAATTTAGATCTTTTGGTGATATTGTGTATTGTTCAGTAATCTAAATATTTGGTTGATGCTAATAATTAACGATGATTGTATTCAATTGTGTATTTGGGTGATGTGTGTATTGTCATATATGTTGAGGTTATGCAATATGTAATTTGTCTGCTCATAATGAGAAGTTGTTGTAGTTGAATTTAAATTATCTTTTGGATGCTTGTTTGTGATGTTATGATGTTATGTTAATATTATTGTCAATAAACATGTTATGTTACTAAATTTGGAAACAATATGTATTTTGACCCAACTTTGGTTGGATCTCTTATCCATCTTTGGTCACATGGATCATGTTTATGTCAAGTGGGTCATGTTTTGGACAAATAGGTCAGCAGGATGATTAATTATGGTCAAATGAGTCATATTGTAGGTTTAATGGTTGTAGGTATAAACTAGTCATCTGTGCAGACTAAATATGGGTCAGGTTGTAGGTTTAATGCATTGTGTGTAGGTTTGATGGTAGTTAGACCATGTTTAATGAAAGGGTAAAATGGTCATCTAATTTTAAAATGGACAATTGAAACTTTAATGTCTATAGTAATGTTATGACCCCAAGATCTGTAGATGTAGTTTTTAAAAGACTTGGTTTTGCTATTCAAAAAGGGTTGGCGCAGCTTTTTGCCCGTTTGCCTTCTATCTCTATGTAATTTCCCTTTGGGAGTTGTGTTTTTAATGATACTATGTCTATAAATGAGTCCTTATATATGTTGTTTGAATTGAACATAGAAAGAGCTGAGGTAAATGTTTAGCTATATTTGGCCAAACAAAGCATTGAGTTTGGAAAGGGTTTTATAAAGACCTGAGACACACATATGGCTTTATTAGTCAACACAGATGGGTTGAGTGATTAAGCCATCTGTGTTGGTCTTAGGCTCTCATAAAACCCTTTTCAAAACTCAATCCCTTGGTCATCCAACAAACAAATGGATCAAAACCTACCATCTTCAATGTCTGGCCAAGTTGATAATGTTTTGTAGGAAAAACATGTTGAAAAAGAGGTTGTGCAAGAAACAAAACCAGCTGTTGAAAAGGATGATGAACAAGCAGCAGAAGCCAAGTAACATGATCCATACGAAATACTATGATCCTAAAAAGGCTTGGATTTATGACAGTCCAGAAAAGGAGGTTGACTACGACTACCATAATCCTGACAAAGGCGAGAATGATTCAGACTCAGACTGGTCAAACGATGACTGTCATTGGAAATAATTTTGGTTATTTGATTTCAACATTACACTTCATGTATGAACTTAACAGACCTGCATTAGTAGCCATACTTTTGTTTAAATCTGATTGTGTATTTGTGTGTGTTTTGTTTATTTCCAAATTGGTCAAATAGTAAATTCAATATACAACGGAAGTAATATGATCAATTATTCACAAAACAAAAAAGATAATAAAGGATGTTGTCATCACATATTTCATCACATTGAATTAAAAAGTACAAAGTGGTGACTGGTGACATCATATGTGAACATTCTATTTATACATTAGTGACATCTAACTAGGCTAAAAAACTGCTGGTTTTGGGAGAGCTGTTGGTAAACAACCTCACAAGCAGTTTCCCTCACCATGTATTCTTGGCAGCTCTTTCTTTAATCTTCAACCTCAGTTTTTATAACCAGCAGTTCCAGCCAGATGTTCTATAAAAACAACAGTTCTTGTACTTATTCTTCAATTCATAAAAATACAAATATCTCTCATAATGAAAATAGGAATTTTTTTCAACCCAGTCGTACATGAAAAGAGGAATTTTTTTAATATGGTAATCTACTACCCATATCTCTCGTAAAACCCCATAGTAAAAGTTTTGTCCAAAGATTACTAATTCTTTAGAAATGTGCATGTCAGTTAACTCTACACCAACCCCACTGTTCTGGTGAACTCTACCGTCATGAGTTTTTGTATGAAATGTATAGCCACTGATGTCATATGCCTCGTATTTCAATACGTTGATGTGTGCTCAATGTGAAATCCACTTTACTGTTTCTGATATATACTTTCTGGGGAGACCGCTGACTCTTTTTCGACCTGAATTTCATTACAAGGATGAAATTCACCTATCTTGTACAAACTACAACAGAGAAAAAACAAAGGTTATATATGCTGAAATTGATTTACCTTGTTGCGTAACCAGTTACCAAACTTTAAGCTATGCTCTTTCTCTAGCCATGCTTGTCGTTTACCACCATGTTGGTTTTTCAAAAGTTCATGTGTTGTCTGCAAGTACATAAATGAGTATCATATTTGATATATCTTATTGAGAAATAAAAAAACAAAAAAACATACATGTTACTAATACTTACTCGATATACGGCAGAACTTCAGGCGTATTTTGCAATACATAGAAATGTGCTTTGAAGAAGAGTGCTGAAGAAACTTGATCCGGTTACCGGCTGACAAAGGATTTCCCTCCCCACTGTCATTATCATTATGCTTATCACCAGGAATACCAATAGTCTTGATGTTTTTTTGGTATTTGCTGAAAAACTCAATTGTTTCTTCTGCAATATTCTCCTCAGCAATGCATCCTTCTAGATAAGTTTTGTTTAGCACATGCCCTTTTATAACCTTCATACACCTTTCAAAGGGATACATCCACCGAAAGCATATTGGCCCACATAATTTTATCTCCCTAACAAGGTGCACAGTTAAATGAACCATAACATCAAAAAATGATGGAGGAAAGTATTTCTCGAGCAGTCACAGTGCCACACATTGCTCTTCCTGCAGCTTATTAAGTTCTTCTACCTTGAGTTTTTTGCTACATGTTGACTTGAAAAAAAAACAAAGTCTGATTATAGCATATCTTGTGGGTTCTGGCATGATATATCGTATTGCAAGGGGCAAAAACTGTTGCATAAGCATATGATAATCATGTGATTTAAGTCCCACAAGCTTCCTTTCCTTCCGGCTCACCAAGCTAGAAAAGTTAGAACAATACCCTTGTGGAACCCTTAAGTTGTATAATGTTTCACAAAACATGTCTTTTTCTTCATTCGTTAATGTGTAGCATGTTGTAGGAAGTCTTGTATTGTTGCCTTTTGTTTTAGCCTACAACTCTGGTTTTAACCCAAAATGCACCAGATCTAATCGAGCAGACAATCCATCTTTTGTATTTCCCAGAACGTTTAGCAACGTTCCGACAATACTCTCAGCCCCATTCTTTTCAATATGCATGAAATCAATCCAATGTTGGACACAATTATATCGCCAATACCTAAGCCGTCGAAACTATATGTTGAATTTCTTCCAATAGGTCGGTTCTGGGTGTCCGGAAGATGTTTTTCTTTTTTCTTATTTCCAGTCGAAGTTTGTCGGATTTCTGATTCTTTACCCTTTTTGTAACATTTCTGATTTTAGTATTCCTATTTCAAATCAATGTAATGCAATTTCAAGTTCTATACTCGTGCAATGTCTCATTATTTTCTCGCCGTAAATTTAATACAATAATTCTATACAAATTCGCAAGTATTACTCGGTTATATACATTTAAACGCTATACAAGAAACTATTTTATACAAACTTATCAAATCTGAAAAGTCAAGGACTAAAGTTGAAAAATGTCAAGAAACCCTAATTAGACACGGTCGTGCTTCGTATAAGCACGGTCGCGCGACCTGCTTTGGAACGATCGCGCCCGGTGCTTAGGCACGGTCGCGCCTATTTTTGGCACGGTCGCGCCTGCGAAACAGCTGAATCGTAACTGCAACTTTAATCGCCCGATTGCTCGAATCCGTAACCGAATTACGTTACGCTTTCAAAAATAATACTACCAATTATTCTCCTTTCATCCAATTAATCAAAATTCGTGAAACTCAAAGAAAATTCTCTCTCAAGTTTTCCAAGAAACTAGAATTCGTATTTCAAACCGAATTCTCTCAAATCCAGCAGTAAAGTCTCGATTCTCAGTCATCCCTGAAACTCCTGGACTATCTGCATTGACCGGAGTTGCAGCAAAGATCGCCGGAACCCAAGTCGTCGACGCCGGAGCTTCCTCTTGACCATCATCTATCGATTCGCTTCTATTCAGGTTAATTGAATCCTCTAATTTATTCATTTCAATATCTGTATCAAAAGCCCTCTGTTAATTGGGGCTTCCATCATAAGAATCGTCCTGAACCAGAATTCCCATATTGATAAAAAAGGATTTAATAGATTCCACTCTTAAACACGATTTCCATACAATTAATTTATATTATTAGACTCGTAATAACCCATTAATCAAAAGCCCTATCAATTACATTGTTTAAAATACAAGAATCTGTCAATTCGTGTCTGATTTGGAAAAGACACGGTCGCGCTAATCATCTAGCGCGGCCGTGCCTCATTTAGCGCGGTCGTGCCGATTAGCAGCGCGGTCGTGTCCTCCTGTCCAGACCTTGTCATGCCCTCTGGGCTAGTCTCTGTTGTGTCTAAAGATCATAGACACGATCGTGCCTGGTCAAGGCACGGTCGTGCCTGTTGTCTTGTCTAGATTGTGCTCCTGTTGATCAACCCGGTCGCGCCCCGACTAGCGCGGTCGCGCCCGTGGCTTGAGCACGATCGTGCCCTTCCGAGGCACGGTCGTGCTAGACTCATAATTTTTATCAGAATTATAATTTTTATATTTTAGTCAGTAAATGTTTCAGATCTTATAAAAATATGTGTTCTGTATTTAAAAATGGATTAAAAGTTTAATCTTGGCATAAATATAATTTATTGAAAAGTTTATAAAAATTAAATTTATATTTATTTAAAATGAGGTTTTAAATAATTAAGTTACAAAAATTTATGAATAATGATTAGTTATTTAATTTACATTTTAAATCAAAATCATTTATTTATTTATACTTAATTACAATTAATATTTACATTATTTCATAAACTATAATTATATATTTATTTATTTATTCAATTCAAACCTAATCAAATTATTTCAAACATATTTTACTTCAAACTCTATATATTTTATACAAATCAATAGTTTTATACACAAATTCAACGTCCATTTTAAACTTAAACTTTGTACATCTATTTGATACTATACACATTACTCGATAGGTTAAATTGTGCATTCCAAGGATCATATTTGCTATCTATATTTCCTTGTTAGCTTCATCTTCCATATCAAGTGAGTATTCACAACCCCTTTTACTCTTTTACACTTTTGGGGTGGAACATGAACTTTATACACATTACACATTTCACAACTACATTTATACAAACAACACAAGTGCAATATCCTACATACATACATGTGTGCAAAATTTGAGCTTTGTGCCCGCGTGCTAGTTGTGCTAGTCTTTGTGAAAACTATGTGCAATCATTAACTATACAAGCCGACGGTTTTCAATGATAGATCTATTGAGTCTGACAAACCCACCTAAGTGGAGGTGATTGATACCGACAACACAATTTGCATACTAGTTACTAAGGTTTGATTGTACTTGATTACACAATAGCAGCTCCCCATAAATGCCTTATTTTTCATGTCTTGTAAAGGATTTGTTTTCAACTATATGCTATCTATATACAACTGTGTTATACTCACCAACTTTTTAGTTGACTTTATTTTATTCATGTTTCAGGCCCTAATATGTGAGAATGATTCAAGACGTGCTCAATTTAGGATTTGGACTTAGCAATATTAAATCAAGAAGTTTATGAGTTGTTTTATTTTCTTGTTTGGATTTAGTTTGTACTTGGATTATTTGAAATGGAAATTTGACTTTAATATACTTCAATTTAGTCAACCTTGTGCTATGAACAGTCTTACATGTCCCGCCCCGATGATTCCGCCATCGGTCGGGGTGTGACACTTTTCATGTATATTCTTAACGTATTTAACCTTGTTGAATATTTCTTCCCCTGTCATAGGCTCTGCAGTAGTTCTTAACTCTTGTTTTCCATTGAACGCATTTGTTTGCTTTCTAAAACGGTGGTAATGTGGTAGATATCTCCTGTGACCGGCATAACTCTGCTTGGCTGTGTTAGGAAGTTTAACACAGTCAGTTTCTTTCTGACACACTACACAAATATTGAATCCACTGTAAGGTCAACCACATAGTGTACCAAGCGCAGGGTAGTCATTAATCATCCATAAAACAACTGCTCGTAGTGTAAACTTTTCTTGTGCATAGGCATCATATGTTTCAAATCCTTCTTCAAATAAGAGTTCTAGATTGTCAATTAAAGGATCCAAAAACACATCAATATCGTTTCCAGGCGCTCCCGACATTAATAACGAAAGCATGTTGAACTTTCTTTTCATACACAACCAAGGTGGAAGGTTGTAAATGAGAGTTAAAACATGCCAGACACTGTGATTTCTATTGCCTCTATTTACGTCCACTCCATCAGTGGAAATGCCAAGCCGAAGACTTCTTTGACCGTTAGCAATTTCTGGAAAATTTTCATCTATGGGTTTCCATGCGGGTGAATCAGATGGGTGGCGTAAAACACCGGGTTTATTGGAACTGGTGGCATGCCATCGTAAATCTTATGTTGTGCTCTTCACATGAAAGAGTCGTTTAAATCATGGAATAATGGGAAAGTACCACAATACCTTTGCAAGAATATTTTCGTACATTATTTTAGTCTTCTCATCCAACTTCCACCTTGACTTCCCACATCTTGGACATACTGTCAAGTCCATGTACTCCTTCCTGTAAAGAATGCAGTCGTTGATAGATGCATGTATCTTTGTGTATCTTGAACCCATTACCTTCATTATCTTTTTAGCCTCACATGTATTGTTCATCATTTCATTACCTTCGGGTATCATCTTTTTCAACAAAAAAAAAAGTTCAGTAAAGAACTTATCCGATACTCCATGCTTACTCTTCAAGTTGAGTAGTTGAACTAGTGCAGACAACTTTGTGAAGTTAGGACATCCTTCATACAGGGGCTTCTCAGCGTCTGCAACTAGTTCTTGAAACTTTTCATGGTCCTATGAAATTGTCTTCCGTAGCTTTTACCATTTCTACTGTTTCATAGGCATCTGTTGGAATTTCGGTGTCAACAAAGTCCGTATGATTATCAATCCCTATTTTTGCTGGCTCGTCTTTTTCTTCATGTTTAATCCACCTTGTATAATTTGGATCGATTCCCTTCATGAACAAGTGAAGCTATACATCGTCCACAGGAAGAGAGTAGTGATTTAAACAATTCACACATGGACATGGAATTTTTGTTATTTGTTTATCACATTTTAGTGGGTCCATGTTCAAATTACGAATTGCATAATCTATAAATGCCTCAACTCCAGTCAAATATGGTTTTTTGGTTCTGTCTGTTAACATCCAAGACTTATCCATCTTAATTCCAAGAACTGCATCGAGATTAATACTAATTAATCACAATATTATGAGATTAACATCAAGGGGCCATTCAATATATATTTATATATATATATATATATATATATCAACATCAATTGGGAAACCCAAAGTCAAAAACCGATTAACATAATGTAGAAGCATCTTTGTGACAGTCACTCTGGATTCTACCTAAAGCTTATGTGTATCTACATTTTTGTCTTTATGTTTATGTATGTATTTGTATTTTTCGTTTATCGAGTTGTAATTTGCTTTTGTCTGAACTTGTAATGTTTGTGTTTGAATTTCAGTTGTAAGTACACTTTGGGTACTAAACAAATACGCATGGAGTATGTTCCTGCGTATTTGTCAAGTACACAAAGTTAGCCATGCGTACTTAGGTAAGTACGCATGAAGAGTGTTCATGCGTACCTACAAGTATGCATGGCAATGGTCTATAAATAGCCAAGTTTGTTTCTCATTTCACACGGAGGTAACCACACACACAAGTACGCACCTAGCAGTTCAGAACTCATTTCTCAGTGTCTGTACTTGTGGTTAAACGCTTTATTATAATAGACCGATTATTTTTAGTACGAGTGTCTGTTATTATGATGTTTACATTTGTCATCCATTGTTCTACCTAGTCACGAGGATTCCGCACTCTTGTTGACTAGGCTACAACCCACACGATCACGATCCGACACACACACCTACCTCGGACCTACAAGTGGTGTCAGAGCAATTGCTCTTATTTCCGAGTGTTGTGAGTGTGTTAGGAACATTTTCCGACAAAGTGTTGTATTGATTACACCTCCCTTGAACCTGCATTGGTATTTTCATAATCTTGTTCATATGCTTGTTCACTTTGAAAATCCCAACATTCATCATTGTTTTGTTGTTGTTTGGATGATCCATTCATCAAAAGATGATTGGAATCAAGAACTGATTCATTGATTATATCACATTGTTCATATTCAACAACCATTTCAGGTCACTATTTGAGCAGACAAGTGGATGCACTTGTTCAAAAATTGACTCTACATATTGATTCCTGCGTACCTACCAAACCCTGCATACTTATTTTGCTCATGCGTACTTAACAAGTACTCACAACCAAATTTGTGCGTAGTTATTCTCTTTATGCGCACTTATTAAGTATGCACAACCATTTTTTATTCATGCGTATTTGACAAATACGCAAGACCAGTTTCAAGTACGCAAGTTGGATTGAATGTTTGAGTTTTTGACTATGTTTTACACAATGTCAAACCTTCAGAACATCAGCAGCATGTTGAATTATGATAATGAAATAGGTACTCCACAAAAACCACCTAAGTTATTAAACGTAAATGACTATTCCAACTGAAATGCTAGATTCGAGGAGTACGTTTCATACACTGATTCAAACATGTGGATACCCGTTTTAAAGGGGTATAAACATCCAACACATGAATTTCTTGGTGAAATCCAGCCTAAACCAACTTCTAGGCTTAAAGAAGATGAAAAAAAGGCTTATGACCTAGGGAAGAAAGCACATGGTTCTTTAACCATGGCACTGACACGAGACTTATTTCACAGCTTAAGAGGTTATGACACTTCAAAAGATCTTTGGATAGCTTTACAGAAAAGGTTTGAAGGTAACAGTGATGTCAAGAAAAGTAAGAGGGAGCTATTGAGAAAATAGTATAAGTGTTTTAGATACCTGGAGAATGAATCCATTGATGAACTTATCTCTAGATTCTATCACTTAAAGACTAAACTAAATTCTTATGAATTAAGGTATCGTGATGATGAACTTGTGGAAAAGTTTCTTGATGCTTTACCACCAAAGTTTGACATGTACACAACTTTACTGAGAGAAAATCCCAAGTTTTATGAGATGACAATTGACGAAGCAAAAGTGAAGGTACAAGGACATGACATGAACTTGAAAAAGAAAGAAACCTCATGCAGACCTCAAATTCAAGATCCGTCAATGTACTATGGGGCGTCTTCCACAAAAACGTCATCTGGTTCTGGAATTGAACTATTCTTAGGGAATACTACGCAAGAAGAGGAGAATTCTAAAGGTTGTGGTGGTCCTACATGTTTTGTTGCATCAGGGTCTGGTTCATATCAGTCTCATTCCTCAAGGGGTCCTACGTCTATGAACCAAAGTGCTATTGCCAAGATTGCTAAAGATCATGTGGCACTATTCTCTTCCTGCATGCTTGCCAATGAGAACTTCATAGGTGGAAAGCTTACCGATCCTAAAACGATTGAAGAAGATTTCAACCAAGTGGATTCGGATGGCATGGAGGATATAGACATTCAATGGAATATGGCTATGATCTTGAGAAGGGCGAAGCTTTTGCTAAGATCTGGTTTGATAAATCAAAAGCCATGTCACACCCCCAAAATCCACCAACGGAGTTTTACCGTTAGGGGCGTGACATACCAGGATCTCAGTCATTAGTTACGTTGAACGACTCTATATGAGTTTAATAAAAAACCACTAGTATTGCTCATAGTCACGATGCAACACTAGTAATGAAAACACTGATTTAATGTAAGACTGCGGAAGCGAAAAGTTAAATGAAAAACATGCGCCAAAACAGTTGCGCCAAAATAAACAATTCAACGATAATTAAAATAAATAATTCTTGAGTTTGAAAATGATAGACTTCGAATGCATACATGCCTTAGCTCGTGCTTGTACCTTAATTACATGAGAAAACATGCTAAAACGTGCCATCACTAGGTTGGGGAGTTCACAGGTTTCAAAGTTTGTAAAGTTTACTAGATAATACCATTTATAATTTATATCATAGGTAGCTAACCTAGTACATGTTACTAAAGCGTTTCGACACCGAAGCTGACTGTTTATGTTTGTACTGCCTCCCACCATGACTATCATAATCAATGGTTAATGTTTAGGTCAATGTTACACCCGTTCGACTTCCCGTCGTGTTAGCGCGACTAACGCGGGTGGGGCTTGTCAATGCCCAGTAGTACTACTCAAGATTACCTCGCTAACCCGTATAATAACGGTTCGATAAGTAAGGACTTTCATGATATGTTTACGCTTGGTACACAAGTGATATAAAAGAAATGTAAGATCTAAATGTTCGTACCCATGTTTTCTCCCCCAAGTTTAAATTATAAGAAAAGGGGCCGTGAAACTCACCTTAGAGTATGTGCGAAAGAAAACGAACTTAGAATGCTTGACGACTAACTGCCACCTATAAACACCGGTTTATAAGTGTATGTTTGTGTAAGATGATAGAAACCCTAAGTATCCAAACAATCCCATTGTTTAAGTGTTTGAAAAGAGTTTACAAGTTTGACTCATGTTTGACCAAGTTCGACCATGTTTGACCCGACGACCCGTTGGTGACCCTTTTAACGATTAAATGTTTGTTCAGTATAATACTTCTATATTATACACAAATGTTCATGCTGTAACACTTAGCAACAAAATCCTATTTGTTCTAACAAGATAGCAAGTTTCCATAAATAGCAGGTTTCTATAAATAGTAAGTTTTCAAAAATAGCAGGTTTCTATAAATAGAAAGTTTCCAAAAATAGCAGGTTTCTATAAATAGAAAGTTTCCAAAAATAGCAGGTTTCTATAAATAGAAATTTTCCAAAAGTAGCAGGTTTGTTTGGGACTCATGTTTCCTGGAAACTATCATCATTGATATATTCATAAGATCACTCTAACATGTTCTAGCTCATCACATCACATAACAATTGTCTAGAACCTAAACATGCAAATCATATATCAAGACAAAGTTCCAACTTTAGTAACCTATGACTAGCATGCGTGATTTCAAACACCTAACACGTTACAACAAGTTATTGTATCTTAACTAACATGTACCAATCATCAAACCATATCATGCATGTCTAAATAGCAAGTTCTAGCCACTTTTAACAATTAAAGTTTCCTTATTTGGAAAGTTTGAAAAACCGTGTTATGTATTCAGAATCTGATTTCACAATTCATCTACACATGTAACAAGTAGCAAATGAACATCCTCATATCATTCAAATCACTTCTAGTATGCAAGATAGAAATCATAAAAAGTTTCCATTTTTAGCAAGTTGTCCATTACCCGCTTTATTCACAAAATTAACACGTCTAATCAATCTTACATCTTTCAACTAATATATTTACAACTATATTAATCATATTTCACATCTAACATGCAATTTTTATACTTCACATAATCAAAAAGTTCCAATATTTAACACGTTACTAATCACATGGATCTAGGGTTTTGCAAATAACCATAAAATCAACAAATACATGCAAAACAATAATAAAGTTACCATTTTTATTATAAAAATCCATGTTTGGATGAACTAGGGTTTTGATCTAAAATTTAGGAATCAAAAAGTGATGAAATTGAATGAAACGACTTACGTAGGAGTGTTAGAAACGTCGAGACTAGCACGTATCTACATCCGGATTCACGATCGACGGCTTCAAAGGGTTTATGGTTAGGGTTTATAATTTTTTTTTTAAATCTTATCCTTATCTCATTACTAATGGGTTTTAAGTTGGGCTTCAGGTTTAATTAAAGCCCATAGACTCTAATTAATTAAATAATAACTAATAATGATTAAAAACTTCCAATTATTATTTTTATAAAAACTCTAATATTTATAAAAATAATAAACACGATTAACACACGATAAACGCGTACGAAAACAATAACATTCACATAATTCACGTAATCACATCTAAATCATAAAAACTCATAATTTATATTAAATATAAATTATTAAATGTTCGTAATGTTAATTTCGATTAATCACCAACGTTCCGGGTTAGACTCGAGTGCGATCCGATGTGTACGAACTGACTGACACATTTAATTAATCCAAATTAAATGCAATGTATGTGTGACTAACTGAGATAACTGAGTTTGTAACGAAAAATGTTTGAACTAACGAGGTTTGAGTTAACGGAGTTAACCTGAAAATGCCGGATGTCACATCATCCCCTTGTTGAAAGAATTTTCGTCCTGAAAATTAAACGAATTCCGTAACGTCTGAAACAAAAAGTTTAGGTTTGTCACATCATCCCCTTGTTGAAATAAATTTCGTCTCAAAATTTAGTTAGTACCTTCCGCGTTTGCCGTTGAATGTTTGAACAGGTGAGGATACTTTTTCATCATCTGATCCTCGCGTTCCCACGTGAACTCCGGTCCACGCTTCGAGTTCCAGCAATAAGCGGGAGAGGGTGAGTGAAAGGAGCACACTTCTCGACTAAGGCAGTCTCATCTGAAAGCTCAAGCTCAACTTGCCGGTCTGAAAAGAGGCTCAACATTTCCATTTCATATATGTCTGAGGATCCGCATAGCCCTCGATTTATATGTTATTTATCCATTCCTACTTTTTTTAAGCCAATGTTGGTGACTGTGAGGACTGAACTTTCACTTTCTTACTTGAACTCATAGCTCTTTCTCTTTTTCTCTTTTGAGAGCTCTGACAATAGGTATCTTACTGCGCTTGAGAGTCTTAACCTCTCGGTCCATGATCTCAATTGGTTCCTCAATGAAACGTAGCTGTTCATCAATTTCCAACTCCTCGAGTGGAACTACAAGTGTCTCATCTGATAGGCACTTCTTTAGGTTTGAGACATGAAATACATTATGTACTCCATTGAGTGTATCAGGTAGGTTCAGTTGATATGCTACTGGACCGATCCTTTTCTCTATCTCGAATGGTCCAACGTAACGCGGGTTTAATTTTTCTCGTTTCCCGAAACGAATCACACCTTTCCAAGGTGAAACCTTTAATTACACTTTGTCGCCCACTTGGAATTCTAGCGGTTTTCTGCGCTTGTCTGCATAACTCTTTTGACGGTCACGAGCTGCCGCCATACCGTTTCGGATTTGAACGATTTTCTCTGAGGTTTCATGTACAAGTTCAGGACCCGTAAGTTGACTATGTCCAACTTCAGCCCAACAAAGTGGTGATCGACATTTTCTCCCGTACAAAGCCTCGAACGGTGCTGCTTTGATGCTAGTATGATAGTTGTTATTGTAAGAGAATTCCACTAAAGGCAAGTGAGTCTCCCAACTGTTTCCGAAATCGATCACACAAGCCTTTAACATGTCTTCTAGGGTTTGAATGGTACGTTCACTCTGGCCATCTGTTTGAGGATGGTACGCGGTGCTCATATCCAGGCGCGTGCCTAGAGCTTTCTGTAATGATTGCCAGAAACGTGAGGTGAATCGGGCCATCTGTTAGAGGAGTGGCACTCCATGTCGGGATACTACTTCTTTAAGATAGAGGCGAGTTAACCTTTCCATTTTGTCGGTCTCTTTGATAGCAAGGAAATGAGCGGATTTGGTTAGGCGATCCACTATCACCCAGATTGTGTCACATCCAGTAATTTGGTTATGAAATCCATGGAAATCTGCTCCCATTTCCACATTGGTATTTCCTATTGTTGGAGTAATCCGGATGGCTTTTGGTACTCCACCTTGACCTTTGAATAAGTCAGACACTTGTTCATGTAGGTGGCTATGTCGGCTTTCATGTTCGACCACCAATACAAAACCTTGAGATCGTGATACATCTTGTCGGATCCCGGATGGATAGAGTATCGGGATTTGTGAGCTTCATCCATGACTAGATCTCTTAGGTTTCCATATACTGGTATCCATATTCGTTCTGCGAAGTAACGAATACCATCTTCTTTAACCTCAAGTTGTTTCTCCATACCACAAGTAGATTCCAATGATAAATTTATTCTCCTCTTTTAAGGCTTCGAGTTGGGCATTGCGGATTTATTCGGGTAGTCCTGTATGAATAGTGAGTTGTAATGCTCTAACCCGTCGGGGTTTGGTTTCTTTTCTGCTTAGGGCATCGGCCACCACATTAGCTTTGCCCGGATGGTACTTGATTGCACAATCATAATCGTTTAATAACTCGATCCAACGACGTTGACGCATGTTCAACTCTTTCTGCTCAAAAATATGTTGAAGACTCTTGTGATCGGTGTAGAATGTGCACTTGGTACCGTACAAGTAATATCTCCATATCTTGAGTGCAAACACCACGGCTCCTAACTCTAAATCGTGAGTCATGTAGTTCTTTTCGTGGATTTTTAACTGTCGAGAAGCGTATGCGATAACCTTGTCGCGTTGCATCAACACACAACCGAGACCTTGGATGGAGGCATCGCAATACAGCACGAAGTCATCCGTTCCCTTTGGTAGAGACATGATAGGTGCGCTACATAGTTTCTGTTTCAGTAGCTAGAATGCCGATTCTTAAGTCTCGCTCCAATTATCGGGTTTATCTTTTTGGGTTAAAGCGGTGAGGGGTTGGGCAATCTTTGAGAATCCCTCGATAAAACGACGGTAGTATCCGGCCAATCCTAGAAATTGTCGAACTTCGGTTGAAGTTGTTGGTGCTGCCCAATTTTTGATGGCTTCTATTTTGGCTGAATCGACATGTATCCCTTTCTCATTGATCACATGCCCTAGAAATTGAACCTCGCGAATCCAAAAATCGCATTTGGAAAACTTCGCGTATAGCTGCTCCTGTTTCAGTAGCTCAAGGATCAAACGCAGATGCTCCTCATGCTCTTCCCGATTCTTAGAGTATATGAGGATATCGTCAATGAAGACAATGACAAATTGGTCTAGGTAAGGTTTACACACACGGTTCATGAGGTCCATGAACACCGCGGGTGCGTTAGTTAATCCAAATGGCATGACCAAAAATTTGAAATGGCCGTACCGGGTTCTGAATGCAGTCTTGGATATATCCTCATCCCGAACTCTCAGCTGATGATATCCAGACCTTAAATCGATTTTCGAGTAGAAACTTGACCCTTGAAGTTGGTCGAATAAATCGTCAATGCGGGGTAGTGGGTAGCGGTTCTTGACTGTTACTTTGTTTAATTCTCTGTAATCAATGCATATACGAAAAGTTCCATCTTTCTTTTTGACAAATAGGACTGGAGCTCCCCATGGCGATGATCTCGGTCGGATGAAACCTTTATCCAATAACTCTTGCAGTTGAGTGGATAGCTCTTGCAACTTGCTTGGTGCCAGTCTATAAGGTGCTCGAGCAATAGGCGATGCTCCGGGTGTTAGGTCAATCTGAAATTCGACCTGACGATGAGGTGGAAGACCAGGTAGGTCTTCAGGGAATATTTCTGGGAATTCGCGAACGATAGGGATATCTTCTAACTTTTTCTCCTCAGTAGACTTGTCAGCGACAAGGGCTAGAATTGCGGTATGACCCTTACGCAGACACTTCTGGGCCTTCATGAAAGATATGATGCCCATGGCTGCACCACTTCTTTCGCCCTGGACAGATAGGATCTCTCCACTAGGAAGGGGTATGCGAACGATCTTCTCACTACAGATGATCTCAGCTTGATTTTCAGACAACCAATCCATGCCCACAATTATGTCAAAACTGCCAAGTGTAACTGGCATGAGATCGATGTCAAGTTTGTGACCAGAAAGTTCTAACTGACATCCCTTGAGAATGTGGGTTGCCTCGATTACTTTACCGTCTGATATCTCTACGGTATAATGATGTTCTAGTAAAGTTGGGTTTATTCCTAACTGACCGCTAAGTTCTCTAGATATAAAACTTCTATCGGCGCCAGTATCAAAAAGTACAGAAGCATAATGATCGTTTAAGAGAAACATACCGTTCACCACGTTCCGATCATATCGAGCTTCTCCCGATCCAATCACAAATGCTCGGCCCTTTGCGCCATTTCCGTTGTTATTACCATTTCCACCCTGGTGGTTATTACCATTTCCATTACCGCCCTGATGATTGTTGCCATTTCCATTCCCGTTCCCGTTTCTCCTCAACTGCGGACAATCTTTCTTGAAATGCCCTTCCTTACCGCACTCAAAACAACCTTTGGGTTCGTTTCCAGGTGGTGTCTGTTTGTTCTGCAGATCTACTCTACAGTCCTTGGCCAAATGACCCATTTTTCCACACCGTTGGCAACGGTACCGGTCACATGCTCCATGATGGTGAAAGTTACATTTATTGCACTTCGGGTACTTGCCAAAATAAGAACCTTGATTCTGCTGAGAAGAGTTAGACTGACTATTGTTCTTTGACGGTTCAAACTTACGGTGTTGCTGTTGTTGTTGCTGTTGCTGAGAACGTGGGTTTGACTGGAAGGTTTTGGGGAATGAACTGTCAAACTTCCGCTTGTTGTCAGTTGTCTTTGATAACGCACCTCTAGGGGGTAGGGTGCTCTGAGTGACTGCTTGATCGGTTAGCCTGTGAGCCAACCTGATTGCCTGCTGGATTGTAGTGGGATTTGAAGATGTCACCATGCTCTGAATTTGCGGGACCAAACCATCAATGAACTTCTCAATCCTCTTATAGGGAGGTTTTACCATTTGTGGACACAAGTTCACCAGTTCATGCGAACGAGTACTGTAGGCTTCGATCTCAGATCCCTCCATCTTGAGATTCAGAATTCGCTCTCAAGTTTCTGTACTTCATCGCGGGGACAATACTCCTCCCGCAGCATAGTCTTAAATTCATCCCATGGCAAAGCATTTGCCATTTCAAGAGTTAGCATTTGCCATTTCAAGATTTCCACCAAGTAAGGGCTGGACCCTCAAGGGTGCCAGATGCATACTTCACCTCGTTGTGCGGCGGGCAATTGCACATTGCAAAAGCAGATTCAGATTTCTCCATCCTGCGGAGTAAGCCAACAGCCCCTTCGGCTCCACTGAACGAGTGAGGCTTGCAATCCATGTACGCCTTGAAAGTACAAACCTGCTGGTGGTTATGTTGACCTGAATTGTAAACAAGAATGCGTTTTAGGGACACTATATTCGAATTTGAGTTTAGGATGAATGATGACTCACTAGAGTCAATAATATGTTGCTTTACCTCCAGCATTAATAGCGGCGTGAGTAGCTGCTACTGCTTCAGCCACACGCTCATTTATGAGTGCCGTGAGCTCGGCTGCAGTCATGTTAATGTTTCCGCGTCCACCACGTCCATTTCCTCTTCCAGACATTATCTTTACATTCACAACATACAATAATGAGAAAAATACACTGCATTTTATCATCATACAAGTACCAGTAAATAAAGAAATTCAAACCACAACATCTAACATTTCAATAATAGTAATACTAACGATTACAACTAAATTCAACCAAACATCAAAATTTTAGAAACATCTGTTGGATGGGAACAACCCTGCCCATCTAGGTTCAAAAGAAAAGATGTAAATAAATAATGAAGATAGATGATCAAATGTCACTGCCAACTGATGTAACATCGGATGCTGCATCATCATCCTCATCCTGGTCTCCTGCAGGTGCATCCTCTGGTGCAACTCCTGCTGCCTCAACTGCTGCAAGTCGTGCATCAACCTGCTCAATCCTAGTGTGGATTATATCTAGGTTCCACTCTGCAGTGTTCAGCCAGTCCTCCATATCCACACATCCATTTGCCAAATTCTCATGAGTTGTATCAGTTGCTGCTAAATCTGCATTCAGTTTGGTGATCCTCTGATTCATCAACATCTCTCGCTGAAGTATGCTAGTAATCTCTCCCGCTGCGTCCCTCATGTTCCGGATCTCCCGGTCCATCCTAGCCACAAAGGCAGCTATTACCTGCTCATAGGGGTACTACAATGGTGGCAAAGCTCGTACAGAAGATGATGAAGAAGAAGAAGCAATGTCGGTATTGAGCGGAGGTGGGACTTCCTCCTCGCGGATCCAGTTCCTGATCCTATCAGGATACCAATCCCAGTCCTGCGTGTTGCCTCTGACACGCACATGAATAGGCTCGTCATACCCTACAGTGGTATTGATCGGGTTGAGTCGACGTCTCCTCGCCTCTGGCAAAGGTACGGTAGGAACATCTTGCTCCTGAACGACTGGGGATGCGGTGAATTGGGTGGGGTCGACATTTCCTGTAACGGGATGAGTGAGTGCCATGTTTGAGTGTAAGTGTTGTGTAACTAATGCATGTATGTGGGTATAATCTAGTATGCATTTCCTAGTTCTCTATAACCAATGGCTCTGATACCAATCTGTCACACCCCCAAAATCCACCAACGAAGTTTTACTGTTAGGGGCGTGACATACCAGGATCTCAGTCATTAGTTACGTTGAACGACTCTATATGAGTTTAATAAAAAACCACTAGTATTGCTCATAGTCACGATGCAACACTAGTAATGAAAACACTGATTTAATGTAAGACTGCGGAAGCGAAAAGTTAAATGAAAAACATGCGCCAAAACAGTTGCGCCAAAATAAACAATTCAACGATATATAAAGTAAATAATTCTTGAGTTTGAAAATGATAGACTTCGAATGCATGCATGCCTTAGCTCGTGCTTGTACCTTAATTACCTGAGAAAACATGCTAAAACGTGTCAACACTAGGTTGGTGAGTTCACAGGTTTCAAAGTTTGTAAAGTTTACTAGATAATACCATTTACAATTTATATCATAGGTAGCTAACCTAGTACATGTTACTAAAGCGTTTCGACACCGAAGCTGACTGTTTATGTTTGTACTGCCTCCCACCTTGACTATCATAATCAATGGTTAATGTTTAGGTCAATGTTACACCCGTTCGACTTCCCGTCGTGTTAGCGCGACTAACGCGGGTGGGGCTTGTCAATGCCCAGTAGTACTACTCAAGATTACCTCGCTAACCCGTATACTAACGGTTCGATAAGTAAGGACTTTCATGATATGTTTACGCTTGGTACACAAGTGATATAAAAGAAATGTAAGATCTAAATGTTCGTACCCATGTTTTCTCCCCCAAGTTTAAATCATAAGAAAAGGGGCCGTGAAACTCACCTTAGAGTATGTGCGAAAGAAAACGAACTTAGAATGCTTGACGACTAACTGCCACCTATAAACACCGGTTTATAAGTGTATGTTTGTGTAAGATGATAGAAACCCTAAGTATCCAAACAATCCCATTGTTTAAGTGTTTGAAAAGAGTTTACAAGTTTGACTCATGTTTGACCAAGTATGACCAAGTTTGACCCGACGACCCGTTGGTGACCCTTTTAACGATTAAATGTTTGTTCAGTATAATACTTCTATATTATACACAAATGATCATGTTGTAACACTTAGCAACAAAATCCTATTTGTTCTAACAAGATAGCAAGTTTCCATAAATAGCAGGTTTCTATAAATAGTAAGTTTTCAAAAATAGCAGGTTTCTATAAATAGAAAGTTTTCAAAAGTAGCAGGTTTCTATAAATAGAAAGTTTCCAAAAATAGCAGGTTTCTATAAATAGAAAGTTTCCAAAAATAGCAGGTTTGTTCGGGACTCATGTTTCCTGGAAACTATCATCATTGATATATTCATAGGATCACTCTAACATGTTCTAGCTCATCACATCACATAACAATTGTCTAGAACCTAAACATGCAAATCATATTTCAAGACAAAGTTTCTTACTTTAGTAACCTATGACTAGCATGCGTGATTTCAAACACCTAACACGTTACAACAAGTTATTGTATCTTAACTAACATGTACCAATCATCAAACCATATCATGCATGTCTAAATAGCAAGTTCTAACCACTTTTAACAATTAAAGTTTCCTTATTTGGAAAGTTTGTAAAACCGTGTTATGTATTCAATATATGATTTCACAATTCATCTACACATGTAACAAGTAGCAAATGAACATACTCATATCATTCAAATCACTTCTAGTATGCAAGATAGAAATCATAAAAAGTTTCCATTTTTAGCAAGTTGTCCATTACCCGCTTTATTCACAAAATTAACACGTCTAATCAATCTTACATCTTTCAACTAATATATTTACAACTATATTAATCATATTTCACGTCTAACATGCGATTTCTATACTTCACATAATCAAAAAGTTCCAATATTTAACACGTTACTAATCACATAGATCTAGGGTTTTGCAAATAACCATAAAATCTACAAATACATGCAAAATAATAATAAAGTTAACATTTTTATTATAAAAATCCATGTTTGGATGAACTAGGGTTTTGATCTAAAACTTAGGAATCAAAAAGTGATGAAATTGAACGAAACGACTTACGTAGGAGTGTTAGAAACGTCGAGACTAGCACGTATCTATTTCCGGATTCACGATCGGGGCTCGAACGAAGGCTCTTTGGCTTGTTCTTGGTTCGGTCGAAGTGGGTGAGGATGGGAGAGGTCGACGGCTTCAAAGGGTTTATGGTTAGGGTTTATAATTTTTTTTTAAATCTTATCCTTATCTCATTACTAATGGGTTTTAAGTTGGGCTTCAGGTTTAATTAAAGCCCATAGACTCTAATTAATTAAATAATAACTAATAATGATTAAAAACTTCCAATTATTATTTTTACACAAACTCTAATATTTATAAAAATAATAAACACGATTAACACACGATAAACACGTACGAAAACAATAACATTCACATAATTCACGTAATCACATATAAATCATAAAAACTCATAATTTATATTAAATATAAATTATTAAATGTTCGTAATGTTAATTTCGATTAATCACCAACGTTCCGGGTTAGACACGAGTGCGATCCGATGTGTGCGAACTGACTGACACATTTAATTAATCCAAATTAAATGCAATGTATGTGTGACTAACTGAGATAACTGAGTTTGTAACGAAAAATGTTTGAACTAACGAGGTTTGAGTTAACGGAGTTAACCTGAAAATGCCGGATGTCACAAGCCAAGTGTTACAAATGTCTCAACTATGGCCATTTTGCAAGAGGATGTCAGAAATATAAAGCACCAGCTTTTGGTTTCACTCGACCTAGTCAAGGAAACAACCAAAATTTCAATAACCAGAACAATCGCAGTCAGAATCAAGGAGCAACATACAATGCCATGGTAGTTCAACAAGGTGATTGCTTTGACTAGGGAGTTCATCTGGAAGATGCCATAATTTCACAAACTCAGCTCAGGCTAATGGCAGAGATCGCTGAAATGATGAAAGTTGAAGAAAGGGAAGCAACCGCTGCTGACCAACCGGAATCTGCACTCGCAGTAATGGCTATTGGAGAAGCGTCCAGTTCATCAACTAAGGTAGATTCTAATTCTTTTGTTGTTGTTTCTTGTGCTAATTGTTTAATCTTGAAAGAGGAGAATTATCGCATCCATGATAAACTCGAACCTCTACGTAGTGTTGCTCTAAACTATAAAGAAAATGAAAAACGTTTTAAAGGTTCAACTCAAAATCTTAGGAAAGATAAACAAGATTTCTTAATTAAAATCAGTGAACAACAATTCCATTTAGATGTTGCACACAAGGAGTTGGAGAAATAGAATGTCGAGATAGCCAAACTACAGAATGAGATTCTAAAGTTAAGTGGCAAACTTGAGAAGTTGAAAAACTCTCGTTTGTGGTGAAACACTACGAGTCGGTCGTACGACAAGTGAGTAGCAAAGGTTTAGGTACTAACGCCATTCCTCCACCAGTTAATGGCAAGTTTGTCAATTGGCCAATCGACATTGATTTGTCCTTTTAAGATGAATCTTTTAGTATGGCTGATTCATCTTCGGTTGAAGAGTTTTATTCTGATGAATGTTCTGAGGATAACAAAGTCTAGGGTGTTGTCTCAGAGGAGTTGCTTGATGAACCCAAAATCAACAAAACCATTGTCACTCACCGTGACAATGCATTTTAACTGAACCTGATATGATAGAAACAAATGATAAATTAAAAATGATGCTTTATGGGGGTTTCAAAACCATAAAGCAAGCAAAGAAAGAAACATTTGCAAACAAATTGGGAAGGAATTTTCAAGAAAACATTGAAAAACACTATACTCCCAAAAGTCAACCAACATCATGTCAAGCACAACCTGCTGTTCATCAAATCACTCCTGCTACTCATCAGAATAAATCATCAACATCCAAAACTAGAGAGCCTTACAGGAGAATTTTTATAGAAATAAGGACTTGCTATCACTATGGTAGAGTCGGTCGTATTCTTGTGAATCGTCCAAACTAGAACAGGAGAGATGGCAGTTGAAATACAACAGGCTAAATCCCCTAAGACACCATCAGTGAAGCAATCTAAGAGTCCTATTCCAAAATTGGTGAAACCACCAGCCAAGCCAGTGGTAAAGCCACAAACAAAACCAATGGATGTACCATCTGTTGCTAAACGGAATATGCAACCTGATGTTCCTTGTGTATCTACCTCTGGTAGTACATAATCTGGTGAGAAGTCTGTGGTAAAACTCTCAAGGCCACAGAGGAGAAGACGAAATAAGAGATTGAGGAAACTTGAACAACAGCTAGCTAATTATCGACCGGGTGAAACTTCTGTTAGATTACCTGATGTTGAAAATAGCAAGACTACTGTTCAAAAGAAACAAATCTGGAGAAAGAAAACCAAAAGTTCTCAAGTCTCTGATTCTGAATCTCCTAAAGAGTCACCAATTTTTTACCGTCATGATTGCTAGTTAAAAGAAGTTGCTTACTTTGAGAAAAATGGACGATCCAAGACCACAATGGCTTGTGTCTCCAAATCTAATTAATTTTTTTGACTCGTGCAGGGACATCCAAAGGGACATATTGCTAACCAATGGTATGTCGATATCGGATGCTCCCGGCACATGACAGGCAACATGGCACTGCTTCAAGTTATTAAACCATTCAGAGGCGGTTATATGGCATTTGCAAGTGAGAAAGGCTGAAATATCACCAGTCAAGGCGTAGTATCGAATGGATGTATTAGCTTCTACAATGTCAACTACTGTGAACAACTCAAGCATAATATGTTAAGCGTATCACAAATGTGTGACAAAGAGTACTCCGTAATGTTCGACAACTCTGGATGCCTAATTCTCAAACCAGGCTTTGAGATTCCTAAAGAATGGATTCTGATGCCAGCACCAAGAACGAACGATACATATCAGATTGATATAAGTGTGGCAAAACTCACAACATCAGTTGCTACCTGTTTACTTTCTAAAGCAACAGACTGTGACTCAATCTTATGGAATAGGAAACTTGGGCATATTTCTTATAGAAAAATGAATCATCTTGTTCAAAACGGTTTAGTTACCGGGGTTCCTAAGCTGAGATTTTATGTTACAAATGACTGTATACCTTGTAAAAAGGGCAAATAGCAACGAAAATCTCACAAGCCCAAGACCCAAAACTCAATTGATACCCCTTTGGAGCTATTACACATGGATTTATTTGGCCCCGTAAGTATCAAGAGTATTGGTAGAAAGTCATATTATCTAGTTGTTACAGATGATTACTCACGTTTCTCTTGGGTTCATTTTCTAGGTACAAAGGACGAGACTGCTAAGATTCTTCAATATCTTATTCTAAGCTTGGAAAACTTATGCAAATTAAAGGTAAGAAGAATCAAAAGTGATAACGACAAAGAATTCAAGAATAACATAATCGAGCTTTTCTGTCTCAAGAAAGGTATTCATCATGAATTTAGCGCGTCGTATACACCACAGCAAAATGGAGTGGAAGAACGGAAGAACAGAACTCTAATCGAAATTGCACGGACTATGCTGGCAGATGCCAAACTCCCAATTACCTTTTGGGCTGTGGCAGTAAATACAACATGTCACGCTTTGATTAGAGTTCTTGTGGTAAAACGTCACAACAAAAATTGTTATGAGTTAATCAACAACTGACCACCAAATCTGGACTACTTAATTCCTTTTAGTAGTCCATGTTCCTTGTTGTTACAATCCAAAGATCGTAAATCTAAAGTTCATGAGAAAGCAACATAAGGCATTTCTTAGGATATGTTGCCAATTCTCCTTGCAAGAGGGTTTACAACAAGGAAACACGCTCAGTAGAAGAATGGTTTGAGGTGGATTGCAGTAAACATAGCGTTTCACCAGAACCAACTGGTCCAGCGTGGGGTTTTGATTATGATTCTCTTCTCAAGTCTTTTAATATTCCGGATTTATCTGCTGAAGATGCTTCTAGATTATATGAACATTGCAGTGGCAGTGATCACTCCACATTCTCAACAAGGACCACTGTACCTAATCCTACCACTAATCCTAATGTATCATCTACATCGAGAACTCTTAATGGTGACACTGAAGAAGACTCAAATGTGGAAGGAGATGAAGCTCAAGCCGATCCTATTAATATCTTTTCTTCAGATATTCATAATATGGAGGAAGTTAGCATAAATCTTGATTCAGTAATACAGGAACAGGATATACCAGAAACAAGAGGGCATCGGAATCACCCAGTCGACAACATTATTGGTGATCCGGATGCTGGAGTTCAAACTCGAAGTCGAATAATTACCGAGAACACTAGTCTGTACGCTGAGATACTTGATACAGGTATCATGGAAAAGTGCTTACACGTTGCATTTTTATCCCAGATGGAGCCAAAGAATGTGAAAGAAGCTCTTACAGAAAATTGTTGGAATGAGGCTATGCAAGATGAATCGTCTCAATTTCGCAAGTTTCATGTACGGGATTTGGTTGATTTTCCAAAAGGAGTACACCCCATTGGTACTAGATGGGTGTTTAAATGCAAAACAGACGATCGACATGTTGTGATAAGAAACAAGGCACAGCTATTTGTACAGGGTTTTTATCAACAAGAGGGCTTGGATTACACAGAAGTGTATGCCCCAGTTGCTAGAATTGAAGCAATCAGATTGTTCTTGGCTTATGCCTCATATGTTGGCTTCAAGGTCTATCAACCTGGTGTGAAGAGTGCTTTCCTATACGGTAAAGTTCATGAAGAAGTCTACGTCACTCAACCACCTGGATTTAAAGATCCACAGTTCCCAAATAAAGTGTACAAGTTGGATAAAGCACTTTATGGTCTTCATCAAGCACCACGGGCATGGTATGAGACTTTATCCAAGCATCTACTGTCTAATGGTTTCAATCGTGGACAGATAGAATCGACTCTCTTCATAAGGAAAGTAGAAGGTGATATTCTGTTGGTACAAGTGTAAGTGGATGAAATCATTTTTGGGTCAACAAATGAAGAAATGTGTAGAGAATTTGAAACGGTGATGAAATCTAAGTTCGAAATGAGCAACATGGGTGAATTGTCATTTTTCTTAGGATTGCAAGTTAATCAAAGGCGGGATGGAATTTACCTACATCAATCTAAGTATGTACACGACATCTTAGAAAAATACAAGATGAATAATTGTTCTACTTACTACACACCGATCCCAGTCAAACACAAGCTAAGTCCAGACAAGGATGGCAAGGACGTAGAATGCAAATTAGATCGTGGGATGATTGGTTCTCTGATGTACTTAACAGCTTCAAGACCTGATATTATGTTTGATGTATGCTTGTGTTCAAGGTTCCAGTCACAGCCGAAGGAATCACATTTGATTGCTGTGAAAAGGATATTCAGATATCTAAAAGGGAAACCCTGATTAGGTCTCTGTTATCCCAAGCATCGGTCTTTGATTTCAAAGCTTACCACGATTCAGACTATGGTGGTTGTAATCTTGACAGGAAATCAACTTCTGGTGGATGTCAATTTCTGGGAGACAGGCTTGTCTCCTGGCAGTGTAAGAAGCAATCAACGGTTTCTGTATCAACTTGTGTTGCCGAATACATTGCTGCTGCAAGCTGTTGTTCTCAAATCTTATGGATCCAGCAACAACTCAGAGACTATGGCATAAACTACACTGGAACTCCAATGTTCATTGACAACAATGCTACCATGTCTATCACAAACAACCCGGTGAAACATTCCAAAACTAAGCATATTGAACTATGTCATCACTTTATCCGTAACTGTGCTGAAAAGCGCTTAGTTGAACTTGTGAAAGTTAACACGGATGACAATTATGCCGACCTTTTCACAAAAGCTTTTGATCGCTCTCTTTTTGAACATCTCGTCAACATGATAGGAATGTTCAATCCTGAGTGAAAAACGTTTTTCAAAACAAACTTGTTTCTTGGAAGTTAAAGTTTATTTTCTTTTAACTTTTTATGTTTTATTCAGTTTAATTATGTTTTAAAACCTTTAAGAAAAACCAAACAAAATATAAGACTATAAAAATTTCAAAGTCATTTGAAGTTAAGAGGATATTATAGTACATCAGTAAGTGATCTAAATTTCTTAAACTGCACAATTGGGAAATGATTGCATCATGACTACTTAAACTGTTTATAAATTATTATTTAATTTGAATTGGCAGTAGGCTAGAAGCATTCGTTAAATCATTAGTAGTGTGAAAATCTAAATATCTTTACTACAACTGTGATTTGAACACATGTTATGTTGCGTGCATATGTAAAAGATCAATAAAAAGATCATTATTAGAAATAGATTGTAAGATTTTGGCTAGTATTATCTTTTTAGACAAGTTACAGGTTATGTCTTTAGCACAATTATTTTTTTCGGTTCACTTCACTGCCTATACTCACAAGTATGCAATGGGAAGTTGAGCCAAGATATGTCTTGACAACAACTGTTAAGCATATACTACCCCCTTGGATCACATCTGATTCCATTGAAGATATATCCAAATAACAATTGGATCCTCTTACCCAAATCTTCGAATTCCGTATTTATTACCCTGAATCATTACAAATATACGCTGAAGATAAATCTCACAAACCAAGACAAATGAATCACTCGATTCTGAATCTTATGATTCCTGATAATCCTTATGGATTCCGCTTGCTTTTTTTTTTGTGCTAAATGATGTAAGTCCAACCTGGAGATTCTAATAATCCTTGGGAAAATCTTAAATGTCTTGATATAATGCATTTACTTTCTGCTAACACAAATGTGGGGTACACATTGTAGAACTTTAAATGGTACCTTAACTCACATGAACATGATCCAAGAATGCTTATAGTTTCAAATTTTATAATATTGACGACTTAAATTAACTTGATGCATATTTCAAATTCGTTTTTTAAGTAAGTATGTCATGATATGATCTCAATTTCTTTGAAATTTATCTTGCATCACTTTTGCTATGTGTTTTAGCCTGGTATGATCCTCTGCTCATGACTTGATCAAAAAGAAGTTCACTTTAAGTATTCTGTTTTTATAAAATTCATTATCTTGCATATACCATCAGAAAAACAACAAAAAGATTTTCGGGGGTGTTTTAACTTAAACTTTGAAAAAGACAAAAAGATTTTATGCACAGCTATTTCAAAATCCTTAGAAACATCAAAAATATTTTTATAACTTCCAGAAACGTCTTTGTGGTACTTAGAATTGAATGTTACTATCAATTTCGTCTTCAATTACTTTATAACATTTTTTTGAGTTAAAATTCGAGCTGGTTTTAGGTCATGCGTACTTAAGCAAGTACGCACAACCTAAAACATGCGTACTTGATAAGTACGCATGCCTTAACTCATGCGTACTTGTCAAGTACGCATTATAATGGTCATACACATTTAGTTAAGTATGCAAGGGTATATATATAACGGCACATGCATTTACTCCTCATTTGAACTCTATACTCTTCAGACTTCAAAACCCGCTCATCTACTCGAAAATCTTTGTGCTACAAAACCGTTTTCAATCACATATTAAGTTACAATATCATCTCTAGATCTTTTGGTGAGAATCTCAACACATTTCAACCATTAAATCAACCATAATTAAGCAATTTTTGGTGTTCTTGAGACTAGGGCTTGATGACTAAACTTTAGGTTCATTAAGATGTTTGCATGCGAAATTGTGCAACCATAATTGTTTCTAATCATTAATCTAAGTCACTTGCTACAAAATTCATCACCAAGATTGTTTAATTTTGATTTTTGATCGTGGGCTTGAGCCGATGTTAGCGTCGACCCCTGTTCGATACACATCACATTGTCTTCCTACCATGTTTTCGACACCCTAAGAACAAGAATCGTAGACCTTAAACTCTAATGATGATTTCAGGCTTAAAAGAAACCGGGCAACATATGTCTCCTACGTACTTACAAGTACGCAAGAACATCTGTGCATGCGTACTTGATAAGTACGCAAGACAATTTTTGTGCGTGCGTACTTAAGTAAGTACGCATGACAGTGAAACTTAAAAAAAATATTCCAAGTCTTAAATCCCCTATGTGTGTCTACTGTAACTTAACTGTTGTAGGTCTACTTCATTGACATTTAACTTTCTAATATTGTTTGATTGTGCTCATTGCAGGTATGGCTAGACGTTCGTACACAAACGAATTCAATATGTTGGCATTCACTGATCCTGAATAGAGAGGTGCCGCTGTCAACTATCAGGAGATAGTAACATTTCTGAATCACTCCAAAATTGCTTATGCTATCCCAGCAAATCCAATAGTCTCCCGACCATATATTGAACAGTTCTGGGATACAGTAGAACTTGATTGTAGAGTTACGCCGAACGTGATAAGAGCTACTGTTGCTATCAATAGATAGCTATCTCAGAGGCCACAATCCGTCAAGTTCTACAATTTAATGACCAAGCAACTGATCCCACCACATACCCTGATTACATTATCGATGGTTGCTAGAGGCAACGAATGGGGTATGTTGGCAGAATTGACTACCCATCTAACAAAGAGGGATGGTCGTTAGATCAATGGCGTTACTTTGCCCATATCGTGATTATGTGCATTTTTGCATCAAAAGCTGGTAAAGACGCAATGGGACAGGATCTTGCATCTGCTATGGTTGGTCTATCATTAAACAGAGGATACAACTTTTCATGACACATCCACAAATCCATGCTGGAACAGATTAATGCTGCAGAAAGGTTTAGGTTTCTCTTGTATCCAAGATTTCTCCAATTACTTGTCAAACATTTCCTGCCAAACCTTCCACAAATAGGACAAAGGCTACAAGTTAAACGGGTGGACAAACGAGTATTCGTTCAATTTCTGAGACCTGGAACAGAAGAAACCATTCCAGTGCATACACCTCTGTTTGGCCAATTAATAAATGAAGCCTACATTGCACCAGCTGATAACCGATGGTATGGTGTTGACTCTGAACCAGAAGCCAGTGAACATTCCGATGAAGAACAAGAAGAAGAAGAAGAAGAAGAAGAAGAAGAGGTTAAACACCAAGAAGACAGTGATTCTAATAATGGTGATGGTAATTCTGATAATGGTGATGGTAATTCTGATGATGGTGATGATAATGATGCGGAGGAAACGGACTCAGAAAGGACTGAATCTGACTCGTCCGACTCCAATGATGCACCCGATCAAGCACATCCACAAAGGAATATTCAGGTGTCCCCTCCTGAATCATCCTCCAAACCTTAAAGACAGGAAAGCTCAGATAGCGATTTCGTACTCGATGAAGAAAGCTCAGAGAGTGAGGCTGAAAAGGAATAAATGGCAGAGAGAAGAAAGAAGTTTAGATCCGATCATCCATGGAATGTTGTCATAGATCATATCACTGCCCGCCTTGAAGCACATAATAGTTCTGTTGAAACTACTTAATTATACAGCCGCTGAAAACGCCAAACAATCACACCTATGGTTGTTTCTACTAGGCAAGAGGTGACTCCACCAATAGTCTCTCTTCCGGCTATTACAATTCTTATCCCAACTACCACTCTACCAATAATGGCTGAGTCAATTATTGTGGCAACAACAGAAGCAATGACAGTTATCCTAACAACATCTCTTGCAGTATCTGTTACTACTGACACTTTACCTCCTATGACTCACCCGATAGAATTTGGAGATATGGGTCATCACTTTGATTTTTCTGAACTTTTTGCTGACACAGTCCATGAGACAGGTGAATCCTCAATGGCTAGAGAGGTTGATCACCGAGAAGCACACATCTCATACTTAGAAGCCCAAGTGGTAGCCTTGCTTAAAGATGTTGCCAACTCAAAGATAGAAGTTGAGGCACAACAAGCAAAGATCAACTCACTTATTGATGAAACCACCGCCCTAAGACACCAATGGCAAAGCACTCAAGAACAACTCAAATCATTGATGGAACTTGATGAAATTCAATTCAATGTCAATGATTCCATTCTTATTAGCAAGCAAGCAATGGAAGGTCAATTACTCTTGCAAAGAGATGAACATGTAATCTTGGTTGATCTTGTTACAAAGTTGCTGAAACAACTTGGTGCTCAGGGGGAGTCAAGCAAACAAGTTGAAGAAGCTAATAACCACATTGACTTAACTGGTGATAAAGATCAAGACAAGGATCCTGGTGCTAGCCCCTCTGGTGGTGCTAGTAGTGAGCAACAAGCTGTCTCAGGTTCACTATCAGTGGTACCAATGGCACAAGGGGAGTCTACACAAACAGGCACCGGTGATGCAAGTGACAAAGGTAAGTCCGTCGCCAAAGTCTTAGAAGATCTATCTACCGAGCCAGACTTGACCAATGAAGCAATCAGGCACTGGTGGTGCAAGTCTACACAATCACTATCAGTGGTACCAACGGCACAAGGGGAGTCTATACAATCAGGCACTTGTGGTGCAAGTGACAAAGGTAAGTCTGTGGTCGAAGTCTTAGAAGATCTATCTACCGAGCCAGACTTGACCAATGAAGAATTTATCGAAGCCTTAGAAGAAATTGAGGAAGGAGAGATAGATTCTGGTGATGAATGGAATGAGGAAGGTGAAGATGTTTTGATTGAGTTTCCTAAAGGGGACGGTGAAGGAGTGTACGAATTAGAAGATGGGGAAATCTTTGAAGCCCCTACCCTAAATGAACCAGCTGATGTTGCCTTGGTTAGTGTTGTGGCAACGACAACTGAAGCCTCCCAAACCAGCCCTATTCCTGAAACAGGTGACAACAACAACTCTTGGAGGAACAAGCTTTCTCAAAAGTGGTTCAAAAAGCCACAGCCAGCCGCTTGGTACAAATCGTAGTATACAGATAAGCATGGCGCTACCGGTATGATCTTATCAGTACGCTTCGAAGATGATAAAGGCTTATTCACAATCAAATGATTTGGATGTGTTCAATACCTCAAACCAACCGGTGAAGCCTTCAATTCTTTACCCAAATATGACCTTATCAATTTGGCAAACCGAGAACTCTTTGGCAAAACTTCCTTCGCCGCAGCCAAAGGTCTATGGGGAGTGTTACGAAGAGAAGGTCGTTCGGGAAACTTCGATGTATTTAAGCCTCAAATGTTGAGGCGTGTCAAAGACAAAACACAGCGACATCATGTGACATGCAAGTTCTTAAAAAAGCTTGTCTATAAACCAGTCCTTTGTGAGACTAACATACCTCTGAGGAAAATTCCTCAGGATGTGTTAGGGAACTTATGGTATTGGTATGTGGACCCAGTAACCGGCGAGGCAGTTATGATTGAGAAGCTCAGTTTGAAGGAGATTGTCAGGTATTTTATAAGATTAGTTTCATCAATTTTTCGGTTGAAGATCTGGAGGATCTTGTGGATAAATACTGCATACATACAGATGAATGGGCGAAGCTCCTGGCCACACGCTACAACAAGCTAGTCAAATTCTGTTTTGACTACAAGTTAGGATTGGGTGGCGGAGGTCGAGCTAGAGGTTCTTGAAAAGACTGAAGATATCCAGAGCTGTTGTTAAGGGGGAGTCTGTAGAAGCATCTTTGTGACAGGCACTCTGGATTCTGCGCTAAAGCTTTTGTGTATCTACATTTCAGTCTTTATGTTTATGTATGTATTTGTATTTTTCGTTTATCGAGTTGTAAATTGCTTTTGTCTGAACTTGTAATGTTTGATGTTTGTATTTAAGTTGTAAGTACAGTTTGGGTACTAAACAAATATGCATGGAGTATGTTCCTGCATATTTGTCAAGTACACAAAGATGGCCATGCTTACTTAGGTAAGTACGCATGAAGAGTGTTCATCCATACTTACAAGTATGCATGGTATTAGTCTATAAATAGCCAAGTTTGTTTCTCATTTCACACGGAGGTAACCACACACACAAGTATGCACCTAGCAGTTCAGAAGTCATTTCTCAGTGTATGTACTTGTGGTTAAACACTTTGTTATAATAGACCGAGTATTTTTAGTACGAGTGTTTATTATTATCATGTTTACATTTGTCTTCCATTGTTCCACCTAGTCACGAGGATTCCACACTCTTGTCGACTAGGCTACACACTCACACGATCACGATTCGACACACACACCTACCTGGGACCTACACATAACTCATGATTAACATCAATTTGAATAAGACTAATGACATTAATACCAACATCATGAAGGTTAATTCAAACCAGCTTCTTATTAAGACTAATTAATCACATATATTATATGACTAATCACATCTTAAATAAGACTAATTAATCACAAGATTAACAGAACTCATAACTTCTATGACATTAAGGACATAAAGTAACTTAATGAGAAGTGGATTAGCGCTCCAATAACTACACTGACAACTTAGGTTTTGGTGAGACGGTAATTAATGATCGACAAAAACCAAAATCGATTACCTTCAATAACTTGGCAGATTAGGGTTTGGTGAGACGGCAATTAACTTGGCAGTAGATTAGGTGACAGGTTTTGAAATGGGGGATGGAATGGAGAAATTAAATGGCTTCAATAACAATCTTTTACAATTTGAAAAAAATGAAATTTTAAGAACCCGCGAGTTTTCGTGTTAAGTCTATTTAAATAAACCAAAAGTAACATTTTATTATCTACTTTTTTAATAAAAAAAGTACAATATTGACCGGTGAAATAGACCTTTGAACTACATTTTTCTATATATTCACATTCTCAACAAAACTTACCACAAACATTGACCAGTGAAATAGAAGAACAATTAACAAAACAATGGAGGTGCTTGCAAACATTGAAGCTATGACCAAGGCTCTCACAAATCAACTGACACGACAGTTGTAAACACCACACCACAATCCCGACCCAACAGTCAATCTAACTCTACTCACCACATCAATACCATCTACACATCACATTAATATTATCTCATGCGCAATAAAACTCAACACTTGTATGCAATTTAAGACACATATATATGAACACAAACACATACCTGATCACCGCACCCTCGTCAGGGCGTTCGACACACCCCGAGCTTATCATTTATCTGTTGAATATTGTCACTTCTGGTGACCTCCCGAAGGACTTCGTCCCTCACAATCCCGTTTGCCGTGTAATAAAGATAACGATGCAAACACAATACCCGTCGTGTCACAAGGACAACGACACAATACACACAACACATGTATAAAACACATAACATTATACTATATTCACATGACTCATTAACTGCACCTGCACCCCACACACATCGTTAGGATAACCTATCCTACACGTATTCATAAGCGTTAAGCTCATATCCCGACGCTCCCCGAATAACCCTTAACACATAACAGCACACTAGCATTTACACGAACCCTTAGCTAAGCGTGCACCACACACACTTATTCCGGATAACAAATCCTACTTAACCCGTAAGTAGCAAACTCATGCCCCGACTCATCTTAACTAACTCGTAACATGACACACAACATTAACTGTTTTGCCCGTAACTCACAAAGTCTCATGGACACCCCATAGACCCACCTACTCATTAGCAAACATTATAGTTCATGACTACTTCGGGGGAAAACCCAAAACTCTTAACACGATTATTAAAATAAACATATCTTGTAAACATGTACGATAGCCCCAAAACATTAAAACATTTAAAGAGAGGGATTAGAAACTCACCGACTGAGAGGCAACTCTGAATCCTTGCCCTGCAACCCGCCCTCTCCCACTAGAAGTCCGAACCGGTTAAAACTGTTATCACATGATCAGACATGTTCTAAACATATGTCGAATAACGTAAAATATTAATCCCCACGTCATCTCGTCCTCTCGTCCTTTCATCCCACGAAGCCTTAGCTCCACGTGCTCACACCAACCGGACCGCTCTCGACCCGTTAGAAATCTGAATACCCAACTAGGTTCCCATGCATGCACGTACGTGTACATGCATACGCATGCAAAACCCTAACTCCATCACGACCGACCACCACCACAACTCCCTTTCTCACTGTAACCTTCGTCCACGGCCAAGCTCCACCAACCAAACCCTAATCGGGTTTTCAAACTAAAATCATAATGAAAACGTGAAACGAGAGGAGTAACGAGGATTACCTCGGTTTGATGTGTAACTTCCCGCTAGAAACCATAACTCCCTTTCTCATCGTAAACTTCGTCCATGGCCAAGCTCCACCAACCAAACCCTAATCGGTTTTTCAAACTAAAATCGTATTGAAAACGTGAAATGAGAGGAGTAACGAGGATTACCTCGGTTTGATGTGTAGCTTCCTGCTCGAAACCGTCGTGAGAGGACTTTTTTCCGGTCGCCCTTCTCCCCTCTCCCTGGTTCCCTGCCGTCGCTAGTTCTTCCTAGGCCGAATGGAGCCTAGGGTTAACTCCTAAACTTTTTTTAAATGTTACAAGTTTACATCCGGGTCCTTTGCGTTTCCTTTTCGTACGGTTTGATCCCAACTGTGTTTTAAACGGTTATTACAGGAGTTAAACGCACCTTTAGTGGCAATCCATGCGCCTAGTTACTCTTTAATAAAGATTCGGGTTGCCCATTACCTGTTTCACTAGTTGTACGAATTTCCGAGATGTTACATGTCTACCCCCCTTAAAGGAGGATTTGTACTCGAATCCTATGTCGGCACAAACCAACGCGACTCACCTTTCCTTTCCTACTCATGCACCCAATCCATTTGGTGCCAAGCATCCCCCTTCATGCTATTAAATCTAATACTTTGCTTTGCAACTCGACCACCACCCTTGGTATTCAAGGAAATCTACTCCGCTGCCCGCTTTCAACTTTGAGGCGTGTAGGTTTCACCTACACATTCTTTCGTCTCTCGTCTTTCCAGCCATTAGTCTAACGGCTGCCTTTCCAACTCTCGCTATCCCGATACTTGCTAGAAGTTGTATCAGTGATTGCCTTGATTACCGATCCTTTCACGAAGGTTTCATTGTCATTGCCCTTGACAATCCCTTTTTGCTTTTAATGTTCTTAACCTCGGCGTACGTAGTATCTCTAGTACTATGTAGCATAACACCGCCACATGTCCGACCACTTGTCGCATTTCATTTTGGTTCACTGGCACAATTTCCTTTGTCATTAGTATAATCTAAATGATCTCTTCATTCCGATGTTCACCTCTCCAAATAGGCTCCATACCTTGATCGTCATATAGCGATGATTTCCCAAACTCAAGTCCACTGTCTACCCTTAAGGGTATTACTTCTGCCCTTCTCCGATGATCCCCAGGAGCTTGTGCAATGCTACACTGGTCCCCACATAATTTCTCTCCCATAGTATTCCTTTACCTCATTACCACGCATTCAGAACGCCCCTTAAGTATGTACACACACCCAACGCTAGGGTCATTTTCATCAGCTCTTGATGTTTCTCAAAAGCTCATTTACCTTCATCATGTCTGATATGACAGCTAACCACTTGCCTTACTTGAATGCTCCACATGAGCTCACTTTAAGCTAGTCACATGCTCACCAGCGTGAGCATTTCCCTTCGAGTTACTTGTATGCAATCATGCATTTACCCCTCTTGAGTTTCACCTTACTCATGGTTGCCCTATCCTTAACAAGAGATCACCGACCGCGTCTCATTAATCACGTACGAACATGACGTCCGTCTGCTCATAAACCTCAGCTATTCGTCGTCTCGTCCAAGGAAAATATCCCTATTCATATGGTGTCTCATCTCGACTAAATTCTTCATACAGAACCTGTTCCATGAAGGTCCTTCGTCACCTTGTTAACTTCATGTTGAAATCTTCAGTGTCATCACCTTGATCTCATCATAAACATTTCTGGTCAAGCGTCCACGTAAACGCTTTCATCATCTACTCTCACAGCTCCGCCCATTGGTTTCGTGCTCCGAATTCCCGAGATATAAGCATAGGCATCTCATAAGAGCACCTCATCGATCATTTGGAAAGACGTCAAAACTTCTCGCATCACCCCGATGCATCAACATCGAGAAAATTGTCAAGATAGAAATACTATACTTAAGCACCAGACCTCCAGTCCCATGCACGACTAAGCGTGTACTACAAGGACACACACCGACACACATAACTAAAGAACACGCATTGCTCTACACATGTACTAGTAACCCCAAACTCTAAACACACCTCACGTGCACATACACAACCGCTAGATCTGTGTAAATCTACATGCATACAATATGACCTCGTCATTTATTGACACACAAACTCCTAAACCTTACCTCTTACTCACTACAATGGTAGCCCCTGCCACATGTCATCATATACTCATACAAAGTTTAGTCGGTCGTACCCATACTGGTCGTACTAATACTTCAAAACGACACACTGCTCGTTCTAGACACGAAACACCACTCTAAACATAACACACAGGTGACACTATCTTAAGACCGTAGACACACACAAATAATCAAATCTCAGGTCTACACAGGTCTACTCATACAATCTTATCAACCAAGTTCTAGCATCACATCAAAGATCACGTTTAGTATGAACTCACATTGTTCAAAAAGGTAATCACATAATCACACATAATTAACACTGCAACACCAATAGCAAGCTATCACACATGTAACTAGGGGTGCACAAAAAAACCGGTTTGGATTTCCAAACCGGTTTGTAACCTGAAACCGTCCCGAGCCTAAACCGGTTTAAGCAAAACTGGTTTTAAACCTATACGAACCGTCAGTTTTGGAACAGTTTAGATGTTTCTGGCCTGGACCAGTTTAGAACCGGTTTTTTGTGAACTAGGTTGAGGAACCGGTTTGTTGGACCGGTTTAAACCGATTTGTCGTTGAACTTTTACTAGCCGTCGGCTATATAGCCGTTTTTTGGCTTTTTTTTTCACCCATTTTAACCCTCCAATGATATTATAAATAGATAGTGGGTGTTTTGGTTAAATCACACTTCTCAAACCCGCTCTCTACACTCTCTATTATCAAAAAACGCTTGAAAATGATCAAAAAACGCTATGGCCGATTCAAGTTTTGGTGTTTTCTCTTCCGAAGTTACCGTTGTGAGAATCATACCAACAATGAGGAACCCCGCAATTTGGTCAAATTACGATATATGTGAGTTGTCTAACGGGATGGAACGTGCTTGTTGCAAAAAATGTGGTGGATTTTTTAAAAAGGATTCAAACTCTACTTTGAAAACTCATATGGAAAAATCTTGCCCGAGTTTGAAGAAAATTCCGGGTGAGGGTCAAGCATCTTTGATAACCGAGTGAGGAATTTGGAACTTTGATCCAAATATTGTTCGAGATAGAATGGCGAAGTTAGTGATTCAACAAGGTTTGCCGTTCAACCACTTCAACAACCCACACGTGACGAGGATGATTAAAGAAGCCCTTCAACCACGTTATCATCAAGTAAGCCGTACTACTCTTATATGTGATTGTCTAAAAATGTGGAAAAAGCAAAAAATGAATTAATTTTAGGTTTTGAAAAATTGGAAACCGGTGTGAACTTAACCACCGATGTTTGGTCGGCTCCACATGGTATTCTCGACTCATATATTTGCGTTACCGCTCATTGGGTTGATCCCAATACGTGGCAAATGATGAAGCGTACAATCGTGTTTGATATGTTTGAATATCCGCAAACCGATGAAAATTTATTTTATATTTTAGATGGTGTGATAACCGATTTTAAATTACAAAATAATTTTTTTTTTCAATATCTTTAGATAATGCCACAAATAATACAAATGCGGTTCAAAAATTAATATTAAAATATAAACCAATTTGCAACGACGCTTTTTTTCCATAGTCGATGTGTTGCACACATCATCAACTTGGTCGTGCAAGACGGGCTTGCGGTTGAACCCGTTATTAATTTAACTAATGCTTTTCGAGTCATGCTTAAAGACGTTTTTGGTAGTAGCAAAAGAAGATATCATGAATATATTAAACTTTGTCGGGATACGGGTTTTATTTGCTTAGGTCCTAATTGGCACCTCCAGACAAGATGGAATTCAACTCATAAAATGTTTCATAGTGCTATACGTCAAAGACCAACTTTAGAATTGTTTCATGACATGCTTTCCTCAAAACCGCGTCGTAAAATTCAAAAATAAGTTACGATTTGGATTTGTATTGTGAAGATATTAATTTTTCAACCGTCACAAAAACATATTTTAATAAATATTTGCAAGATTTGTTTGATATTTATTTAAATAAATATGGTACAATACAAACCTCACATAATACGATGGGTATGGGTACGGGCGCATCAAGTAGTAGCTCGAGGAATGTTAACTTAAACTTGTATAACGAAATGAGAAATGAATTTAGTAAACGGGCTCAAGAGTCCACCCCGAGTAGCGAACTCAGAAGGTATATTGGAACCAACTTTTTATCATTTATGAGTTCGGATGTTTTTGAGGACTTTGATATTTTGGCTTGGTGGAAAGGAAACGAAGCTACTTTTTCTTTTTTTTCCGTCATGGCCAGTGATGTACTATCCGTCCAAGCTTCCACGTTTGCTTCGGAATCCGTTTTTTCTGATAGTGGCAGGGTTTTATCGATACGAATAACTAGACTCACTCCCGTGGCAATGGAAATATGCGTTTGCTTGAAAGACCATTTGGATGCGGTAGAAAGGATACAAGATACAAGTTCGCTTGAAGACGAAATTGAAGTTGAAGAATTCATACATGAAACCGAGGTCAACCAAGGATTGGCGAACCCACTTACTGATGAAGAACTCGCCGAAGATGATACACTACGAGGATCCGCTAGTAACTCCGAGCATTCTGAGCATGACGACAAAGAATAAACAAAAAAAACTCCAAAAAATTAAATATATTTTCCATTTTCTCGTATTTTTGAATTATATAGATTTATTTTGTAATGTTTTGTGATTTTCGAACTTCTACAATATGAATAAACGTTGAACTTTATGTTTTTAGTTGTTAAATATTTATTTTTAATTTATTTTATTTAAAATATATTTTTTTCAAAAAACCCGGTTTACTAACCCGAACCGGTCCAAAAATGAACTGAACTAGTTTAATAGGGTTAGGATTTCAGGTGTTGAAGACCGGTTCAACCCGAACCGGTTTTGGTCAAAACCGGTTTAGTATTTTCGTTGACCAAACCGGCGAACTGGTTCGGTTCAAAAAACCGTTTTGTGCACCTCTACATGCAACTATCATTAACTACGTTTTAAACCATCCCATGGTAAGATTCACTGTCAAGGTTAAAATCAAGCAATTGTAAAACCAAGAACAAATATTTAATCCCAAAAGTGCCTGACGGCCTCTACTCAAAATGTTGTAATCCTCTCGTGGTAACCACCATTGCTCTAGTCACTGAACACGTCAAAGTTATCACACACTTTTTCCTCGTCATCGTATTCGTCCAACCATCCATTTCCTGATTCTGCGTTGAGTCTCAAGGGCTGACTTCTGATTGCAAATGCATTTCTTCCTCTCCTTGTAAAGGAGCTACTAAGCCCGCCCCTCATAGTTGCCCTAGTATTACTGGGGCATTTGGCGCCGGAAGTGCCAAGATCACCTCCTGTGCAGATAGCTCATGCTCATCTTCAGCCACCGGTGGAACCACCGTCAATGGAACAGGTGCTAAGATCCATCTTCTCCCTAAGATAACCGTGCGAACAGCAGCCGCACGTCTAGCCCGCCGTTCTATCATCCTCCTGATAAGAGCTCCCCGCCTAATCCATCTAGTCTGAATTGTGGCCATCGGTACCTGCACAAGATAGATTGTCGGATTCTAAACCTTGATCAAATGCAGAGTAATCATGGGCTGCCAAATTACGGTGATCACATGAAATTTCAGAATATGAGAATAATCATGGGCTGCCAAATTACGGTGATCAAATGCAATTTGGTGGTCCACATTACTGCTCGAATTCTAAACCTTCCCCATCATATTCACACTAGCTTTCTATCTCTCATACACCCACAGAGCACCACACAATAATCTAGCAAGTCATCATCTTTATCACAATTTCACACCATCCAAGGTTACACACAAAATTACTAAATCATATCGACATACCAAACTATCTCACATAGTTACAATTAATGCTACTCCACATTACTCAACTCAAATCGTGGTCTCACTTAATCGTACCACACAACTCCACGTAGTGTTATAGTACACAATTAATATTCTAACAATTAATGTTTAACTCAAAAGACGTACCTCTTGGCTCGCGGTTACTCGTGGTGGCATTCGTTTCACCGTCTTCCCATTTTCAGTTTAAGTTAAGGCATTTTATTTGTTTAGAAAACACCGATTTTCTCTTAAACCACGGCTCTGATACCAACTAGTAAGGCCCCAAACTGGGCACCTAACAGTTGGTTCTCATAACTGGTTAATCTCTTTAAAATACTTGTTGTATTTAACAAACGTATAGCGGAAGTCTTTCTAAATTAATTATTGCTCTTTAAGGTCATTAATGTTACAAAACTTACCTCTCGAATGCCTGCACGCCAAATCCGAGTAACACCACTCCCAAGCCAAGATACGCTGACCCCAAGCTCACCTGCAACACAATCTACCGTACACGAAAAGTCAGCTACGCCTAGTGAGTTCTAATAGTTTAATTTAAACCAAAGCCAACTCGTCACAATTAATATATATCTTTACTTAGGACCCTCCGGTCCTTATAAAATATTTTTACAAATTAACATCATATAGATAACCCTATTATCTTACAATATCCCAAGGGATTCACCACCCCAGACTCAACCCACCATCTTAACCCCGTAAGTCTCTCCGACATGGATCGAGCTTACCACACTAATAACTCATGATCTACCACACGTGTTAATTCGACACCTGGTTAACACAAAAAATCCCAATACATCCACTAATTCAGCCTTGACCAAGGTTCTCACAAATTAACTGACACTACAGTTGTAAACACCACACCACAATCCCGACCCAACAGTCAATCTAACTCTACTCAACACATCAATACCATATACACATCACATTAAAATTATCTCATGCACAATATAACTCAACACTTGTATACAATTTAACACACATATATATGCACACAAACACATACCTCATCACCGCACCCTCATCAGCGCGTTCGACACACCCTGAGCTCATCATTTATCTGCTGAATATTGTCACTTATGGTGACCACCAGAAGGACTTCATCCCTCACAATCCCGTTTTTCGTGTCATAAAGACAACGATGCAAATACAATACCCGCCGTATCACAAGGACAACGACACAATACACACAACACATGTATAAAACATATAACATTATACTATATTCACATGACTCATTAACTGCACCTGCACCTGCACCTGCACCCCACACACAGCGTTAGGATAACCTATCCTACACGTATTCATAAGCGTTAAGCTTATATCCCGACTCTCCCCGACTAACCCTTAACACATAACAGCACAATAGCATTTACACGAACCATTAGCTAAGCGTGCACCACACACACTTATTCCGGATAACAAATCCTACTTAACCCGTAAGTAGCTAACTTATGCCCCGACTCATCCTGACTAACTCGTAACACGACACACAACAATAACTCTTTTGCCCCTAACTCACAAAGTCTCATGGACACCCCATATACCCACCTACTCATCAGTAAACATTATAGTTCATGACTACTTTGGGGTAAAACCCAAAACTCTTAACACGTTTATTAAAATAAACATATCTTGAAAGCATGTAGGATAGCCCCAAAACATTAAAACATTTAAAGAGGGGGATTAGAAACTCACCGGTTGAGAGGCAACTCCGAATCCTTTCCCTGCAACCCGCCCTCTCCCGCTCGAAGTCCGAACCGGTTAAACGTGTTTTCACATGAACAGACATGTTCTAAACATATGTCGAATAACGTAAAATATAAATCGCCACATCGTCTCGTCCGCTCGTCCTTTCATCCCACGAAGCCTTAGCTCCACGTGCTCACACAAACCGGACCACTCTCGACCTGTTAGAAATCCGAATACCCAACCGGGTTCCCATGCATGCACGTACGTGTACATTCATACGCATGCAAAACCCTAACTCCACAAACGCGTAAACTCGTGCCGGTTCCTCACCCGCATGCATGTCATGCACACGTAGAACCCTAACTGGTGGTATTCTGGTTCCTCCAATCGTACATCACCATGCCACTAGTCATTATCGTTGCCCTCTTAGCCGGTTCCGCCACTGCCGCTACACAGCCACAGCCGTTGTCGGCCACACGTCACGCCGTCACAGTCACCGGAACCACCCCTGGTCCTCGTCGCCTTACCGTCCATCGCTATAAAACACCTCCACGGCCAGCTTCTACAGTCCCCGACACCCCCATGCTGCCGTCTACGTTACCGGCGACCTCCGAAACCACCACCATCTTCACCTATCACCCTCCTCTCTCTTTCTCTTCCTCTCGGCATCGGCCTGCTACGCCCTATCTCTGACCACCTGTAACCACCGGCACCCACCTGCACCTCCATCACGGCCGACCACCACCACAACTCCCTTTCTCACCATAACCTTCGTCCACGGCCAAGCTCCACCAACCAAACCCTAATCAGGTTTTCAAACTAAAATCGTAATGAAATTGTGAAACAAAGGAGTAATGTCACACCCCAACCGACGGCGGAATCATCGGGGCGGGACATGTAGACTGTTCATGAGCACAAGGTTGACTAGATTGAAATATATTAATCATTCAAATTCATTTCAAGTATTCAAGACAAACCAAATCAAACCAAGTACATAAAATGAAATACATAATCCTTTATTAAAAATTATCTAGGTCCAAAACTTCTGTATAGCAAGTCTTGATCAAAATCACACATTAGTACCTAAAACATGAATAAAATAAGGTCAACTAAAAAGTTGGTGAGAATACACAGGTTTGTACATAGATATCATATAGATTGTAATAAACAAATCCTTACATAACATGATAAAATAAGGCATTTATGGAGAGCAGCTATTGTGTAACCAAGTACAATCAAACCTTTGTAACTAGCATGCAAAATTGTGTTGTCGGTAACAATCACCCCAATCTGGGTGGGTTTGTCAGGCTCAATAGAACTATCATTGTTTACCGTCGGCTTGAATAGTTAATGATTGTACATAAATTGCACACAAAAGTTAGCACAACTAGCACTCGGGCATAAAGCTCAAATTGCACACATGAATGTAAAGGGGATTTGTATTTGTGTAGTTTGTGTAAATGTAAGCAATAGTTAGTATAGTGTTCATGTTCCACCCCAAAAATTGTAAAAGAGTAAAAGGGGCTATGTAATACTCACATGATTCAAAAGTGTAGCTAATAAGAGAGACAAGGTAGTATCGTGATCCTTGTAACGCACAACGTTAACCTAAAATGTATTGCGTGGGAACATGAATTAATAAAATGTCTAACTCAAAGTCTAGGGTCTCAATGGTTATGAGTATAAGGAATTATATAATGAGTTTGTGACGAATTATGAAAAAGGGTTACGTAGGTGTTGAGTAAAATGAAAAACAATTTGAAATTAATAGTTTAAAATGTTTTTAAATTAGAGTTTGGATTTAAATAATTAAATCCAATGATTATTATTTAATTATTCTAGTTATAAAATAATGTAACTATTCGGTTTATTTAAGTGTAGCCTAAATAACCAATTTTTGTTTAAATATAAATTAAATAAATAATTATTATTTATTTATTTATTTATAAAGGTATGTAACTCAATCATTTAGTTAGTTAAAAATATATCGGATGTTTTATATTAAATATAAATTTTTTTACTTTATTTTCATAAAGGTGCGTAAATAAGTTGTGTAAATAATATTTAAGTGTAGGGTTTAACAATAAGTATAAATTTAATTTTGTAAATTTAAATAACTGACTTCTATTTATTTTAGGATTAAGAATTTGATCTTTTTAAATAAAGTTAATATAAATCTTTATAAAATCAATTATTATTATTTGAAAATTAATCTGAAATACTTATTGTTTTTAAAATATAAAAATAATTATTCTGCCAAGATTTTTTTCTCACACACACGACCGTGCCTGGGACAAGGTACGATCATGCTAGAACAACGGGCGCGACCGTGCTAGTCAGGGACGCGACCGTGTTGACCAAACAGAAGGTATAATTAGGTTGTTCACTAGGCACGACCGTGTCTGGGCCAGGCACGACCGTGTCTAGGGTTTTGAGGCACGACCAAGTCTAGCCAAGGGCATGACCGGGTCTGAGTGTGTGAGGCACGACCGCGCTGGTATTAGCACGACCGTATCTCATGAAGCAAGACCGCGCTAGAAGACTAGCGCGACCGTGTCTGTTCCAAAACAGAAATGAATTGCTTAAATCTTATATTGTTAATGTTGGATTTCATAGGGCTTTCATCTGTAGGGTTATTATGAGTCTATTGGAATATATTAATTGTATTTAAAACGTGTTCAAAGCAGGGTTCGATTAACCATTTTAGAACGAACCCTAGATTCGGGTCCGTGTTAAATTGGATATTGTAAGCCAAAATTAGGTTAGGGCTTTTGATCTATAGACTAAAAGGAAAGTGTGGAAGATTTCAATTACTCGAAAAGATGATTAATCGATAGCGCGTGGTAGAAACGAGTTCCGGCGACGACGGTTTGATCTCCGATGCCCTTTTGCTGCAATTCCGATGACTCAGTGTTTTCGGGAGCTTCAGAGAGGATTGATAGTGCGTTTGCTTGGGAGAATTGAAATCCAAATGGTGGATTCAATGGTCTCTTGAAAGGATTAGACGGTTATGAGATTAATCGACGGAATTGAGTTTATTTGTTGTAAATATGATGATTAAAAGATTTAATTGGGTTCGTTAATGGTGAAAACGTGTAGAACGGTTACGAAATTAAACGATTCTGTGATTAAAGGCTGCATTTACGTTTCAACTGACGAGAGGCGCGACCGTGCCAGAACGAGGCACGACCGTGCCTATTAGGGTTTCTGGTTATTTATTTATAAAATCAGTCCTTGCAAATTTCAGTATTGATAGATTTGTATAAATATGGACTTATGTAGAGTTTAATAGGATATACTCGTGTAAAATTTGTGGATTTGTATTGAAACATAGTATTTAATTGTTGGTACGAATAGAACAAGTCAGTGTACTAGAATTTGGTTTGAAATGTATCACATTGAACTGAAATGTAGATAATGAAAATCAGAAATGTTACAGTATCCCCATGTTGAGGGAATTTCATCCCGAAATTTAGCTAGTGGAGGTGACGGTATCAGTGAAGAGATGGGGGTACTTGAGCTTCATTTGGTCCTCTCGTTCCCAAGTAAACTCAGGACCACGTTCAGATTCCCAACGAACTTTGATAATAGGAATACGGCTTGGCTTGAGCTGCTTGACTTCGCGATCCATGATTTCCACTGGTCTCTCAACAAAGTGCATCGTTTCGTCAATGTGCACGTCGTCAAGAGGTATGTGAAGATTTTCATCAGCAAGACATTTCTTCAGATTAGACACGTGAAAAGTAGGATGCACATTGCCCAATGATGGAGGTAAGTCGAGTTTGTAAGCCACTTTCCCAATCCTTTCAAGGATCTTAAATGGACCCACATAGGGAGGTGCTAATTTGCATTTCTTTCCAAAACAGATCACACCCTTCCACGGAGACACTTTTAGAAGAACAAGGTCACCGACTTGGAATTCCAAGGGTTTTCGTCGTTTGTCGGCATAACTCTTTTGCCGACTTCTCGCTACTCGAATGTTGTCACAGATTTGGATAATCTTGTCGGATATTTCTTGAATTAGCTCGGGACCGGTGATTTGTGCTTCACCAACCTCGTTCCAACAGATAGGAGAACGACACTTGCGACCATAGAGAGCTTCAAATGGAGCCATGTTGATACTCGTGTGGTAGCTATTATTGTAAGAGAACTCGATTAAGGATAGATGTGAATCCCAATTGCCACCAAAATCAATTACACAAGCTCTAAGCATATCTTCAAGAATTTGGATTGTTCGCTCGGTCTGACCATCAGTTTGGGGATGGTAGGCCGTGCTCAAATCCAATCGTGTACCAAGTGCAGTTTGGAGAGATTGCCAAAAAAGAGAGGTAAACCGAGCATCCCTATCGGAGATTATGTTTAAAGGAACACCGTGACGGCTCACAATTTCATCAATGTAAATTCGGGCTAGTTTCTCAACCCGATAGTCTTCACGGATAGGCAAGAAATGAGCAGATTTGGTGAGACGGTCAATGATCACCCAAATGCTATCATAACCACTTGAGGTGCGAGGGAGTTTGGTAATGAAATCCATAGCTAATTTCTCCCTTTTCCACACGGGAATTTCCAATTGTTCAAGTAAACTGGAAGGACGTTGATGTTCGACTTTGACTTTGGAGCAAGTTAGACATTTGGCAACATAGAGAGCAATGTCTTTCTTCATACCGGGCCACCAATATTGTTGGCGAAGATCTTGGTACATTTTATCCGCACTAGGATGAATAGAATATCGAGTCTTGTGAGCCTCGTTCATGAGAAATGCATGAAGATCATCTCGACCGGGAACCCAAATACGGTTCAAGTAATAAAGTAAGCCATTGGGTTTTGATTCAAGCTGAAGTTCAACACCACACGACATTTCCTCGTACATGTTACCCTCGGTGACTGAGACTTGTTGAGCTTCTAAGATGCGATTTTGAATGTCGGTTGAATTCGGACACAATGAAGCATGACATGGTCCTTTCGACTCAAAGCGTCGGCTACAACATTCGCTTTGCCAGGATGGTAACGAATCTCGCAGTCATAGTCGTTAAGTAGTTTAACCCAACGTCGTTGCCTCATATTGAGTTCTTTTTGGTTGAAATTGTGTTGGAGACTTTTGTGGTCGGTGAACACCACACACTTTGTGCCATAGAGGTAATGTCTCCAAATCTTTAGCGCGAATACAACCACACCCAACTCGAGACCATGCGTCGTATAATTCTTCTCATGAATCTTAAGTTGTCTCGACCCATAAGCGATTACTTTACCTCGCTGCATGAGGACACAACCGAGACCTTGGTTGGAAGCATCACAGTAGACAACTAGATCATCATTCCCATCAGGGAGAGTCAAAATAGGGGCATTGCATAACTTTTTCTTGAGAGTTTGGAAAGCTTCTTCTTGTTTTGGTCCCCATTCATAAGGTTTACCCTTGTGGGTTAAAGTGGTAAGAGGGACAACAATCTTAGAGAAATTTGAGATGAAACGACGATAATATCCCGCAAGACCAAGAAATGAACGAACTTCGGTGGGGGTCTTCGGGGCATTCCAATTCTTAACTGCTTCGATCTTAGCAGGGTCAACATGAATTCCCTTGTCATTAACGATATGACCAAGAAATTGAACTTCTTTTAACCAAAATTCACACTTGGAGAATTTGGTATATAGTTATTCCTTCCTCAAGAGGTCCAAAACCAGTCTAAGATGTTGCTCATGGTCGGCTTTAGTCTTGGAGTAGATTAAGATATCTTCAATGAAGACGATCACAAATTTATCAAGGTACGGTTTGCACACACGATTTATGAGGTCCATGAAGACCGCGGGTGCATTGGTTAGTCCAAAAGGCATGACCATGAACTTGTAGTGGCCATACCTTGTTCGGAAGGCAGTCTTTGGAATATCTTCTTCTTGTACACGGAGTTGGTGATAACCAGATCGAAGATCAATCTTCGAGAAGCATGTATAACCTTGAAGTTGATCAAAGAGGTCATCAATTCTAGGCAAGGATAATGGTTTTTGATTGTAAGCTTGTTGAGTTCGCGGTAGTTAATACACATGTGGAATGACCCATCCTTCTTTTTAACGAATAAGACGGGTGCACCCACGGTGAATGACTTGGACGGATGAAGCCCTTGTCGGAGAGCTCTTGGAGTTGACTTGCAAGTTCTTGCATTTCAGAAGGTGCAAGACGGTAAGGAGCTCTAGCAGGTACAAGGTCAATGCGAAATTCTACTTGTCGAACGGGTGGAAGACCGGATAGATCTTCGGGAAATACTTCGGGAAAATCCCGAATGATGGGAATGTCTTGGATACTCTTCTCCTTGACATCCTTTTGAACAACGTGAGCTAAGAAGGCTACGTACTTCTTTCGTAAGTACTTTTGGGCGGTAGTGCATGACATTAACTTGAGTCCTTTGCAAGGCTTTTCACCAAAGACTCTTAACGTTTCTCCCAACGGTAGAGGTATTCGGATGCACTTCTCGAAACAGATGACCTCATCATGATGATTTGATAGCCAATCCATGCCTATGATGATATCAAAACTCCCTAGTGGCATTGGTACAAGGTTGATTGGAAATGTATGATCATTAAGTTCTAGCGAACAGTCGTGAATAACAGAGTCAATTGTAAGGGATTCACCATTTGCTACTTCGACGGTGAAGGTTTTCTCTAATTGCGATCGTGTCTTTGCAAGTAAGGGTTCAAAGTTAAGTGACACAAAAATTTTGTCGGCACCGGTATCAAATAAAATGGAGGCATATTTACTGTTAACAAGGAACGTACCGTTGACCACATCATTGTTGGCTTGAGCTTCATTGGCATTTATGTTGAAAGCACGCCCACGAGCTCCGCCTTGTCTAGCATTGATTAACCTTGTGCACTGATCACGGAAATGATTTGGGTTGCCACATTCATAACAAGCACGCCCATTTGCAATAGCGGGAACACCTTGATTAGCCACTTGAGGGTTGTTTCAGTTCGGTGGGTTGACTTGGCCTGCAAGTGCTTTGGCTCTACAAACATTGACTGTATGGCCATATTTCCCACAGTGAGTGCAAGGGCGACATGGAATGTTTTGGAGATGGTGATAGTTGCATGTGGCTCAGAGTGGGTAAATCCCAACATTTGGCTTTTTGGCTGGTGCTTGAACCATAGGAGCAATTTGGTTAACCGGGATGGCAGGAGTGACCATAGCATAGTTTCTAGACTTTCTTTTCTTATTATTATGGGAGGATTCAGTTATGGCTTCTTTGATGTGTACGGGAGGGGTTGCAGTGTCGGGAACTTTCTTGGTGCCTTTTCTAGTCAGAGTTCCCGCTTTCACATGGTTGTCGGTTAATGTAGCAAATAAGCGGATAGCATCTTCAAGTGTTGCGGGATTTCTCCCTAGGACAGTATCTTGAATTTGCCTAGGTAATCCACCAATATACTTTTCAATGCAGCGGGATAAAGGTGTGACCATATGTGGCACAAGGAGACTCAACTCGTGGAACCGAGTTGTATAAGCTAGACTTTCACCACCATCTTGGGCAAGATCCCAAAACTCGGCTTCAAGTTTCTTTACCTCATTTCGAGGACAAAATTCTTCGGTCATTAGCCTTTTAACCTCATCCCAAGGTAAGGCCATTGCTACTTCCACACCTCTAGTTCTCTTTTCCCCATTTCGCCACGTGAGTGCCCATTTTTGTAAGACACTTATGGCGTGACGAACACGAAGGTTATTGGGGCAGTCACTATTGAGGAAGGTATTCTCAATACTTTCGAACCATTGTTGAAGTCCCATAGCTCCTTCGGTACCATAGAACTTAAGAGGATTACATGAGTTGAAGTGCTTGAAGGTGCATTGTGGTGGGTTGGCACCACCACCCCCATTAGCTCCATGGTTACCATTGGCGGCCCCATTAGCTTGAGCGAGTTGATTTACAAGTTGTGCAAGGATGGTAGAAATATCGGTGTTGTTGTTGGTCACGATAGCACGACGAGGAGGCATTCTACAGATTTGCACAAGACAAGAAAAGATGTAAGCACTTATGAAAGTTATTTGGATTTAAAAGGATGAGATAGCAAATAAAATAGTTAATCATACTTTGGATTGTACTCAAATAGTGATAAAATCACTTGAATACTATGACACATTAAGGTTAATTAAACTCATATAATTTTCAAGGAGACATGCTTTAGCCTATAAGTAAACACTCATCCCGGGAATTCCCAGGAAAGCATACGGGTCCCTCGGTTGATTGGGATTTATGCGAAATGCTTTCCTAGACAGAAAACCCAGAATACATGTGTCACTCTTCCAGATTGCACGTGTCCTCAAATAATTAACAAAGTTTAAAAGCCTTAACGAGGAAATAAAGAAATTTTTCTAGATTTAGATCCATGAAGTTTCCACATGCTAAGAAGATGATGATAGAGGAGTAGGTAAGAATATTATGAGGTTTTAGGGTATAGGTAGGGATATTGTTTATTTAATTATTATTTAAGTATATCTTAATAAGTCATAAATTTTTAACAAGAAGGCATCAAAAACAAAATAATAACTAATCATAGTAAGCATGTAACACATAGCATGTAGCACATATCACATAATCATGAAGCATGGCATAAGTGGGTGTCCTAAAGTTATAGTCTAGATCAAAGGTGTCTAATAACCTAGTTCCCTATAACCTGGCTCTGATACCAATCTGTCACACCCCAACCGACGGCGGAATCATCGGGGCGGGACATGTAGACTGTTCATGAGCACAAGGTTGACTAGATTGAAATATATTAATCATTCAAATTCATTTCAAGTATTCAAGACAAAACCAAATCAAACCAAGTACATAAAATGAAATACATAATCCTTTATTAAAAATTATCTAGGTCCAAAACTTATGTGTAGCAAGTCTTGATCAAAATCACACATTAGTACCTGAAACATGAATAAAATAAGGTCAACTAAAAAGTTGGTGAGCATAAACGGGTTTGTACATAGATAGCATATAGATTGTAATAAACAAATCCTTACATAACATGATAAAATTAGGCATTTATGGAGAGCAGCTATTGTGTAACCAAGTACAATCAAACCTTTGTAACTAGCATGCAAAATTGTGTTGTCGGTAATTATCACCCCAATCTGGGTGGGTTTGTCAGACTTAATAGAACTATCATTGTTTACCGTCGGCTTGAATAGTTAATGATTGTACATAAATTGCACACAAAAGTTAGCACAACTAGCACTCAGGCATAAAGCTCAAATTGCACACATGAATGTAAAGGGATTTGTATTTGTGTAGTTTGTGTAAATGTAAGCAATAGTTTGTATAGTGTTGATGTTCCACCCCAAAAAGTGTAAAAGAGTAAAAGGGGCTATGTAATAGTCACATGATTCAAAAGTGTAGCTAATAAGAGAGACTAGATAGTATCGTGATCCTTGTAACGCACAACGTTAACCTAAAATGTATTGCGTGTGAACATGAATTAATAAAATGTCTAACTCAAAGTCTAGGGTCTCAATGAATATGAGTATAAGGAATTATATACTGAGTTCGTGACGAATTATGAAAAAGGGTTGTGTAGGTGATGAGTAAAATGAAAAACAATTTGAAATTAATAGTTTAAAATGTTTTTAAATTAGAGTTTGGATTTAAATAATTAAATCCAATGATTATTATTTAATTATTCTAGTTACAAAATAATGTAATTATTCGGTTTATTTAAGTGTAGCCTAAATAACCAATTTTTGTTTAAATATAAATTAAATAAATAATTATTACTTATTTATTTATAAAGGTATGTAACTCATTCATTTAGTTATTTAAAAATATATCGGATGTTTTATATTAAATATAAATGTCTTTACTTTATTTTCATAAAGGTGCGTAAATAAGTTGTGTAAATAATATTTAAGTGTAGGGTTTAAAAATAAGTATAAATTTAATTTTGTAAATTTAAATAACTAACTTCTATTTATTTTAGGATTAAGAATTTGATCTTTTTAAATAAAGTTAATATAAATCTTTATAAAATCAATTATTTTTATTTGAAAATTAATCTGAAATACTTATTGTTTTAAAATATAAAAATAATTATTCTGCCAAGATTTTTTTCTCACACACACGACCGTGCCTGGGACAAGGCACGATCGTGTGCTAGTCAGGGACGCGACCGTGTTGACTAAACAGAAAGGTATAATTAGGTTGTTCACTAGGCACGACCGTGTCTAGGGTTTTGAGGCACGACCAAGTCTAGCCAAGGGCATGACCGGGTCTGAGTGTGTGAGGCACGACCGTGCTAGTATTAGGACGACCGTGTCTCATGAAGCATGACCGCGCTAGAAGACTAGCGCGACCGTGTCTGTTCCAAAACAGAAATGAATTGCTTAAATTTTATATTGTTAATGCTGGATTTCATAGGGCTTTCATCTGTAGGGTTATTACGAGTCTATTGGAATATATTAATTGTATTTAAAACGTGTTCAAAGTAGGGCTCGATTAAACCATTTTACAACGAACCCTAGATTCGGGTCCATGTTAAATTGGATATTGTAAGCCCAAATTAGGTTAGGGATTTTGATCTATAGACTAAAAGTAAACTGTGGAAGATTTCAATTACCCGAAAAAGATGATTAATCGACAGCGCGTGGTAGAAACGAGTTTCGGTGACGACGGTTTGATCTCCGGTGTCCTTTTGCTGCAATTCCGATGACTCAGTGTTTTCGGGAACTTCAGAGAGGATTGATAGTGCGTTTGCTTGGGAGAATTGAAATCCAAATGGTGGATTCGATGGTCTCGTGAAAGGATTAGACGGTTATTAGATGAATTGACGAAATTGAGTTTATTTGTTGTAAATATGATGATTAAAAGATTTAATTGGGTTCGTTAATGGTGAAAACGTGTAGAACGGTTACGAATCAAACGATTCTGTGATTAAAAGCTGCATTTACGTTTCAACTGACGAGAGGCGCGACCGTGCCCATATGAGGCGCGACTGTGCCAAGGCACCGGGCGCGACCGTTCCAAAGCAAGGCGCGCGACCGTGCCAGAACGAGGCGCGACCGTGCCTATTAGGGTTTCTGGTTATTTATTTATAAAATCAGTCCTTGCAAATTTTAGTATTGACAGATTTGTATAAATATGGACTTATGTAGAGTTTAATAGGATATACTCGTGTAAAATTTGTGGATTTGTATTGAAACATAGTATTTAATTGTTGGTACGAATAGAATAAGTCAGTGTATTAGAATTTGGTTTGAAATCTATCACATTGAACTGAAATATAGATAATGAAAATCAGAAATGTTACAAGTAACGAGGATTACCTTGGTTTGATGTGTAGCTTCCCGCTCGAAACCGTCATGAGAGCACTTCTTTCCGGTCGCCCTTCTCCCCTCTCCCTGGTTCCCTGCCGTCGCGAGTTCTCCCTAGGCCGAATGGAGCCTAGGGTTTACTCCTAAACTTATTTTAAATGTTACAAGTTTACATCCGGGTCGCCTGTGTTTCCCTTTCGTACGGTTTGATCCCAACTGTGTTTTAAACGGTTATTACAGGAGTTAAACGCACCTTTAGTGGCAATCCATCCCCTTAGTTACTCTTTAATAAAAATCATGGTTGCACATTACCTGTTTCACTAGTTGTACGAATTTCCGGGATGTTACAAAAAACCTCATATGGTTTTTTGTTACATGATGTAAATGTTTTTTTTTGTCAAAAATAGAGTAATGACGGTTTGGTTTAGTTACTAGCACTTATCACAATGGAGTAATGATGGTTTAGTCGCCATTATTATCATTTCTTAACTTTTCAATGTAAAACTGAAACGACTGGCATTAACCAGCTGTTCTAACCAGCTTCTCAAATTGAAATGACTGTTGGTTTACCAATTATTATAACCATTTCTTAACTTTTCAATTATAAATAACCATCATTCACCTGAAGTAACCACCATTCTATCCAGCATTCTTGTATTCTCCCATAGTCCCTTAAACAATTAAAATGGCTACTTTTGGAGGTTTGGTCGAAGATTTCTTTGAAATTTCTCAACCAGAGATCATAAAAGACGTTGATGCTGCCATCAATAAGGTCAGGAGGGTGATACAAGAAAATCAACAACTACTTGATGATCTTCTGAAGTAACCACCCACTCCAGCATGCTACAGGTATGGCACACTGCTACTTGAATAACTCTACGCCAACAAAGCCACACTTGGGAAGCTCAACATCTTGAGGTTGGAACTGCTGGAAAGGCGGTTTGAGGTTGCAAGAACTATGGAATTAAGGTTTGGTCAGTGAGGGTGCTAAAGCTTTGGTTGTGCCGGTTTTTTGGTGAAGCTGAAGGTTTTTTGGTTTGTAAAGCTTTGGTTGTAAAGTATTTTTGGTACTTGTGGATGTAATCATGGATCATTTATAATGAAATCATTTAGTTGGATCACAATATTGTTTTCCATATTTATTACACATTTTACAAGCCCTAAAATTATTATAAATTAACAATCCCTATTACAAGCCCTAAAAAAACAACACCAATTACAAGCCGTAAAAAAACAAACAAGTAATAAAGAGTTTAAACTGCAATCTCTTTTTTAGTTCAGTCCTTGAAGCTTCACCTATTACGAGTTGATTCTCTAATTCGTTTTTTGCCCTCAGCAAGCCAGGAATGATGTCCTTACATCTTTTGCACACCACAGGATCAAACCACTTAAAATAGCCACATTTTGATGATCCCTGTTTCAAATATAGAGAGTGAATTTTAGGTGAAGAGACGACAAGAATTCCATTTTCAATTTTACTTACCTCAGACGCACAAGTGTAGAACCACCGACCTGGATTATTTTAGGTCCATGATGTTCTTAGCATCGCTTCTTAACCACAAGAACAATAAACATGGTCATGATGACCATGAAATCGATTACTTCTCCTAATAGATGTGGGAGATTTCATGGAGATCTTGACTTAGGGTTTTTATTTGCGATTAACGACGAAGATATTCAAAGAATAAATGCTAGATTCTTTCAACTATAATTTATGACAAGTGCCTTGTAGAAGTCACGTGTAAAACAGGAGAAAATTTAACGTTTATTTTAGTTTAATAAAATAAACTAAGATATGATGATGATAATGATGGTATATAACCCATATATGATGATGATGATGATGATGTATAACCCATATGATGATGATAATGATGGTATATAACCCATATAAGATGATGATGATGATGTATAACCCATATGATGATGATGATGTATAACCCATATGATGATGATGGTATATAACCCATATATTCTGATGATCATGATGATATATAACCCGTATGATGATGATAATGATAATGATGGTATATAACCCATATATGATGATGATGATGATGTATAACCCATATGATGATGATGATAATGATGGTATATAACCCACATATGATGATGATGATGTATAACCCATATGATGATGATGATAATGATGGCATATAACCCATATATGATTATGATGATGATGATAATAATAACCCATATGATGATGATGATGATAACCCGTATGAGGATGATGATGAAGCTGATGATGATCATCATGACGAACCATATGATGTTGTTGATGATGATGATGATGACGATGATGATGATAACCAATAAGCCTTGTAATGCCAAAACCCATGCCACCCATAACTCAACCAAACCCACAACCAGTGTGACCCCTATAAGTCTTATGGGTCATACAGGCGGTCATGGGTGATATGGGATATGCCATTTTAATCCATGACCTATATGTCGTGTAATGCCATAACCCATGCCACCTTTACTCACAACCAGTGTGACCCACCCCTACAAGGCTTATTAGTTATATGGGTCATGGGTGATATGGGTTATGACATTATAACCCATGACCCATGGTCATATGGGTCATGGGTGGTATAGGGTATGACATTATAACCCATGACCCATGGTCATACGACCATATGGGTTATAGGTGATATTCAGTAATGTTTTTATGTGTTTTATATATGTAATGATGATGATGATGATAACAACCCATAAGATGATGATGATAAACCATATGAGGATGATGATAACCCATAAGCCTTGTAATGCCATAACCCATATCAACCATAACTCACAACCAATAACCCAAGACCAGTGTGACCCCTATAAGGCTTATATATGGGTCATACGGGCCATGGGTCATGAAGATATAGGATATGGCATTTTAACCCATGTCACCCTGACTCACAACCTGTGTGACCCCTAAAAGGCTTATTGGTTATATGGGTAGATCATGGGTGATACGGGTTATGACATTAATTATAACCCATGACCCATGGTCATATGGGTCATGGGTGGTATGGGGTATGACATTATAACTCATGACCCATGGTCATATGGGTCATGGGTGATATTAAGTAATATTTTTATGTGGTTTATGTAACGATGATGATGATAAGCCATATGATGATGATGATAACCCATAAGATGATGATGATGATAACCCATAAGATGACGATGATAAGCCATCTGAGGATATAATGATGGTAATGATCAGGACGACCCATATGATGATGATGATGATAACCTATTTCACCCATAACTCACAACCAATAACCAACGACCAGTGTGACCCCTATAAGGCTTATATATGGGTCATACGGGCCATGGGACATGGGTGATATGGGATATGACATTTTAACCAATAAGACGTGTAATGCCATAAACCATATCACCCTGACCTGACTCATACCCCGTGTGACCCCTACAAGGCTTACTTGTCATATGGGTCATGGGTGATGTTAATTAATGTTTTTATGCGGTTTATGTAATCTTTTAATTTTAATTTATGTTTTGTTTTTTTAGGGGTTAATTATATATGTGGTTTATGTAAATTTTTTTATTTTTATTTTATGCAATGTTTTAAGTAGGTTTATTACAAATATATTTTAGAAACCGTAATTAGTTTTGGGTTTAAAAATTCCCCAAAACAACATGGCGGGATCTTAAACAAAATCAGCGGTAAAACTTTAAGAAAAATGTTGAAACTTCATTTAGCTCACAAAATCAACGGTAAAATTTTAAAGAAAATTCCCCAAAACTACGTGCCCCAATTCGATTTCAAACCCGTCCTCTTCCACTCCTATTTCAAATCCGTCCTCTTCCACTTCGATTTCAAATCCGAGCTTTTGTATTTCCGATCTCAAATCCGATTTCATTAATCTGAAACTCAAGGACGGTGAAGATAATCAATTCAACGACGATGGATATAACTATTCATCAGACGACTATATAACACTACACCTAAACCTTAAGCTTATCCGACATGTTATGCTACATTAATTATTATTTTTAACATGTATAAATTCGAAATGTTTTAACCTTGTGTTACATATTATCCCTTTATCACACACACACACATACACATACACACACACACACATATATATATATATATATATATATAAAACACGTGTAAACATATTTACATAGGTATATAAGTAAACATTTAGTTACAATAAATGTATATAAAGGAAACATGTTTTAACCAAAGATTTACACCCCTCATTTTTTATATATACATTGTGAGTATGTATATAAGAAAATATATTTGGATACCGAATAAACTAAACGTACAACTCTTAGATTTATAAAAGTAAAAACCTATGAGTTTAACTCTTAGATTTTTATGTACGCTTTGGATTTTTTTTTGCTAGATAAACCATTTTAGTAATTTGATATGAATAATATTACCCCTTTTATATATGCATTTATAACCAAACAAATAATAATTTGAGTTTTATAAAATTTATAAGAACACTTTTATAAACATATAAAATGAGTTAGAATGAATTGGAACAAGCAGGGAAAGCCATGAACCCCACCCTCCCCCTATAGGTTTGAATCCCCTTTTTTATTTTGAACCTTCACTTGAGCCCTCTCCCATTTATATGAACCTTGGATTGAACAAGACCCAATTTTGACATTTTGGAAGTCAAACAAAACGCGAACGCATTCCAGTCATTTGGATTAGAAGCTGTTACTACTTGGTAATCGCACACAAACAATACTCGACTGAATACCAACGGTCATGACAAGTTCATTTGATCAGAAACAAGGGTTTAATCCCATTTAAACCCATTTTCGGTTATAGGGTATTCAGCCTATTTAATCGCATTCAAACCACGTAATCTTGATCGATTGAAGTGTGTAACGTATGTGTTAATCGTACCTCAAGGTCCCTAAATCATATGGTAACGGATCCCACTTGAAAAACCCATTCCTCTCGTCTCATTTTCTCTCTCGGATCGCGACAGCAAGGAGGAACGAAAACCTCACCTTTTTCGACAATTCGAAGGTCAATCTCAGGTAATCAACATCCCCTCTTGCTCGATTTCCATTCCCGCTCGAAGACCCTCTGGTTACGGCCCATTCTGTGTTCCAATTTGGGGGATTGGGTTAGGGATTGCTTGGTTTGGGGAAGAAGTTGAGTCTAGGCTCTTGCCTTTAAAATTGTTTTCAAGTACTTTACCATGGCAACAGCCCAGATCGACTGGTTAGAACACACAATAAACACAGCGAGGTCACGGGTTCAAGACCCGGCCCTGCCCATATTTTTGTGTTCCTTGTTCCCTTGTTGTACCTTTATATCCTTTAACTCTCTTTAATATATACACATATGTACATATTTTTTTCATACATGCATAAACAAAAATTAAAAAAAGGGGCATACATACATTTATATATATATATATATATATATATAGAAAACATATACAAATAAAATCTTAACATCTATACCTTGTTCCTATAAACTTTTATGAGTATGTGATCGTACATATATAGACGTAATGTGTATATCAATTATAGTTATCTTTTTACGAACGATCAAGTGTTTACAAATTGACGTTCCTTTCAAATAAAAGATATATATAATTATGACTATGTCTAAATCATTATTATCATGGACGTATAAATACGTGAGCATTATTATTTTCTTACACATGCATTTTCTCGCCTCCCTTACATATTATATTTGAACGCTTTGGGTTATAAAACATTTTAGTGACATAAAAGAAAAAAAAAATTTCTTTTGTGTTGCAGATCAATAATACCCTTTTATTAATATATATATCCCATAATATTTTAAAAGAAATTTTTACATTGTTAATTAAATAAAATATATTTGGCACTTAATTAATTTATAAACCCTCAAAAGGGACTTGACAATCTTTTATACATTCTGTTCTTTTATAAAACACTAAAATAAAATTTCATGCTTTTAAGTAATAACTAATTATGGTTCAAAAATAATTATTAAATTACAACATCATATTTCAAAATTCGGTTTAACTATTAATAAATTAAATTGGTATTCTTAACACTTATTTTGCACAAAAACCAAACTAAAATAAGCAAAAAGGATTTTATTTATTTATATCGTTAAGCTATTTACTTACTCGAACTATTTATCCTCGTATATATTCTTTCATTATTTAACCTACACAACCAAATGAAATACGACTTATTTTCTAATAAAAATAATTACAAGAGAACTTTAAAAACCCATTCATACATTTATCATTTGTTGTGACACATGTACTTCTTACAAAGAATTTCATAAGCTCCATTTGAAACTCAAAAAAGCATCTTCTTACATAATCAAGGACCCCTCATCAATCTTTTATACATTAGGACCTCCTTTGTTCATTCAAACTCATCATTGATACAATTACATCGTTAAATCATAGCTTAACATTGTGGTTAGCTATTCACTTATGCAACAACTTGATCATGCGATTTCCAAGCTACATATTACATGTGAGTTTACATAGCCCCTTTTTACTATTTTTACTTTTGGGGTGAAACATGTAACGGTCTTTATGCTTTATGTCTTAAACCACTTGGTGACCATTACATATGTTCATGTCAGTGAAATCATTAACCTGCTACCCAGGCCGATGGTAGTACCTAACATGATCATTTATAGGGAATCCGATTCATACATAACATAGAACCTTAGCGGATTTTTGTGTATACATCTTACTACTTTTTTCAAAATGGCAATCAATGGGATTGCCTAACTAGTTTTCCATTTACACGGCTTGATTATACGATTGGAACCTTGTATGTTTTCCCATCTATGCTTTAGACATGCTCTGAACATATTGAATTGTAAACCTATACATATCTTTGTTTGGTGTCAAAACTTATGTTACTCACTGTCACACCCTGAAATTCCACAGCGGGTTACCCGCGGGTTGTGACTGTCAAGGATCATCAGTCCCGGTCATTTCGAACGACCTCTAACTGGTTTTCGAAAAGACATTCCGTTTGAACATCATACAAAATTAAATAGTAATACAGAGTTTGAAAATGCGGAATGTAAAGTGCGGAAGCAAAAGTAATGTTGCAAAATACAGAAGCATGACAAATTAGGTTCCCATAAACCTAAGCTTCTAAATGAAAACATGTTGTGGGACTCTTGGAGTGCAATCCTAGTCCGTGCATGAATGCTTAGCGACCTGAGATAAACATGCTTAAAGTGTCAACACAGGGTTGGTGAGTTCACAGGTTTAAGTAACAGAAACAGAAATGAAAACAGTGTAACAGTACGCATGTATACTATTGATTCGATTGTTGATCAGACAATAAACATTAACTATATAAGCAACACCGAAACCGAAGCTCAACGAAGGAATGCAAAAACTAGCATTTTGCCTCTTACATGCCCAGCACGCAATGGATTAGGTCAATTATGCACCCGTTTGACTCCCAGTCAGAGTTAGCGCGACTAACCCGGGTGGGGGTTGTTAAACCCAATAGTACTATTCATTAATCACCTTGCTTTGTGTAATAATTAACGGTTCGAATATGAGAGGACTTTATGTGCGGGAAATGCACCCACTTATATAAATTAAAGCGAAATCAAAGTAATTGTCATACGACCAAGTAAGAAAATGGTTTAGCATGTATCTCCCCCAAATAGAAAAGTAAGTAAAATGGGGCCGTGAAAACTCACCTGGAAATGCGGTGAATGAGAAATGGAAGCAACGAGAGGGATCGAGTAACTCCGGGTAACCGACCTAACCGAGCCCTAAGAATTAATAAGGCTATAAGGTCTATGAAAGTAAACATGGTTTATGTAACCACATTCATCCAAACGACTCAACGTTGAAAGGTTACATTGACGTTTTGAAAAGGTTTGACCAAAGTTGACCGAGGTTTGACCGAGGTTTGACCAACTTTGACCAAGGTTTGACCAACTTTGACCAAGTTTGACTAATGTTGGCTAATGTTGACCAATGTTGACTAGTGTTGACCAATGTTGATCAATGTTGACCAAGTTTGACCAATGTTGACTAATGTTGACCAATGTTGACTCATATTGAAGTCATGTATAAACAACACACAAGTAGCATATAAGTTGTAAACATGCAACACATAAGCCTCATACAAGTTATACATGTGTAGCACTCAAGTAGCATATAAGTTGTACATGTGTGACACATAAAGAACATATAAGTTGTACCTAAGTAATGTATAAGTAACCCCTTGTGACATAACATACAAGCTTCAACTAGTTGTATAAGAAACTAACATGTGATAAGTGACATAGCATTTGCACATCTTTATGGCACATTTCATACACATAATTCATGTCATCATATTAATAACCTATTAGTATCATTTCAACACTTTCAAACAAGTAGCATAATATGTCATTGCAAAATTCCATAACTCTTAACACAATAAAGTTTCCATTTTTGACAATTAGGGTTTTAGTGCACTTGAGGTGCCATAGCCCAAACAAACAAGTTATACATGAAATTATAATAGTAACATATTAGTAACATGATTCTATGCATTTACTTTCTATTTCAAGCAATTATGAAGTTTCTCAACAAATAAAGTTTCCTTATTTAGCAAGGTTCACCAAAACATGTCATTACACCATTCCAAATCACATATTCTTTCATAAGTCATCTATTCATATTGTAATAAGGCCATATAACCTACTTTAAACATTTATAGCCTACACATACAAATTATGAACAATTAAAGTTTCCTTTTTAGGAAAGTGGTCCAAACGACCCTATTGCACATGTGTAACCTCAAATAACTCTTTTTACTACTTTAATATATATTATAGAACCATAATATCAAGTTTTTATCCAATAGAAACTCATAACACAAAATATGCAAAATTAAAGTTTCCTTAAATAGTAAGTCACCATAACCTAGTGAAAAACGACATTTCAACCAAAAAAATTATATTTCCTACTTATTCTACTATTATGAGTATCATCCAAACCATCAAACATATCATATACACATTTCTACAAAAACTCAATCAATAAAGTTTCTATAAATAGAAACGAGCAAAAATCAACATAAACAAGCATTTCAAACAATAAACTATGCATATGTGCATCAACAACTCATTATTATGAAAACCATTGGATAAAACAAGTATTATAACACTTTGAACCAACAAAAATCGTTTGGATGGATGGTTTGCTCATCTTGGCCGAAATGTTTGAAATAAAATGGATGAACACTTACAAAATGAAAGTATGTTGGATAAAAGATGGAGATTCTTCACTTGAACACCTTGGATTAGCTCTTAGAATGCTTGGATTGCTTGAACAAAGTTTGAAGATGGTGGTGGCTAGGGAGGGGGTGGCGGCCGAAAGAATGAGAGAGGGGGGAGGGTTTGGGTAATTAGGTTTAGGGTAAATGAGGATTAAGGAGGTGTAAGGGAGTTTTAGTAAATGGGTTATGGGCTTTCTTGAGTTTTAAGGGGCAATTATAAGGGATTTGGGCTCCTAAATGGACCATTTATTTAAATTGCTGAATTCATTCAACCCAATTAATAAACCCATTGTTTTTATAAAATCTAAATTAATGTTGTTGGCACATATCGCGTATCTGCTTAAAAAGCGTTAAAATAAAAGATGCTCTAAAAATTCCGGAAAAATTCACATAAGCATGAAATATTAAATCACAGTATTACATGTAATTTATACACACCAAATATATGTCTAAATATTATTTCTAATATTCGTTAATGTTCGTGTGACAGGACGCGTGTGTGACCCAGTAATCCGTCCGATTACCGATGCATGAAATGAAATGAAACGAATGGACTTATTAAACGAAATATGTACTTAATTACTCTATAATTAAGTATGATGCAAGTGAAATCACGTGAATTCAAGTAATAGTCGGGTATGGATATTAACCTGAATTTGCCGGGTGTCACATACTCCCCCTGTTAAAAGGAATTTCATCCCGAAATTCAGTTCGCGTCACTGATAGACGGTGTAGTTTTGAACAAGTGAGGGTATTTACGCTTGAATTGATCCTCGCGCTCCCAAGTGAACTCTGGTCCACGTCTAGAATTCCAACGAACCTTAACTATGGGAATGCGGCTTTGTTTTAACTGTTTAACCTCGCGGTCCATGATCTAGACTGGTTCTTCGACGAAGTGAAGCTGATCGTCTATTTGAATTTCCTCCAATGGTATGACTAGTGTCTCGTCTGACAAGCACTTCTTCAGATTTGACACGTGAAACACGTCATGGACACCACTGAGGGTTTCTGGTAGGTTGAGTTTGTAAGCAACAGGACCAATCCTTTTCAGAATCTCGAAAGGTCCAATGTAACGAGGATTAAGCTTTCCACGCTTGCCGAAACGTATCACTCCTTTCCATGGCGAGACTTTCAGTAGTACCTTGTCTCCCACTTGAAATTCTAATGGTTTGCGTCTCACGTCAGCGTAACTCTTTTGACGATCACGCGCGGCCTTGATGCGTTCGCGTATCTGTACAATCTTCTCTGTAGTTTCATGAATAACTTCTGGACCTGTGAGTTGGCTATCTCCCACTTCTGTCCAGCAAATCGGCGATCTACACTTTCGTCCGTAAAGTGCTTCGAATGGTGCGGCCTTAATGCTAGTGTGGTAGCTGTTGTTGTATGAAAATTCGACCAACGGTAGATGGGCATCCCATCCGTTCCCGAAGTCAACCACACAAGCTCTGAGCATGTCCTCCAGGGTCTGGATGGTCCTTTCACTTTGACCGTCCGTCTGGGGGTGGTATGCAGTACTCATATCTAGCCGAGTACCCAAGGCTTTCTGTAAGGATTGCCAGAATCGGGATGTGAATCGACTATCCCTATCTGAAATGATGGAGATTGGCACTCCATGTCTTGTGACTACTTCCTTTAAGTAAGTTCTGGTTAGTTTCTCCATCTTGTCCGTTTCTTTAATGGGAAGGAAGTGCGCAGATTTGGTTAGTCTGTCGACAATTACCCAGATTGTGTCACAGCCATTAGAGGCCCTGGGCAATTTCGTGATGAAGTCCATTGAAATCTGTTCCCACTTCCACTGTGGGATCTCTGGTTGTTGGAGTAACCCTGATGGTTTCTGATACTCTACCTTGACCTTAGCACAGGTCAAGCATTTACTGACGTAGGTAGCAATTTCGGCTTTCATGTTAGGCCACCAATAATGTTCCTTGAGGTCATGGTACATCTTGTCAGCACCGGGGTGGATCGAGTACCTGGACTTGTGTGCCTCGTCCATCACCAGATCCCTTAGATCCCCAAAGCTTGGTACCCAAATCCGATCCATGAAATAACGGATGTCATCGGATTTGACCTCAAATTGCTTGTCCATACCACGTAAGGACTCATGGTATAGGTTTACCTCCTTGATTGCTTCGAGTTGGGCGTCGCGGATTTGCATGGGTAAGTTCGTGTGGATGGTCAACTGTAACGCCCGCACTCGTCGCGGTTTGGGTTGATCCTTCCTGCTCAAGGCATCAGCCACAACGTTTGCCTTTCCAGGATGATAACGGATAGCGCAGTCGTAGTCGTTTAGCAATTCGACCCATCGACGTTGCCTCATGTTAAGTTCCTTCTGATCGAAGATGTGTTGAAGGCTTTTGTGATCGGTGAAAATTGTGCACTTCGTGCCATACAAGTAGTGCCTCCAGATCTTGAGTGCAAATACTACCGCTCCCAGCTCCAAATCGTGGGTAGTGTAGTTTTTCTCGTGCACTTTCAGTTGTCGAGAAGCATAGGCTATGACCTTCTCCCTTTGCATTAACGCGCACCCGAGCCCTTGATGTGACGCATCGCAGTACACCACAAAATCGTCTGTTCCTTCCGGTAACGATAGGATCGGCACGCTGCAAAGTTTCTGTTTGAGTAATTGAAAAGCGGTTTCTGCCTTGTCATTCCATTCGTATTTCTTATCCTTGTGTGCCAGTGTGGTGAGAGGTTGGGCTATCTTAGAGAAATTTTCGATGAATCGTCGATAGTAGCCCGCAAGGCCTAAGAACTGTCGTACCTCAGTCGGAGTCTTAGGAGCTTCCCAATTCTTAATCGCCTCGATTTTGGATGGGTCAACATGTATGCCTTTCTCGTTGACCACGTGTCCAAGGAACTGTACTTCGCGAATCCAGAAGTCGCATTTCGAGAACTTGGCGTACAATTTCTCGGCTTTCAGCAACTCCATAATTAACTTCAAATGCTCGGCATGTTCCTCTTTGTTCTGTGAGTATATCAGGATATCGTCTATGAACACAATCACAAACTTGTCCAAGTAGGGCTTGCACACTCGGTTCATGAGGTCCATGAATACCGCCGGTGCATTGGTTAACCCAAATGGCATGACCATGAACTCGTAATGACCGTAACGAGTTCGGAAGGCGGTCTTTGGAATATCGTCTTCCTGAATCCTTAGCTAGTGGTATCCCGACCGTAGATCGATCTTTGAGTAATAGCTCGACCCTTGCAATTGATCGAACAGGTCATCGATCCTTGGTAGTGGATATCGGTTCTTGATAGTTACCTTGTTCAGTTCTCTGTAGTCGATACACATACGGAACGATCCGTCTTTCTTCTTAACGAACAAGACTGGTGCTCCCCAAGGCGAGAAGCTTGGTCTGATGAAGCCTTTGTCTAACAGTTCCTGTAATTGGTTAGACAATTCCTGCATTTCCGATGGCGCCAGTCGGTAAGGTGACCTTGCTATCGGAGCAGCTCCGGGTGTGAGATCAATCCGGAACTCGACTTGTCGATGCGGTGGAAGTCCGTGCAAGTCGTCGGGAGATACCTCCGGATAGTCTCGGACGATCGGTATGTCTTTAATCTTATTTTCTTCTTCTTTCTTTTCCGTCACGTGTGCTAGGATCGCGTGATAACCCTTCCGCAAGTACTTTCGGGCTTTCATGCAGGTAATGATTCTTAACGTAGCACCACTCTGTTCTCCTTGAATGGTCAGTGTTTCTCCGTCCGACAGTGGAATGCGGACTATCTTCTCGTGACAGACGATTTCGGCTCGGTTCTTGGACAACCAGTCCATACCGACTACTATGTCGAAGCTTCCCAACGTCACTGACAATAGGTCTATAGTGAAAGTATGATCGGCTAGTGTTAAGACACAACCTAGTATTACTTGTTCTGTCTTTATTAGCTTACCATCTGCTAGCTCTACCGTGTATAAGTAATCTAAGGCGATGGGAGTAATCCCAAGTAATGAGCTAAACTCAGTGGATACAAAACTCTTATCGGCACCCGTGTCAAATAAGATAGAAGCATAGCAGTTGTTTACGAGAAACGTACCAGTAACAATGTTGGGATCCTGCCTAGCCTCGCCGGCTCCAATGACAAATGCTCTGCCCCGAGTGTTTGTATTTCCAGGTTTCCGGTTCTTTGGGCAGTCTTTGCGGAAATGTCCGGGATCACCGCACCCGAAACACCCGCGGTTTCCCCTGCCAGCCAGGGCTTGTTCAACTGATCGGCAGCTCTGGGCAGTGTGTCCAAAACGTTTACACTTCTGGCACCGAGAATCTTCACAAGTACCATTGTGGTGAAACTGGCACTTGTTGCACTTAGGTAGGGTTCCAGTGTATGTCCCTCTTGGCCTTTTATCCGGTTGGTTAGCCACAAACACCCGGGCCGGTTCCTGCTTTTTCTGGTTACTAGGCACATAGGATTTGGCAGGAGCATTTTCCCACTTTCTCTTGTTGTCAAAGGTTTTCACAAAACTTTCTTTCTTGTTGAACAGTCCCTGACGGACTGCCTGATCCGTGAGATTATGAGCCAGTCTCACTGTGTTGTGGATAATTGTGGGTTCTGCAGAAGTAACCATGCATTGTATTTGAGGTGCCAAACCCCAAATGTACCGCTCAATTCGTTTGTACTCCGGTGTAACCATGTGCGGTAGTAGCCTTGCTAAATCGTGGAATCTTGCGATATATCCCGCGATGTCAGCACCCTCCATCCTTAGGTTCCAAACTCCTGTTCCAACTTTTGGAGTTCGTTACGAGGACAGTACTCCTCTTTCAACATTTCCTTGAATTCCTCCCAAGGAATGGCGTTCACATTATCCCGGCCCAGAGTCTGGATATAAGAGTTCCACCAGGAGAGGGCTTGGCCCTCGAGAGTCCCAGCTCCGTACATGACTCTGTTCTCCATTGTGCATTGGCTCATACTGAAGACCGATTCGATCTTTTCTATCCATCGTAGCAATCCCACTGCTCCTTCCGTCCCGGTAAATGTATGCGGCTTGCAATCCATAAAGGATTTGTAGGTGCAAGCCTTTGTTCCATGCCCAGTTCCTGTGCTCTCGCCGTGGCCTCCCGAGCCTTTTCCTCCGCGGCCTCGATCCGGTCTCGTACTATCAGTAGTGCCTGGTCTGTCAGTGCCAACTCATCCTGGAGGGATGATATGTCAGCGTCATGTAACCTGCTGTGCGTCGCAAGTATCGGTAGTACCTCCCGGGTAGGCCGGAGCCAATAGGGTGGTGGATAGGATGGTCCAGTTGACTCTCCCGTAGATGAAGTGTCCGATGGTGCAATCCGGGCCCTTTTGGCTGATGGTCCAGGAATGTCAGGGGAGTGGGCTGGTCGCTTTCCTCTGCGAATGTTCTTCTTTCGAGCTGTGAGTTTGGTCTTCGCTCCCACCGGTGCAAGTAATGGTGATGGCTGCATCGGATCCGCCAGACGAGGTGGTGAAGGTAGTATGGAGCCGTCGTCGGACGATGAGTCCCCGTGTAGTACGGAGTAGGGCACCGTCTCGCCCGAGTCGCTCCCCTCGCCGGCGTCTCCGTCACCTCCGGGGGCTGGTGCGTCGTCTTCCTCCTCCTCTAGATCCTCCTCAGGATCCTCCTCCGGGTCCTCCTCAGGATCCTCCTCAGGATCCTCTTCAGAATCCAACTCTACAAAATCCACTGAGTCATGTGTCTGCTCCTCATCCGTGGATGAGTGGGGTGATGAAGGTGGGGTGAGTGGCTCCACTGATGATGATGGGGTAGCTGGTGTGTACTCCTCAGAGTCCGAGATCACAATGGGGTCCGATGAGGTCGACATCCTGTAACAAGTCAATATCCAGTAATCCATTGTATTCATGTATGAAAATGCATGTATGATGTGATGTGAACTATGTGAGCCTACAGTTATAGTCTAAGTATACTAAATGCAACTTAGTTCTCTATAACCAGGGCTCTGATACCAATCTGTCACACCCTGAAATTCCACAGCGGGTTACCCGCGGGTTGTGACTGTCAAGGATCATCAGTCCCGGTCATTTCGAACGACCTCTAACTGGTTTTCGAAAAGACATTCCGTTTGAACATCATACAAAATTAATTAGTAATACAGAGTTTGAAAATGCGGAATATAAAGTGCGGAAGCAAAAGTAATGTTGCAAAATACAGAAGCATGACAAATTAGGTTCCCATAAACCTAAGCTTCTAAATGAAAACATGTTGTGGGACTCTTGGAATGCAATCCTAGTCCGTGCATGAATGCTTAGCGACCTGAGATAAACATGCTTAAAGTGTCAACACAGGGTTGGTGAGTTCACAGGTTTAAGTAACAGAAACAGAAATGAAAACAGTGTAACAGTACGCATGTATACTATTGATTCGATTGTTGATCAGACAATAAACATTAACTATATAAGCAACACCGAAACCGAAGCTCAATGAAGGAATGCAGAAACTATTATTTTGCCTCTTACGTGCCCAGCACGCAATGGATTAGGTCAATTATGCACCCGTTTGACTCCCAGTCAGAGTTAGCGCGACTAACCCGGGTGGGGGTTGTTAAACCCAATAGTACTATTCATGAATCACCTCGCTTTGTGTAATAATTAACGGTTCGAATATGAGAGGACTTTATGTGCGGGAAATGCACCCACTTATATAAATTAAAGTGAAATCAAAGTAATTGTCATACGACCAAGTAAGAAAATGGTTTAGCATGTATCTCCCCCAAATAGAAAAGTATGTAAAATGGGGCCGTGAAAACTCACCTGGAAATGCAGTGAATGAGAAATGGAAGCAACGAGAGGGATCGAGTAACTCCGGGTAACCGACCTAACCGAGCCCTAAGAATTAATAAGGCTATAAGGTCTATGAAAGTAAACATGGTTTATGTAACCACATTCATCCAAACGACTCAACGTTGAAAGGTTACATTGACGTTTTGAAAAGGTTTGACCAAAGTTGACCGAGGTTTGACCAACTTTGACCAAGGTTTGACAAACTTTGACCAAGTTTGACTAATGTTGGCTAATGTTGACCAATGTTTACTAGTGTTGACCAATGTTGACCAATTTTGACCAATGTTGACTAATGTTGACCAATGTTGACTCATATTGAAGTCATGTATAAACAACACACAAGTAGCATATAAGTTGTAAACATGTAACACATAAGCCTCATACAAGTTATACATGTGTAGCACTCAAGTAGCATATAAGTTGTACATGTGTGACACATAAAGAACATATAAGTTGTACCTAAGTAATGTATAAGTAACCCCTTGTGACATAACATACAAGCTTCAACTAGTTGTATAAGAAACTAACATGTGATAAGTGACATAGCATTTGCACATCTTTATGGCACATTTCATACACATAATTCATGTCATCATATTAATAACCTATTAGTATCATTTCAACACTTTCAAACAAGTAACATAATATGTCATTGCAAAATTCCATAACTCTTAACACAATAAAGTTTCCATTTTTGACAATTAGGGTTTTAGTGCACTTGAGGTGCCATAGCCCAAACAAACAAGTTATACATGAAATTATAATAGTAACATATTAGTAACATGATTCTATGCATTTACTTTCTATTTCAAGCAATTATGAAATTTCTCAACAAATAAAGTTTCCTTATTTAGCAAGGTTCACCAAAACATGTCATTACACCATTCCAAATCACATATTCTTTCATAAGTCATCTATTCATATTGTAATAAGGCCATATAACCTACTTTAAACATTTATAGCCTACACATACAAATTATGAACAATTAAAGTTTCCTTTTTAGGAAAGTGGTCCAAACGACCCTATTGCACATGTGTAACCTCAAATAACTCTTTTTACTACTTTAATATATATTATAGAACCATAATATCAAGTTTTTATCCAATAGAAACTCATAACACAAAATATGCAAAATTAAAGTTTCCTTAAATAGTAAGTCACCATAACCTAGTGAAAAACGACATTTCAACCAAAAAAATTATATTTCCTACTTATTCTACTATTATGAGTATCATCCAAACCATCAAACATATCATATACACATTTCTACAAAAACTCAATCAATAAAGTTTCTATAAATAGAAACGAGCAAAAATCAACATAAACAAGCATTTCAAACAATAAACTATGCATATGTGCATCAACAACTCATTATTATGAAAACCATTGGATAAAACAAGTATTATAACACTTTGAACCAACAAAAATCGTTTGGATGGATGGTTTGCTCATCTTGGCCGAAATGTTTGAAATAAAATGGATGAACACTTACAAAACTAAAGTATGTTGGATAAAAGATGGAGATTCTTCACTTGAACACCTTGGATTAGCTCTTAGAATGCTTGGATTGCTTGAACAAAGTTTGAAGATGGTGGTGGCTAGGGAGGGGGTGGCGGCCGAAAGAATGAGAGAGGGGGGAGGGTTTGGGTAATTAGGTTTAGGGTAAATGAGGATTAATGAGGTGTAAGGGAGTTTTAGTAAATGGGTTATGGGCTTTCTTGAGTTTTAAGGGGCAATTGCAAGGGATTTGGGCTCCTAAATGGACCATTTATTTAAATTGCTGAATTCATTCAACCCAATTAATAAACCCATTGTTTTTATAAAATCTAAATTAATGTTGTTGGCACATATCGCGTATCTGCTTAAAAAGCGTTAAAATAAAAGATGCTCTAAAAATTCCGGAAAAATTCACATAAGCATGAAATATTAAATCACAGTATTACATGTAATTTATACACACCAAATATATGTCTAAATATTATTTCTAATATTCGTTAATGTTCGTGTGACAGGACGCGTGTGTGACCCAGTAATCCGTCCGATTACCGATGCATGAAATGAAATGAAACGAATGGACTTATTAAACGAAATATGTACTTAATTACTCTATAATTAAGTATGATGCAAGTGAAATCACGTGAATTCAAGTAATAGTCGGGTATGGATATTAACCTGAATTTGCCGGGTGTCACACTCACCAACTACTAGTAGTTGACATTTACTCACATGTTTCAGGTGCAACAGTTTGAGGATACTACATGATCACTTATGACTTTGGACCTAGCTTTAATAAAGATTAAATTCAACTTATGTTATGTTTGAACTCTTTGTTTTCAATTTCTATTTGTAGTTGATGCTTTAATTATGTTGAATAAATATTATCCCTAATTAGTAGATGATCATGTGCTTATGAACAACCGCGTCAGCCCCGGCGTATAATTCGTTGCCGGCCGGGGTGTGACAGATTGGTATCAGAGCCATGGTTATAGGGAATTAGGTTATTAGACACACATGACCTAGACTATAACCTAGGAGTCCCAAAAATGAGTTTAACTCGTGTATGTTATTAGGAACTCCACTCTATACTCATTTATACACATACTTTCCTACATTTATCTACATCTGTTTACATGATACAATTACATGAACTACAACATTCTAAGGACTACATGAAATTATTTGAAACTACATGGATTACTTGAAGCATAAATAGTCTATGACCTTAGGATATCCTTGTGTAAATATCCTACATGTTATCTTAGGCATTACATTACACGATGCAACAAGTGTTACCTAATGTGCCATGCTACATGTTTACAAAGATTACTACTCATGTGATACCGTATTTGCTACAGTGTTTGATTTGTATGCACAACACCTATTTGATACCACTAAATGTTATCCTAAGTTTCGCCATACACTTATTCGTATCAAAGACTTTATACACTTTCATCTATATACATCATCACTAAGCACTCATGGAAAGATTCAAACTCCTAGACCCAATGCCAATTAAAATTCTAAGATCCCGTCAAAGTTTTGGATTCAGAAAACTAGTAGAGAACATGTGCAACCCGGAAGGGTGAATGCCTGTAACTTGGGTCTTCAGTCTAGGAAAGCATTTCATATAAATCCAAATCGACCGAAGGATCCGTATGCTTTCTTGGGAATCCCCGAAGTGAGTGTTCACCTATAGGCTAAAGCATGTCTTCTCGAAAGTATATGAACTTAAATCACTTTGATTTGTCACAGTATCCATTGGGTTATGCCCCAAATGAATACAACCTAAACATCATTCGCTTAATCATTATAATTTGATACACAAGTCCAAACCTCCTATTTGATTCTTACTATATTTAAGTCAACTATACCCCTCTATCCTTATGCCTTGGAGATTTTATCACCCTTTTTGTCATTTTCAAAGAGAAATTAATCCCTTAGACCTTACCCCTCATGAAAGGGAAACTCTTGAATAGGTGAAGCACACCCTGGAACCACAAGGCACAATCCTTAATAATTCTCATCATAACCATGAGTTCAAATTATAATGTTAATGGTACACGATGATTGGAAGAGTGGGTGTAAGTCCATGAAAGGTTCTGACTAAGGAAAGACTGAGTGATTCAATGTGTCTCTTCTGACCCACCACTCCTTCCTGGGAATCCTTTTCGTGCGTACACTACGTATAGGTCAAGTGTTACTCCTAACATATGAGGACTCGGTGTTATGATTAGTCAAAACCTAAACTCATGAAAACCTTTGCACTTCAGCATTTATGACCTTTTTCGTGCTAGATATGACCTCTTACCCTCCTCTCCTCGGAATATCACCCCGCATCATAGTCAGCACATGAGTGAGACTATGGATTCCCATCACCAGGCAACCGGCCACCGACACGACTAATTGTCAGATTCATGTATGATCGTAGAGCAGATTGGCTTAGGAGCAGGCTTGAGACTCCGAGCAGCTGAATCACCACCTCCGAGAGACCCTTATCTAGCACCTAACCTATACCATCCAGGCCCAGGAGCAAACAAGACAAAGAACCTATCAGTACCTTAGGAGTTCCTGTTGCTACCGCTCACCTATATGTAAGGACCGCAGAGTTTCAGAGGCAAGGAGTGGAGACCAGGGAATACTGGACGCTCATACGGAAATGACTAGAGTTTAAGCTCGGTTTGCAATATGAATGATGACAATGATCTTCGTCTTAGTGCTCATCTTCTTACTGGCGGAAGACTATCTGAGATTTTAACAGTATATCCTATTTCGCATTTTCTTAAAACTTAAATTGAAACCCAACTACCTACATTATACAACACGTTTGTCCGCAGTACTTGATCGCCGATAAGATTCGATAGTTTACGTTACTCATGAGGTTCAATTATTTACATATGAATGTTCATAATATACCTGTAACTAAATTATTACTTTATACACGCAACTTGATGTTCACGTTATACATGAAACTTGGTTATATACAATATACATGATTATTTACATTATACATGAAACTTGATTACTTGCAATATACATGATACTAGATTGATCACATTATAGACGGAACTTGATTACTTGCAATATAAATGATACTAGATTGATCACATTATAGATGGAACTTATTTATTTGCATTATGCATGATGCTAGATTGTTCACACGATACATGATACTTGGTTATTTACAATATGCATAATACAAAATTATTTACGCTATACATGAAACTTGAGTGCCTACATTACATACGAAACTAGACCGTTTACATTGTTCACAATTGATTGTCCACTCTATACATGAGGCATGATCATTCACTTTATCCATGAAAATTGATAGCTATAAACTTTGAGTTACTCGGGGTTTGACGTATTCTTGTTCAAAACCGAGAGAGCTATAAACTTTATAGATAATATGGAGAGTTATGTCATCTACTTAGGGCACCCATGTATGGGATTGTGCCACACGGTTAGTCTTTACTTACCTGACTGACTTTACCATCTAGAGACACAGTCACTCATTAACAAAAAAAAACTAAATGTTTTTGGTGTTCCCCCGTCTGTACCCACACACAATAGAATGATCTATACGGACCATACGACGATTTGAGTAATTACGGGTGCACACGTAATTATAAAAATCAGCGCATGGAAAACATAGTAAACTATGTCGCGTGTGATGACATAAAACCTATGGTGGTATGGTAACGAAACTAATGGTATATGATAAGGGCATAGTAGATATACCATTGGTGTATCCTATATTTAAGTGCTCCTATTATATTGTCAGAAGTAACGTTGTCCGTATAGCGCAGGGTTTCCTATCACTTTTACCTTGACCAATAATGACAAATCCTTATCCAGTGACATTACTTGAACATATTAGACTATATCCTAAACACGTTTAGACCTTAAAATTCCGGTCGTTACAAGCAATGCGTCCCATCGTTTGAGACCAAAATTATTTTCGGACAATTTCCTTCTTAATCCTCTTAAGACAAAATCCACTACCACCATCCATGCTTGACACGAAGACCTGACCTGACCTTATGTATCAGATCTGAACCTTGTCATCCACTATACTCCTCAATTCAATAATCAGAGCTCGTTGATAATCCAAACCCAAATCTTGATCCTGATTCAGTAGCCTCCAACAATTGAATTTCGGGACGAAATTCCCTTAACTTGGGGATTCTGTAACATCCAAGATTTTTCGGCCATATTTTTTTTATTATTTTATTTACTTACTTATTTTATACAACAATAACACTACACCTAAACCTTAAGCTTATCCGACATGTTATGCTACATTAATTATTATTGTTAACATGTATAAATTCGAAATGTTTTAACCTTGTGTTACATATTATCCCTTTATCACACACACACACACACACATATATATATATATATATATATATGTATATATATATATAAAACACATGTAAACATATTTACATAGGTATATAAATAAACATTTAGTTACAATAAATGTATATAAAGGAAACATGTTTTAACCAAAGATTTACACCACTCATTTTTATATATACATTGTGAGTATGTATATAAGCAAATATATTTGGATACCGAATAAACCAAACGTACAAATCTTAGATTTATAAAAGTAAAAAGCTACGAGTTTAACTCATGAATTCACATTTTATTAATTATGAAAAAATGTGTAATTGTATGTACGCTTTGGATTTTTTTTGCTAGATAAACCATTTTAGTAATTTGATATGAATAATATTACCTCTTTTATATATGCATTTATAACCAAACAAATAATAATTTGAGTTTTATAAAATTTATAAGAACACTTTTATAGGGAAAGCCATGAACCCCCCCCCCTATAGTTTTGAATCCCCTCCATTTATTTTGAAGCTTCACTTGAGCCCTCCTCCATTTATATGAACCCTCGATTGAACAAGACCCAATTTTGACTTTCTGGAAGTCAAACAAAATGCGAACGCATTCCAATCGTTTGGATTAGAAGCTATTACTGCTTAGTAATCGCACACAAACAATACTCGACTGAATACCAACGGTCATGACAAGTTAATTTGATCAGAAACAAGGGTTTAATCCCATTTAAACCCATTTTCGGTTATAGGGTATTCAACCCATTTTCGGTTATAGGGTATTCAACCCATTTAATCGCATTCAAACCACGTAATCTTGATCGATTGAAGTGTGTAATGTATGTGTTAATCGTACCTCAAGGTCCCTAAATCATATGCCAATGAATCCCACTCGAAAAACCCATTCCTCTCGTCTCATTTTCACTCTCGGATCGCGACAGCAAGTAGGAACGAAAACCTCACCTTTTTCGACGATTCGAATGTCAATCTCAGGTAATTAACATCCCCTCTTGCTCGATTTCCATTCCCGCTCGAAGACCCTATGGTTACGGCCCATTCTGTGTTCCAATTTGGGGGATTGGGTTAGGGATTGCTTGATTTGGGGAAGAAGATGAGTCTGGGCTCTTGCCTTTAAAATTGTTTTCAAATACTTTACCATGGCAACAGCCCAGAACGACTGGTTAGAACACACAGCAAACACAGCACAGGTCACAGGTTCAAGACCCGGCCCTGCCCATATTTTTGTGTTCCTTGATACCTTGTTGTACCCTTATATCCTTTCACTCTCTTGAATATATACATATATGTACATGTTTTTTTCATACATGCATAAACAAAAATAAAAAAAGGGGCAAACATACATTTATATATATATATAGAGAAAACATATACAAAAAAATCTTAACATTTATACCTTGTTCCTATAAACTTTTATGAGTATGTGATCATACATATATAGACGTAATGTGTATCTCAATTATCGTTATCTTTTTACGAACGATCAAGAGTTTACAAATTGACGTTCCTTTCAAATAAACGATATATATAATTATGACTATGTCTAAATCATTATTATCACGAACGTATAAATACGTGAGCATTATTATTTTCTAACACATGTATTTTCTAGCCACCCTTACATATTATATTTGAACGCTTTGGGTTATAAAACATTTTAGTGACATAAAAGAAATTTTTTTTCTTTTGTGTTGCAGATCAATAAACTTCTTTTATTAATATATATATCTCATAATATTTAAAAGAAATTTGTACATTGTTAATTAAATAAAATATATTTGACACTTAATTAATTTATAAACCCACTATATTGTAAAGGGACTTGACAATCTTTTATACATACTGTTCTTTTATAAAACACTAAAATGAAATTTCATGCTTTTAAGTAATAACTAATTATGGTTCAAAAATAATTATTAAATTACAACATCATATTTCAAAATTCGGTTTAACTATTAATAAATTAAATTGGTATTCTTAACACTTATTTTGCACAAAAACCAAACTAAAATAAGCAAAAAGGGTTTTATCTATTTATATTGTTAAACTATTTACTTACTCGAAATATTTATCCTCTTATATATCCTTTCATTATTTAACATATACAATCAAATGGAATACTACTTATTTACCAATGAAAATAATTACAAGAGAACTTTAACAACCCATTCATACATTTATCATTTGTTGTGACACGTGTACTTCTTACAAAGAATTTCATAAGCTCTATTTGAAACTCAAACAAGCATCTTCTTACATAATCAAGGACCACTCATCAATCCCTTATACATTAGGACCTCCTTTGTTCATTCGAACTCATCATTGATACAATTACATCGTTAAATCATAGGTTAACCTTGTGGTTAGCTATTCACTTGTGCAACAACTTGATCACGCGATTTCCAAGCTACATATTACATGTGAGTTTACATAGCCCCTTTTTACTATTTTTACTTTTGGGGTGAAACATGTTTATGAATGCTTTACTTACACAATTCAATACCTTTGTTCTTATGCTATGGTCTTTATGCTTTATGTCTTAACTACTTGGTGACCATTACATATGTCATGTCAGTGCAATCATTAACCTGCTACCCAGGCCTAAGGTAGTACCTAACATGATCATTTATAGAGGAATCTGATTCATACATAACACAGAACCTTGGCGGGTTTTTGTGTATACATCTTACTACTTTTTTTTCAAAGTGGCAATCAGTGGGATTGTGTAACTAGTTTTTTATTTACACAGCTGGATTGTACGCTTGGAACCTTATATGTTTACACATCTATGCTTTAGACAAGCTCTGAACATATTGAATTGTAAACCTATACATATCTTTGTTTGGTGTCAAAACCTATGTTACTCACCAACTACTTGTAGTTGACATTTACTCACATGTTTCAGGTGCAACAGTTTGAGGATACTACATGATCACTTAGGACTTTGGACCTAGCTTTAATAAAGATTAAATTCAACTTATGTTACGTTTGAACTCTTTGTTTTCCATTTCTATTTGTAACGGATGCTTTAATTATGTTGAATAAATATTATCACTTATTAGTAGATGATCATGTGCTTATGAACAACCGCGTCAGCCCCGGCGTATAATCCGCCGCCGGCCGGGGTGTGACATAACGATAGGGTCCCTGTGCTATGATGATTCTAGACAGGATCTGATCAACAAATCAGCTATAGATTAGCTGTTATTGATAAAATTAATAGAAAAGGAAGAAAAAGTGCAAGAAAAACTAAGAACAAGAACAACAAATCTGATTGATAATCCATAAAAATGATTACAATAAGCTCCTGGATATGAACCAACTACAACGATCTACCACCATCCACCCCGGGTGAGCTCCCCCGGGGTGGTGGAACAAACACACACTAACAACCTTCAAGCTAGCTAAACTCACTCAAATACAGAAAATACAGAGGAATTCTGGTGGAGAAGAAGGTCTAATTTGCAATGAAAATGGTCAGGTATATATAGGGAACCTGAGAGAGTCGACCAGCAGATTGCCGACTCTCGTCGAGATTCAGCCGCCAACCGACCTAGCGACTCTCTTAGAGTCGACTTATGCAAGCCTAGCGACTCTCAGACAGTTGGCAGAGGTCAGCCTAGTGACCCTGATGCTGTGTTCCCGAGTTTCAATTAAGGAGAGAAGAGAAAGGATTTGGAAGAAAGTAGGGAAATTTGGTGTTCCAGAGTTTTTTTAAGGAGAGAAAGGAAGAGAAAAGAAGATAAATGGAGGGATTTTATGGCTAAAATATATCCTTCCAAATCGAAAAGAAACGGAGAGAATGGAAAGGAAAAGAAAGGAAGAGAAGAGAAAAGAAAGGGGGGGGGGATTCCCTTCTTTTCTTTCCTTAAGTTAACTCGGGAACACAGCGTCAGGGAGTTGGCTGAAACCAGCCCAGCGACTCTCAGAGTGTCGCTAGCGACTCTCAGACCAATTTTCAAACACAAAACTAAACTTCTCATGATCGCTTTAATTGATTAACTTCATTCTCAAACTAGACCCAACAATCTGGATCTCAGTTTAGCTACAACTAAAACAACTAAGAGGGGGTTGACCAGGCTACCAAAGTTACGTGCAACATATACAAACTCTAGTGGAAGAAAACACAATGTTAGGACATAGTTTGTAATGACAAAAGCTTTGTAATAGTTAGATCTTATGTCTTTATGTTTTTGTAATGTTTTAATGTTCTAAGTGTTTTTATACAAGTTGCTAGAGGCGAACTTGTTAAGTTCGCCTAGTCTACCAGAGGCGAACTTGTTAAGTTCGCTTAGTCTGTTAGAGGCGAACTTGTTAAGTTTGCCTAATGCAGGTTTGTAGTCTATATATAGATGTTTACAGAGTCAGTTTGAAATACAGAACAGAGAGATCGAACAGTGAATGATAGATTGAGTCTGTAAACTCTATTGTGAATTGGAATACAAGCATGAAGTTTATTTACGTGATTGTCTTGATTGTCTTTTATGAATGTAATCGTTGATTTGGTGGATTCCGCACTCCGAGTTAACGACACGTCTTATCACGAGAACGATCTGTAGAAGTACCATGAGGACCTACAAGTGCTATGAGGACCTACAAGTGGTATCAGAGCTATTGCTCGTGATTCTAGACGGTTTTGCATGCAAATTGACAAAAAATTCATCATCTTTGACATTTTCATTTCCATGGAGTTTTCAAGAATAATTTGATTCTGATTTGGTGTTTTTGAAGAGGATTTTGAAGAAATTGAACCGATAAAAACATTCTAATTGAGAAATTACACAATCCTACGGTTTAATTTTGACTAATTCCTTCAAAACAGTGAATTATGAAGATTTTTGGTACTTTCTGGTTCGCGGTCTTTGTTTGAGCTGTTCTTGAGTTTGAATCTATTGAAGCAAGCGAACTTGCTGATTTCTTGTGCAGGCAAACTTGTCAAGTTCGCTTCTCACAGATTAAGCGAACTTATTTTTAGGCGAACTTATTCGGATTTTCAGGTTTCTGGTTCAAGCGAACTTATTAAGTTCGCTTCATATTAAGTTCGCTTGGGTATCACAGAAGCGAACTTATTATCTTCGCCTAAGGGTAGAGGGTGTTTCACACTTGGAAATTTTTCAGAAAATTTTTCAGGAAGTTTTTCAGGAAAATGGCAAATATGATTCAAGTAACGAATATGTTCAATTATGATAACGAGATCGGTACATCTCAAAAACCACTGAAGTTGTTAAACCTTGCTGATTATTCAAATTGGAAAGATAGGTTTGATCAGTTCGTATCTTTCACCGACACCAGTCTCTGGATTCCTATTTTAGAAGGTTATACGCATCCGACTTATTCATGGATGGGACATGATAATGTTCCAAAGCCGGTGTCTGCGTTAACAAATGAAGAAAAGGTGCTTTTTGATAGAGAAAAGAAAGCGATGGCAAGTATTTCGATGTCTCTTCCGAAAGAAATATATCATAGTTTCAAACAATTCAAGTCTTCTCAACAACTATGGGAAGCATTACAGAAAAGATGTGAAGGCAGTTTATATGTAAAGAAGAGTAGAAAAGAGTTATTGAAGAAGCAATTCTTGGTCTTCAAAAATTTTCAAAATGAATCCTTGGATGATCTTGCTACCAGATTTTATCATCTGCTTAGTGAACTGTAAAGTGCGTCTGTGGTGTATGAAACTGAATAAATTAATGATAAGTTCATGGAGGCGTTACCATCAAAATTTGATGTGTATACGGTTTTTGATCAAAGAAAATATCAAGTACAAAACCATGTCTCTTGAAGAAGTTCTTGGGAAGATTCCATCGCATGACCTGAATATGAAGAAGAAGGAGACTAACATGGAGCATATCCAGGATCCTTCAATGTATTTTGCCAAGACTACTGGTAAAAATGGTACTGGAGTTGCATTCTTTTTTGGAGACTCTCAAGATTCTTCTAATGATCAGTGTTCTGGAGTTCCTATTCATTCTGGTCATTCTAGTCATTCTAGTTTTTCTGCGACAACAGCTTCTACATCTTCTGGATCTCATGTAAATCAAAAAGTTGCTGATGATTATCTAGCTATGTTTTCCTCATTCATGGCTTCATATGAGAATTTTATTAGAGGGAAAATTCATGATCCTGAGGTTATTGAAGAAGATTTCAGACAGATTGACCCTGTTGATCTGGAAGAAATGAACATCCAATGGAATATGGCTATGTTAATGCGTCAAGCAAAGGATTTCTTGAAGAAAACTGGCAGAAAATATATTGGATCAAATAGTCGATCACGCATGGGTTTTGATAAAACCAAAGTGCGTTGTTATAACTGTCAAGAGTATGGTAACTTTGCTAAAGAGTGTGTGAAGCAAAAGGTAGAGTTTGATTCTCAGAAGAAGCAGAATAATTTTCAGAATAATCGTCATCAATCACATGGTTCATCTGGTAATTCAAATCATGCATCTGCATCATCGGCATTGGTTGCACAAAATGATGAGAACTATGACTGGGGTATTCATTTGGAAGATTTAGTGGGTGTTGTAAGTCAAGCCTTTTTTGCAGAAATTCATTCTGAAAAGTCAGAAGAGGTGGCTGATGATGATGGTTCAAGTGATGGTTCAAGTGATGGTTCAAGTGATAGTTCAAGTGATGGTTCGAGTGATGGTGACAGTGTGCAGGTTGTTGATGAAGAGGTAGAACAAGAGCAGAATATTGATTATGATGTTGCATTAGGTGTTTCTGAAGATGATATTGTTTTAAAACAAAATGCTTTGGATGGTGCTGATTCAGAGAATATTCCCATTGTCAAAGTTTTCATGGCAGACATGTCTGATCCGTTAAAGGTAAAAGACTCTGTTTGTCATATTTTCTGTTCTAACTGCATTACTGTTAAAGATAAATTGCAAAAGGTCATGGATGATAACACAAACTTGATTTGTGACATGAAATCGATGCATTCTGTTAATCAGAAACTGAAATATAACGATAAATTGTGCATCGATAGAATTGAGTCTTTGAAAAGAGACTTAAGTTCTCTGGGGTTGAAATATAAAGAACAAGCTTATCATCTGGATATGTCTTATGCTGAAATAGAAAAACGAACTGAGGTTATTGCTCAAAAGAATAAGGAAATTTCTGACAAAGAGTCTGAGGTGGTCAAAGTTCATAGAAAGTTGGAAAATTTTACAAATTCTTCTGTTGTTTTGGATTATTTTAATTCAAATGCTGATCCTACTAAACGGGTTACTGGGATTGGATTTGTTCCTCCACCATTTAATGCAAATTATGTGGTTGAACCTGAAATCATTCATGAAGAGTAAATAGATCCAAAAACAGTATTGAAAGTGAACCCGATAACTGGTGAGGATATGGTGTATGAATCGGATTCTGAGGATGAGGAATTTGATGAGAAAAAGGTGGAAGGTATTCCGAAAGAGGTAAAACTTGATGAACCAACTGTTGAAAAAGTTGTTACACGTGATAGATGCATTCTGACTGAACTTGGGTTGTTACCCCTAAGCTTTCTCCAATTTTACAGTCAAGTGGGTTTGTCGCTGCTGGTCATCAAAAGGTGCATTCATCAAAGGTGCCTACACAGTTTTATGTTCCAAAGAAGACAGTAAAATTTTCTGAAAAATCTTCTAAAGCTTATTCATCTGATGGCTCCTCAAATTCAAAGAATTCTTCTTACTTTAGAACTTTTAAAGAGAGAAGAGTTTGCTTTCATTGCAACGAGGCTGGTCACATTCTGATCAATTGTCCTTATAAGAATAAGGGAAAATTGAAGACTGTTCCTTCACAACCAAAAGTGGTGATGATTCTGAAAAGAACAGATGAGGGAAAGTCATCATTCAGTTTGGAGAAAAATATATCTTGTCGATCTTTTGCTAAATCTTCTGGATTTAAACAGCAGGATAATTTGAAATCTAAATCATTTGTGTGTCAAGAGAAACCTGAGATTCCTAATGTTGGAATTTCAAAGGATTCTCAATCTGATGTTGTGAAGAAAGTTCCACTGAAGCAATCTGTGCCTACTCAGTCATTTGCTAAATCCACAGGATCTAAGCAAATTGATAAACATGTGTCTAAACCAGTGTTTGTGCATACTGGTATAAGAATTGATGTTGATTCTCAACCTGAGGTCAAACTTTCTCGACCACAAAGGCGAAGACGTAACAGAAAATTAAAGAAACTTTTGGAAACATCTGAATCTGATAATAATAAATCTAATAATGTTTTTCAAAATAATCATCCTGTGTCTCCATCGAGAGGTTCTGATTTTGTTGGACTTTATGTACCAAAGGTTGATGATAAAGTGGATTGTGAACTCATTGAAGTTGTTTATTTTGATCAATCTGGACGACCCAAGACCACAATGGCTTGGGTTCCTATTTCTAACTGATTTTCTTTGTTTATGTAGGGACAACCAAGGAGGACTATCAACAATACATAGTATGTGGATAGTGGTTGCTCTCGCCATATGACAGGGAATATCAAATTGCTTGAAGATGTTAAAAAGATTGATGGAGGTTATGTCGCTTTTGCGGGGAATAAAGGCGGGTACATAACTGGACATGGAACTTTAAAAAATGATAAAGTCAAATTTGAGAAAGTGAATTACGTGGAGCAACTTGAACACAATCTTTTGAGTGTATCACAAGTTTGTGACAAGAAGTTTTCCTTCCATTTTAATGATGCTGAGTGTTATATCTTAAAACCTGGTTTTGTTATTCCTGATGAATGGATTCTCATGAAGGCCCCAAGGAGAAATGACACGTATGTCCTTGACATGAGTGTCGCTACTACAACGGATTCAATTCCTACATGTTTACTTTCCGAGGCGTCGGAATCGGATTCTATTTTGTGGCACAGGAAGCTAGCTCACATCAACTATCGGAAGATGAACTACATTGTTAAGAATGATCTGGTTCTTGGTATTCCGAAGATGAAATTCTCAGTTCCTGATGATTGTATTCCTTGCAAGAAGGGGAAACAACGAAAGAAATCACACAAATCTAAATCGAAGAATTCTATCATAACTCCTTTGGAGTTGCTGCATATGGATTTATTCGGTCCGATTAGTATCAGGAGCATTGGTGGAAAATCGTGTTGTTTGGTAGTAACGGATGATTTTTCTAGATTTTCATGGGTTAAGTTTCTCTCTTCTAAGGCTGAAACCACTGAGTTGGTACAATACTTAATCCTGGGTTTGGAAAATTTAATCAATCTGAAGGTCAGAAGAATTAGGAGTGACAATGGCAGCGAATTTAAGAATAGCAAGATGGGCTTATTCTGTCTACAAGAGGGAATTCATCATGAATTCGGTGCGACATATGTTCCTCAACAGAACGGTGTTGTTGAGCAAAGGACGTTGGTTGAAACGGCACGCACGATGCTTGCAGATTCTAAGTTTACAGTTACTTTTTGGGCTGAAGCTGTGAATACTACATGTCACGTTTTGAACAGGGTCTTGACCGTCGAGCGACACAACAAGACTTGCTACGAGTTGCTGAATAATCGAAAGCCGAATCTGGATTATTTACTACCTTTTGGTAATCCTTGCACCCTGTTGAAAGTTCGAGATGTCCCAAAAAAATTTAGTGCTAAGGCTATTGAAGGGATTTTTCTGGGGTATGTTTCCAATTCGACTACCAAGAGGGTTTATAACAAAGAGACGCACCAAGTTGAAGAATGGTTCCATATTGACTGTTCAAATCGGTCTTTACCACAAATGGCGATTGGACCAGATTGGGCCTTTGATTATGAATCCTTATTCAAGTCTTTTCATTTATCTTCTGATATTTCTCCTGATGAAGCTGTTGTTCTGTATGATTCATGTCAGGATGCACAGCACAATTGCTTTCTACCAAATACAGTTCCACATTCATCGGTTCCATCGACTTCTGCTCCCTATCCTAATGTTGCTTCTTGTTCGGGACCACAAGATTCAGAGAGTGAGGATGACAATGCTATTTTTCAAGATTCTTCTGTTGATCCTTTGTTGGGTGATGATTCATTACCTTCGACACATGATTCAGGGGAGATTCCTACAAATTTAGACTCGGAAATTCCAATTAATCATGGTTTATCTTATCAATCTGATACAACTCGTGTTGAAGTGTTACAGGTTCTTGTGGTCGCTTCCATCAAGGAATTCAAAGATCATCCAGTGACAAATATAATCGGAAATTTGTAGGATGGAGTGAAAACACGTTCTCTTGTTGACAATACCTGTTTGTATACATGTATTAGAGATTCTGGTGTTCTTGATGATTGTTCACATTCATGTTTTATTTCTCAGGTTGAACCGAAGAATGTTGAAATGGCTTTAAATGATAACAATTGGATAGAGGCTATGCAGGAAGAACTTGCTCAGTTTGACAAACTTAAGGTTTGGAATCTTGTAGATCTTCCGAAGGGTGTATATCCGATTGGTACTAAATAGGTGTTTAAATGTAAGAAAGACGATCGAGGTGTCGTGGTAAGAAACAATGCAAGATTAGTTGTCCAGGGCTTCAATCAACAAGAGGGAATTGATTACACCGAGGTTTATGCGCCTGTTGCGAGGCTTGAAGCGATACGGCTGTTTCTAGCTTTTGCTTCTTATAAAGGTTTTAAGGCGTTTCAATTGGATGTGAAAAGTGCATTTTTATATGGAAAGGTCAAGGAGGAAGTTTATGTTTGCCAGCCGCCAGGGTTTGAAGATCCACTTCATCCGAATAGGGTTTTCAAGCTTGATAAGGCCCTCTATGGTCTTCATCGGGATCCTCGAGCGTGGTATGAAACATTGTCCGCACATCTTTTGGCAAATGATTTTGTTCGTGGCAAGATTGACTCGACCTTATTCATAAAGAAATCAGGGGGAGATTACCTACTAGGGCAGATATATGTGGACGATATTATTTTTGGCTCAACAAATGAAGGATTATGCAAAGAATTTGAGAGTGTAATGAAGTCGAAGTTTGAAATGTCTGCTATGGGAGAGTTATTGATTTCTTAGGTTTACAAGTAAATCAAAAGGAAGATGGTTTCTTTATTCATCAGTCCAAGTATGTCAAAGACATCCTGAGCCGTTTCAAGATGGAGGACTATACCCCATATGATACTCCGATTCCGGTCAATCATAAGTTGAATTCATACTCAGATGGAAAAGATGTGGATTGTCTACTTTATAGAGCAATGATTGGATCTCTCATGTACTTAACCGCTTCAAGGCCAGATATAATGTTCGATGTGTGCATCTGTTCCAAATTCCAGGCAAAACCAAAAGAATCTCACTTAATAGCTGTAAAAAGAATCTTTTGTTATTTGAAACGAAAACAAAGATTGGGACTATGGTATCCACATGGTTCTAACTTTGATTTCAATGCTTATACTGATTCTGATTTTGGTGGTTGTTGTTTGGATAGGAAATCTACAACAGGTGGTTGCCAGTTCTTGGGTAATCGACTTGTCTCCTGGCAATGCAAAAAGCAAACCACAGTCTCCATTTCTACATGCGAAGCAGAATACATCGCTGCTGCAAGTTGTTGTTCACAGATCCTGTGGATACAACAACAATTAAGAGATTACGGTTTGAATTTCACAGGAACCCCTATGCTTATTGATAATAATGCTACAATGTCTATAACTAATAATCCTGTTAAGCATAGTAAAACAAAGCACATTGAGATTAGGTATCATTTTATTCGTGATTGTGCAGAGAAAAGGTTGATTGAGCTGGTAAAGGTTCACACTGATGATAATTTTGCTGATTTGTTTACGAAGGCATTTGATCGTACCATGTTTGAATTTCTAATCAAAATGATATGTATGATCAATCCCGAATAAAATTTTTTCAAAATCAAATTTTCATGGAAAATTTTGTTTTTAATTTATTTTATTGCTTTATTACATTTCTGCATTTTAAATTTTCAGTCAAAAAGTTCTTAATTTATAAAAAGTCAAAACAAATTGAAAAATATAAAATTTGACATCATTTGAGGTTAGAGAAGAAATTATAGTACATCAGTGATTAGTTCATTTCACACGACCTTAGTAGACCTTTGATAAATGATTGATTAAACTGAGTTGATTTGATCTGAATTTCAAAGTCTTCATAAATGAGAAATGATAGTGTTGTGAATGCTCTAATCTTGATATTTTTTTATCAAATTTGTGTATGAGTTTTGAAACTTGAATTGTCAATAGACTAAAAGCGTTTTGAAACTAATAGTAGTGTGAAAACTAAATATATTATGATTACATCTGTGATTTGAATCCATTATGTGCCTAGGTGTGTGTGTAAAAGATCATTATCAGATAAAGAATATATGGTTTTAAAGAATTTCATGAGACCAATATCAAATTAAATCTTTAGCACAAATCTATTTCAATTCACATTACTGCCCATGCCCCGAAAAACATGCAATGTTTTGTTGAACTAAGATATGCTTTCAAAATCTGTTGAAACATATATTCGCCCTTGGATCAGTTAGATACATTATCTAATCTGACTCCATTGAAACTTGTCCAGATAATAGTTGGATCCTCGTACCTGAATCTGTTGATTCTCATTATACAGCCAATTCATTAGAATCTTCTGATTCTGAATCATCATGATTCTTATACCCTTTGGGATCTGCTTCTATTCTTGTGCTAAATGAGATAATTTCATCTTGGAAATTGATCTAATCTTAACATAAACTGTATATATCTTGAAGATAGTGAAAATTATATTTCTGTTTGGCATATATGTGGGGTACACGATGTGTTTCATCAAAATGGTACTAAATCACATGAATTTGGAGAATAAACGCTTATAGTTTCAAATCATATAATATTGACAAATTTAAGAATTCATGCTTTATATTTCAAATTCGGTATAAATAAAAGAGCATTTCATAACCTGATCTTATTTACTTTGAAATTTATCGCGTATCAATTCAAATATTATTCAAATTGAATGAGTTACATATACTGGAAAAGATACATAAGTACAATATGAGTTGGATTGTTTCATATCATAGGTTACCCTTGGTTATTGCTAAAATGTGTGATGAACTACTCGGATACTGATATGATCTTCTTACTCATGATGTTCAATCAAAAATATGTGATTTCAGTTTATTCAGATAAAAAATCCAAAAATATGTGTTTCCGTTTGTACAGATAAAAATCCAAAAATATGTGTTTCCGTGTGTATAGATAAAATTCAAAAAGATTTTGTTTTTTATTTTTCATGAAAATTTTAATCTTTTATTAAATTGTTCGGGATTGGATCAAATACATGTTGCTGACGGAAGTTCAAGACGTGACGGATTGAAAGTTGGTAAAAATTTTGAAGGCATTAAGTTCGCCTCCTTCTGGTGAAGCGAACTTATTATGTTCGCCTGAAATTGGGAAGCGAACTTAGCATGTTCGCCTAGGGCTTGTTAAGCGAACTTAACAAGTTCGCCTAATCAAGCGAACTTAATCTGAATAAGTGTTTAACCAGGCGAACTTATCAGTCTCATCGTCTTCTCAGTTGTCCAAGCGAACTTGTTCAAATTTTTTTGAAATTTCAAATTACGTGGTTGTTGTGTTGTTAATCTGGTCATTCTAAATCGAAATTGGATTGCGAATCTAACAAAGGTAATTTCATCGATTTTTGTCCGTTAAATTGAGAGAAATTCAAAGGTTTTGTTTCGGTTTTTCATATGTGACTGTTTTTACCCAAATTAAGGATATTCAAGTTTTCAATCGTGCAATTGCTCATTAATAATGACTTAGTAAGGTTAATCGAGTGTTTTGAAATTGTTATTTCTTCATTTTAACACAAATTGAAGGATTTTGATTTCTGGGTTGAATTCGAATCGACAGGCGGTTCAGGCGAACTTGTTTCAGGCGAACTTGTTCCAGGCGAACTTGTTCCAAGCGAACTTGTTCAAGCGAACTTGTCCAGGAGAACTTAATAAGTTCGCCTCTTGAAACACTAATCGAACTTATTAAGTTCGCCTAGGGGTCAGAGAAGTTTTGGACTTGTGATTTTTTTTGTGTTTGAATTTTTTTTAAAAAAAAAATTGTTTTGTTTTTTTGTTTCAAATTTGTTGTTCATATTGTTTGTGTTTTGTTATTTGTCTAAAATGTGTTTGTTGTCCAAATATTTTTCAGATGGCTCGTCATGTTGAATACAAGCACAACCAGGTGGTATTGTTAGATCTTAACATGTCAGAGGCCATACACTTTCAAGGAATTATAGGATTTCTAAACCGCTCATGACTACGTGTGCCTTATCTGCTGATCCATACATCAGTCCGGTGTATATTCAACAGTTCTGAGGCACCGTACATTCAGACACTGATGTAGAACCTCATGTTCTTCGTGCCACAGTCAACAATACTAAGATTGCTATATCTGAAGACACTATTCGTGCAACTCTTGCATTAGGTGGTGCTGCTGAAGATCCTATATCCAATCTTAATCCTTTGATCATGGGATGCTTCCAAAGAATGGGTTATCGTGGACGCCCAAATGATACTCAGGCACGTAAAGGTGGTTTGGTGGGAGAATGGAGATACTTTATGCACATGATTATTCAGTGTCTCTCTTTGCGTAAAGCCGGTACTGATGGGTTAAAGACTGCTTTACAAGCTGCAATGGTAGCTTTGACATTGAATAAACGCTTCAATTTTGCAAGATATATCTATAGGGAGATGGTCATGCAAATTACTCCAGCTGAAGGTCAAGGATTTTTGATGTATCCAAGGTTTATTCAGATGATTCTAAATCATATTCTTCCTGATCTTCCTCAGCATCTGATAAGATTAACTTTGATGTCGATGTCTAAGCGTATCTTTACGGACTGCACTAAAGTTAAACAACAGAATCAAGCATTGATTCCAGTAAATGCTCCATTGTTTGGTCACTTAATCAATCCTGATTATGTTGAACCACCAAATGATAACTTGTTTCATCCTAATGAGTTAGATCAAGGACAAAATGTTCAACAACAACAACTACAACAACAACAACCTATTCCACAAGTACAAGTTCCACAACAACAAGTTCCCGTACAACATCAAATCCCTATTCCAGAACAAGTTCCAGTTCCACAAGCTCAGGTTGATATACCTGTCAATGAGCCTGTTCTAGAAGAGGTCGTTCATGAACATGAACAAGATTTAGGAATGAATATGGATGACTTTGTTGATGATGTTGTGAACTCGCCCATTCATGAAGCTGAAGGGAATGTGGTGACTGAGAATGAGTCGAGTTCTAGCTCAAGTGATACAATCCTTCCTATTTCTTAAGATACCGATTCTGATAAGTATAGAGATTTTTCTTCAGGTCAATATGAACTGTTGGCTCGTATACCTTTGGCTCATGCTGGCAAACGCCTTAAATCTACAGCCAGAAGACAATGACGAAAGTCTGTTCGGGATCCTCCTTCTGGATCAGTACTTGGTAAAAGAACGTTAATAGATGAGAGTTCGGACAGTGATTTTAGTCCGGATCCTAAAGCTCAAAATCTTATGGCTGCTTCAATTGCTGCTGCCCAATCTTCACAAGGTGTTGAAGATGCTACCTTTCATTGATTGTCACACCTCCAAGTTCTAAGGAACAATCTCCTGTTCACACTTCTGTTCCTCTAGTGATTCCTACTATCAGTACTTCCGTTCCTCAATCGTCAGCTGGTCCGTCTAAGCCTTCTGATTCTGAAAGGATTACTTTCCTTGAATCACAAGCCTTACAAACCCAGGTGGATACTCTTGTATCTAATGATACTCAACGACAGCTGGTAATCCAGACTCAAGCTTCACAGATTGCTGCTATGCAAGCATTAGTATCCAAGCTTGTTGAGCATCTTGACACTCAGGGGGAGTTAAGGATACGTGATGCATGTCATACTGAGTCTATTCAGCGAAATGATGATGAAGACAATGATCTTTCGGGTAATATTCAGGGTGATCGTCAATACGCTGACGTTGATCCTATTTCTAAAGTTCAGGGAGAGTCGACATCACAATCAATTGATGGAAATAAAGATACTTCTGGAGCTAATGATGAAGAAGTCTTGTTATTGGAGTTCTTTGCTGATTCTGAGGAGGAAGAAGCTGAAAAGATAGCATGTCTTGATGATATAGACGATTTATTCAATGACATAGAAGATGATGTGTCAGACACTGAGATAGAAGAAGGGGAGATAGTGGAGATAGAGATTGAGAAAAGTCAAGACAAAGTGATTTATGAAGGTTGCGATGGTCTTAATGTCCCTTATAACTTCATCCAAGATGATGTTATTCCTGAATTTAATTATGAAGGAGCAACATATTCTATGGACTCATTTAAAGACATCACATTGTCTGAAGATACTGTTGATTCTAAGATTGATACTGATGAAGAAAATCTTCAATCTAATCCAGATGATAAAGCTAATACTACTCACACTGAGTCTCCAAAGATGAATGAAGAACCTGTGATGTACAAAAATACAGGTATGACCAGAGAACAGTGGAGAGAAGTAGTGAATAGTTGGATGAAGGTGCTACCCAAGTCTCCAGCACAACCTGCTCAGAAAGAAAATTATGTGAATAAAGAGAGGTGTGTAGGAAGAATTATAAGTTGGTTTTATGACAATGACATAAAACTATTTTCTATTAAAAGATCGGATGGTGTTCAGTACTTAAAGCCGAGGATCAAGTATTTCAATACCTTGCCAAGGTGTGAAATGAATGGTCTATCTTTAAAGCCACTTATTAATAGAGCCAAGAATGGATTAGCTGATGTGATTGCAAATCTGATTAAGAGAGAAGGTGGTTCAGGGAAGTATGAAAGGTTAAAGCCTCAAAAAGGAAAGAGGGTGAAGAACACAGATCACAAGACTGGGAAAGTAACCTGGAAGTATAAATTCAGACCAGTACGTGCTGTACACAGAATACCATTGAAGAAGATTCCTCAAGACTTCCTTGGGAATATGAAATGGTGGTATGTTGATGTTAATACTCGTGAAGCAAGGATTGAAGACAAAGAGAACAAGGTCATTGTATGTTTCCACGATGCAATGAATCTTATCAATTCTTCAAAGAAAGATCAGAGAACACTGAGAAAGAATGAAATCATGTTCACTGATGAATGGAAAGAACAAGGTTTGCAGTACAAGCGAGTATTGGAGATATGTAGAAGATATGGAGTGCATGCAGGAAGCAGATTGCCGGATAATTGGAAGAGCTCATCGTGAAGACAGAAGACTGAATATCAAGCTATTGTCAAAGGGGAGTCTGTTAGGACATAGTTTGTAATGACAAAAGCTTTGTAATAGTTAGATCTTATGTCTTTATGTTTTTGTAATGTTTTAATGTTCTAAGTGTTTCTATACAAGTTGCTAGAGGCGAACTTAACAGAGGCGAACTTGTTAAGTTCGCTTAGCCTGTTAGAGGCGAACTTGTTAAGTTCGCCTAATGCAGGTTTGTAGTCTATATATAGATGTTTACAGAGTCAGTTTGAAATACAGAACAGAGAGATCGAACAGTGAATGATAGATTGAGTCTGTAAACTCTATTGTTAATTGGAATACAAGCATGAAGTTTATTACGTGATTGTCTTTATTGTCTTTTATGAATGTAATCGTTGATTTGGTGGATTCCGCACTCTGAGTTAACGACACGTCTTATCACGAGAACGATCTGTAGAAGTGCCATGAGGACCTACACACAAAGCTTCGTTTGATGAACTGGGTAGGTTAAGTGGGGAATATAGATCATAATTTCAAGTTATTTGGGAGACCTGGTAAGGCAAAACGTCGGATTAAGGTTTCTAGCATGGAAGGCGATGCCAAAAGAAGTAAAGGATAAGTTGTGGGAAGAATTAACGGTTAATCTACTTCTTTTAAGTTTTAATTATAAATATGCATTTTTACAGTTTCATTTTCGAGTGACTAATTAACTGAAGAAACTCATGGTAATCAGGTATGAATCAACATCTCATATCATCTCAAGATATAGTAAGTTAATACAATAACATATTTTGTGGCCTAAAGCGAACGTTGAAATTGAGGCCTTCTGTGAAAGTTTTGTAAATATATAAAAAAAATTAAAATGTAATTTAGTTGCGAATAATGTTGAGATAAAAGTTGTGAAATTATCATTTCTCTCTGAAAACACGAAAGTTGATAATAAAAATTAAATTAGTTTTTCAATTTTTGAGGGCCTAAAGAGGTTGCTTTAGTTGCTTGTACCTATCTATACAAGCTAATTAATACTAACAAACTAGCCTATAAATTGCAGAAATATTATGAGATTGATGCATGTCGTAGGCTGATGAATAAGCTTGGTCACCTTCTTCGAAATTTTAGAAGAAAACTGTATGTGGGATACGTAGTACCCAACCTAGGTAAACCAGTGAAACTTAAGATAATTCCTAAGCAGTATCGTACATTGGTGGAGCAAACAGACTAGGACAAGTTCGTTACATATACACAATCAAACAAATTCAAGGTTTTAATCATTTACTCTAATTAATGTTCATTATCATTATATTTTTAATCTCTCTTGAAAACTCTAATGAAATAATTAAAATGTGTGTTGGAAGAATCTGTCGAAAACAAGAAAAGAAGCACGATCAAAGTACGTTTATGATCATCACCTAGGACCAAGAGGATATAGACATCTAAGATATAAACTAGTAACTTTATTCTCTAATTCAAGTGTCTTTTTCTATTGTATGTCTGATGTGTGGGTGTCTGCTGCTTTTTGTTGAATATATTACAAGGTACAAAATAACGAAATTTCACCCGATGAAATCCCCTCCTGTGCTTTGATGTGGAGGAAAGCAAGGGAAGACAAAAGGGGAGAATACAAGAATGTTAATGTCAAAGTCATGGCAGATAAAATAGTAAGTTTAACTTCAAACTTTTGGAAATTATGTTAAAGAAAAATCATTGTCAAACTCAGTTAATAGAGTTGGAGTTGTGAGATAAGACTGAAGGGTAATTAAAACTGTCATTAGCCAGGACCAGTGTTTTAAACTTAAAGTCGGTAACTCATAGTGACATCTAACTAGGCTAACAAACTTGATTCTATTTATACATTAGTAAGAACTACTTGTTACATCACCCTGAATGTGACATCTAAGTAGGCTAACAAGCTTGTTTCTCAGCACTTAGTAAAATTTCTAGAACAAGTAAACAGCTGAAACGGACATACCTGCTAGTTCGGGGAACTGCTGATGAACAACTTCAACAGCAGTTCATGTAACCAACAGTTACAGCCAGATGTTCTATGCTTTTAGGGAATTAGCAGTTTGCTATTTGTAAAGTCAAAGCCCTATTCTTCTGTAAAGTTCTGTTCAACGCCTGGAGTTTCGGCTTTCAGAATCAGCAGTTCATGTAACCAGCAGTTACAGCCATATGTTCTATGCTTGTAGGGAATCAGCAGTTTGCACTTTATAAAATCAAAGCCCTATTATTTTGTAAACAACTTCAACAGCAGTTCATGTAACCAACAGTTACAACCAGATGTTCTATGCTTTTAGAGAATTAGCAGTTTGCTATTTGTAAAGTCAAAGCCCTATTCTTCTATAAAGTTCTGTTCAACGCCTGGAGTTTCGGCTTTCAGAATCAGCAGTTCATGTAACCAGCAGTTACAGCCATATGTTCTATGCTTGTAGGGAATCAGCAGTTTGCTCTTTATAAAATCAAAGCCCTATTATTCTGTAAAGTTCTAGTCAACGCCTGGAGTTTTGGCTTTCAGAATCAGCAGTTGTTTTCAGGATCCAACAATTTACTATAATACATGTTTACTTTGTTAAAAAAACATCTCACTACATTCTTTTGACATTTTTTTTGCAGATCGAGAGTGAAACACAAATCATGGATGGAACCTTGAACCTTGAACCGGGCACGGATACCCTCACAATAGTACTTGGCAAGGAAAGAGGTGGATTTTTTAAAGGGGTTGGCTATGGAGTGACTTCCAGTAGATATTGAATGTTCCTCGAACAAAAGGATCATCAAAAAACGAATTGCACTACTGGAGTGTTAACTATACAAAAAAGATGAAAAGATTAACACCATGTCCGTCCAGATGGAAGAAACACAAAACAAGCTTAATTAAGTTCTACAACATTTTGGTTTCACAAGGAATGCCGTTGTTAACAACACAAGTAAAATTGACTTATTTTATTCATAAATTAATTAATGCTTTAACATTTGCCCCTCTGTCATTACATTTTGTAGGTAAATTATTTGGAGAATTATGTTGGATCTAACCAAAGTACCAGTGCTACCACATATAAACTGGGGCAAAAGAAAATGGTATTTGACAATTTCATTTTTTTTATGTCTGCTCCATAACCTAATTAATTGAATTCTAGGTCAATTTTGTGGACAACAATGTTGGTTCTAAGGACAATACTAATGCTACCCCATCTAACAGATCATGTAAAGAAGTGCAAACAGAAGTCACTCCTCAAGTAAGTATCTGACAATTTAATTCTTTTTTTTATAATTTTCCATGTGAGTGTTGATTTTCCATGACCTAATTAATTGAACTGTAGGTCAATTTTGCGGAGACTAAACTTGACAAAGCAGCAGTGCAAACAGAAGTCACTCCTCAGAGTAACTTATATAAAAGGTTGGAAACCAGGAAAAGGATAGCTGATGTATCACAAGAAGATGTCCCATCTCATTTGGAATCAAAAGAAGATGACACACAGGTACATATTGCGTGAAATGCACATATATATTGACTTTAACTTTACCATGTTAATATATCCCACAAATTTTTGTAGACATTTAAGTGTACTATGTGTCATATAAATTTAAACAACTACGTGCCACCACGTACAATTCATTGGTAAATGAAATCACAAACCGTTCATGGAGTTCTACTAAAAGATGATTGCTATAGAGTTTCTATTGATTAATCTGTAACGGGGGCATCATTTCTACCAATAGAAACTAGTGAGTTCAAAACAGTTAAGGAGGCATTACATTCTTTTGTTCCTTGGCCAAAATCTCTTGTCAAAAGTGACAAACAGGTTTGTTCCTTAGTTAAAGTCTGATTAAATGTAACTAATTAAAACAGGTACTAATATTTGTTTCCATGTTTTGTTGCTCCAGATACCAGATCCACCATCCAATCAAACACTACAACTGAAGTTGCTAAGAAGCAAAAGAAAACCTTTATAACACTAAAAGACATCAAAAAACAGCAAGAAACAAGAAGAAAACCAGCATGCAACAAATAGACATTCTTTAGTATTTAACATAAAACTTATATATTGATTTTGGTTTATTATTCAAATTTATTCTTAATATAATTTGGTTTTCTCATGCATGTTTACTGCTGTTTATAATTATTATACACAAAAAAATGAAAATAAAATGGCAAATTACACAAAAATGGCCATAAAGAACCCTAGTAAATATGTGTGTCCAAAGGTAAACAATAGTCACACTTAAAACTCCAAAATTTCGTGTGGCTATAAATAAACATTAGCCACACCATAGTTACTTTGTTTTATGTTAGTGTAACGGAATGATAGCAAACGCCGTGGGAAAAAAACTATATGTGTGACCAAAGGTAAGACAATAGGCACACTTAAAATTATAAAATTTCGTGTGTCTATAAATTACCATTAGCCACACCAAAGTGACTTTGTTTTTTTGCCTATGTGACGGAATGATACCAAACGTTATGAGAAAAAAATTACGTGTGATCAAAGGTTAGACAATAGTCACACTTATAATTACAAACTTTCCTGTGGCTGTAAATAAACTATTAGTCACACCATAGTCACATTGTTTTTGTTAGTGTGACTAAATGATAGCGAACGTCATAGAGAAAAACTTTATGTGTAACCAAAGGTAAGACAATTGCCACACTTAAAATTCAAAATTTCGTGTGGTTATAAATAACCATTAGCCACACCATAGTTACTTTGCTTTATGTTTGTGTGACGGAATGATAGCAAACGTCGTGGGAAAAAAACTATATGTGTGACCAAAGGTAAGACAATAGCTACAATTAAAATTACAAAATTTCGTGTGACTATAAATGACCATTAGCCACACCAAAGTAACTTTGTTTTTTTGCTTATGTGACGGAATGATACTAAACGTCATGGGAAAAAAACAATTATGTGTGATCAAATGTTAGACAATAGCCACATTTAAAATTACAACAATTTTTTGTGTGTCAAATAAATGATTTTAGCCACTCTTAAAATAAATTCCAGTGACTATATAATATAAACGACCAAACTTACAGTAAATTCATGTGTTCTTTGTTACCATTTAGCCACACTTATTGGGACAAAATGGTTGATCACAACAACTCTTTTGCCACAGTTTTATTAAATAAGTGTGGTTAAAACAATTTTTTTATTAAATTCATGTGGCCGTTGTGACCCGTTAGCCACACTTAAAGTAACGTAATGTGGCCGTTGCTACCCTTTAGCTACACTTAATGGAGGGAATGCTTGATTTCATCAAGAAATGTTGATACCCTTTAGCCACACTTTTAAGTTGTTACGGTCTCTAAAAAGCGTGTGTGGCCGTATGATACTTACGATGACTCGAGCTTTGGTCACACTTGAGCTGGAAAAAAAAGTGTAGCGAAAGGCCTAAGTTGACACTTTTTTTTTGTGTTGACGCAGTGTATTATTAATTTATATTTTTAGTTCATGCATTATGGTGTCCAAGATCCAATATCATTTCTCGAGCTTCATGGTTAAATCTTGAATGCTTTCAAAATATTGTTTGCACATTACGGTCTTGGTAGATGATTACTTTATTTTATTCATCGCGGGCATAAGCTTACACAATTTTCCAAAAGGAATGGATGTTTTCCTTGGATCACTCAAGGTAAATATGTAATTTATTTGGGGATAAATAAAACAGCTTCCTATACAAATTAATAACAATTAAATCTTCATTTTGCTCGACTCCTTCATTGTTTTAAAACTAAATGTTTAGCTACTCTGACTTATTCATGTTCCTACTTTTTGACCTTTTCATTCTCATTAAAATAGATAACTTGTCACTACGCGCTTCATGCTTCTGTTGTAGGGTCTACGTGTTGGCCTTAACATGGCTTTAGCCATAACCTTGCACAATATCCCCGAGGTAACTTGAATTCCAGACTTTCCCCTTTTTCAAGTTATTTACCGTCACATTCTGCCTTTTTATATATTTTTGCACTTTATTAACTTTTTTATTTTGACAGGGTGTTGCTGTTGCACTTCCCGTTTATTTTGCAACACAGAGGTGAGACTACTATAGATTTAAACTGAAAACTATGCCCTTCATCTCATGAACATTTTTTACCTAAATTTTCCTAAAATGAAATTCTTGACTTATACTGGTAACAAATTTGTGTTTGCTTCAGCAAATGGCAGGCGTTTAAATTGGCAACGGTTTCTGCCCTTGCTGACCCTTTGGGTGTCATTATTGTAGGTATGAATTGTAACATCATTTTCAAGAGTATAAAACTAAACAAAAGTACCCTATAAATAACCTTTCTTGTGAAATAGTTGCAGTTTTCATTAAACCGAGTGATTAAATTAGTAAACCAATAATTCTAACTCTAATTATATATACTTCTATACTAATATATAAAACATATTGAAATGATATTATTGTAATTTATCTAAATTTTTAAGACACCTAACACAAATTGTTGTGCATAGGGTACATATTACCAATTCATAAGATATGTTGAATTACCATTTAACTAATCTCTACAATTAAAGCCCAACATTCCATTACCATTTAACACATTTCTACAATTAAAGCCCAACGTTTAATTATACATTTAACCTCATCTCTACAATTAAAGTCCAACGTTTAATTAAAGCTCTTTCCTTTCCTTTTAACCTTTTAGAAAAGATGTATTTGTTTATATATTTGAAATGAGTTTTATTAAATAATAATCATAAAAATATTAAATAATAAAAAAAAATAACAATAAAAAATTTTAAAAAATAAAAACAGCTTTTTTAATATATACAAATAAAAAAACTCATTTTACACAGAAGGAAAATGAGATTGTGGTTTGTTTTTTGTTAACTTGAGTAATTACATAAATTGTCCCTTAAATATTTGAAAAAATAACTTTATAATTTATATAAACAACCCCTGAGGTGTAAAAGTACTAAAATACCCTTACACTTAACATAAAAAAAGTAACGGATTTAGTGTTATTTTGTTTCGAGTCAAAAAGGGTTCGGGTCATTAATTAGTTGAATTTAATATTTTAATTTTAAATTTTGTTTATTCATTTTTCTTTTAATAATATGTTTGGTATTTAATAATACATATTAGTCGGGTCGGGTCGGGTCGGGCAACAACAACAACAACAATAATAATAATGATAATAATAATAATACCAAAATATAATCAGAAGTTTCTAATGTTACTTGATATCTTGCATCATTTTTCAACATAGCATAACTAACCAAACGCAAAACCCCTAATTATTTTAAGTGATTCATAACCTAACATAAAACTTGCGGAAAATTGTCGATTCTGTCGCAACGCACGGGTTCCCAACTAGTATATTCAAAGTCTTTTTATAATAAAGATATACACATAAATTGTACTAATTAAATAATTTTATAAAACAAGTTAACTTAAAAATAATTTACTACAAGTTTTCCAGTGAATTATATGCGTGAAAATATAAAGTTTAGTTGTTATAATATTTGTGACGAGAACATGAAGTTACGTGAATGTTAAATAAAATATGTGTGCACGCGTAATTACATATGTGTACAATTTTGATCATGTAATTATAAACTCATGCAAGTATTGTATATTTGGTAAATGTTTATGTTAGCAAATGATATTTCTTTGTGTCCCCGGGTTCAGTATGTGAAACGTGCCGGGCAAGATTAGTGAACTTTAAATCATTAAGTACAATAGTTAAGGTTTTCGAACTAATTCATGTTTGATGGGTTTTGGATGATTGTGCCAAGCCCAATTACTCATAGATGGCCAAAGCCCAATGAGCCTAGTCCATAACAAGCTCATAGTTTTTGATGGATCCTTAATAGAATTCTATTGTCTAAATTGTTTTCTACCTGTGTGTTAATACGATGTCTTTGTAATAGAAAAAATTAGCCTTAAAATTGGAGTTGTTACATATAACACGCAATTTTGAAAACTATCATATCATCTTTCTCACGTCATTTTCTTTCAAACATACGCGCAATTTCAATTCTTATTGTACACCAAATACCAAATGCCACCTAAAGTCATATTAAAAATGTATAAACATTATTATCAAATGACAAGATATTGTTTGGTTACTATACAGAAACGGGAATATGATACCTAAACAATTGAAAACTAAAACATGTTTTGTTCAACTGAAACATCGCAAAATAGGAAATAGAGGGATAAGCTGCTTAAAGTTTTAAATTTGTGGATTTTGAGATAAGGGTTTAGTTTCGATTAGTTATTACTTATTAGGCTATGTTTGGTAGTTGGGCCTACTCTCTCTAAGCCTAGCTAGATGGACTAGCCGCGCTTGGACAAAGACATGATTTTAATAGGTTTCTGTTTTTTTCTCCTCAAATGTAGTACGTTTCCTATTAGTGACGACAACTATCAGGTTAGGAGTTTTGATGAAGCTGAACACAATTAATAGATTTACTTGTTTTAAAAGCATCAACGGTAATTTCGACATACTTAAAATCATATAACTCGAACATCATCTTGTAACTAGTTATCTAAATGAGTCAAACGGGCTAGTGAGTTGTAAACGACTTGACAAGTTGTGAAAGATTGGTGCGTAATGTAAATGGGTTGTAACCAAGTTGTAAGTTGTTGACGGGATGTAAATGTGTCGTAAACTAGTTGGTTGGTTGACTTTATAAAATATATTTTTGACTAAATTACAGTTTTTGTTCTTTATATTTGTTTAAATTATGGAATTGGTACTTTAAAGTTTTAACTTTCAATTTTGTCCTTTATTTCAAAAAGTGTTTACGAATATCATACTTTTCACTGACGGATGTTATGTTTTTCAGTTAAGTCACCTCATATGCACTGCACGTGCAGATGAGGCTATTTTAATCTTTTTACTCTTAAACGACAATTCTTGTAATTGTAATTTAGTCTTCAATAAATTATTTTATTTACTAAAAAGCGGAAAAACATTCCAACATCCATCACCACTCTTCTTCTTCTTCTTCACCCATCCCGATTACGGCGATCCATTGACCACTAGTTCCGACGACCCTTTTTTCCGGGCAAAATTCTTATTCGTCCCCACTAAAATAAACACACATTCTCATCAGTTGAAACCCCACTGTGAGCGGTAGGTAACCTGTCGCCAGAAACTCCACGTACACAACCCCATACAAAAATAATCCACAAACCTCATATCAAAGTTCTCCATTTTCTTCATCGGTTTCACTAAGGATCGATATCGATATCATCTCCAAAAATAGTTTTAGTTGATGTTTTGTTTCCCCGATTCTTGAATTGAAAACCAAAAAATCAAACTATTCTTGACAATATCTCCCCTCCCTCTCTGATCCATCTCTCTAGACCTTCTCATCCCCCTCTTTTTTTTTTTTTGCTTTTCCGGCCGACTTTGATATAGGTTTTTCACCATCACCACAATCGCTGGCTTCAAAATAGATTTGGTTCCGGTCAAACCCCTTTTCCAACACCATCTCTCAAATAAAATAGTTTATTAAATTTATAAAACCTAATTAAATTACAAAAATTGTCCTTTAGGTGTAAAAGGACTAAAATGGCCTCATGTGCAATGCACATAATGTGACTTAACCGAAAAACTTAATATCCATTAGTGAAAATGATTGACGAATTTCATAAGCACTTTATGAAATAAAGGACAATTAGTGAAAGTCAAAAAATTAAATAACTAATTCCATGATTTGATAAAACATAAAAGACAAAAAATTATAATTTAGTCTATATCGTTTATTTGGTTTAGTTAACATATTAACCGGAACATAATCTGTTTATTATACCAATTAGACATAACAATCCAAACCCAATCTTTTCACACCGGATTTTGTCTTGTTTTCAATTCCAAGATTTACCCCGTTAAGCATACCTAGTTACTGTTGTTTTATTGCATTTGATCCATTATTCTAGTAGAATAACTTAAGAAATTATACTTTTACCCCTATATCAAGAAGGTGTAAGAGGTGGAGTATACGGTAGAGAAGAAATTAAACTTTTGTAGTTTTATTACTTTATAATGTATGTTTGGTTTAAATTTTACTTTTAAGCTTACTGAAATTTTTTAAAATGTATGGTGGTTTTAGTATAATTTTCTTAGATGTTCTTTGTGTTTATATCGGTGTATATGGAAATCAGATGCTAGAGTTTGTTGTAAGGGTAAAGTATAAAATAACTCCAGAATTTAAAAATAATCATTTAATATTTGAAACATATCAAGGATAAATAAGTGGTGAAAGAACATGAATGCATTTCACATTATTAGTTGAAGAGTAAGCGGTTTGGATCATTTAAATTTATTTTCTTAACTTGGGATTTCTTTAAAGTGAAATCGGATTAGAATTAAAGTTAGGAAAACCGATAGTAACTCAAAATTTAATTTCCGTTCGAGCCTAGCTTGATTAAAACATAGCTCCATTTGGAACAATTAGAAAAAATATATTTATATGAAATAAAAATTCGTGTTCCAAACTCATAACTACGTAACTCGGGGCGAAAATCAAAATCAATTGATATCTAATCCGACTCAAAATTGGATTCCTTAGAATTTCGGGTTTTTTTTATACCCATTTACATGTTAAATTACCCTAGAAAAAGATATAAAATGATTAATCATAACAAAAGTAAAAAAGAGAACTCAAATAAGGTACACTTTGCTATGATGTCTTTCCTCAGTGTTAGTTTTTTTTTTAACAGCAAACTTTCATTCAACGAGCTAGCCAATGGCTAGCAAGATACAAACATAGAAAAGAAAAAAAAACAACATACATCGAATTGGATTAACTAGAAAATGATAAGACCAGCACTAGCAAAACCATAACCCCGCCAGTTAGTTGACAAAAGCTTAGAACTTGAAGGAGCACCAATTTTGCCACTCCAGGGTTGTTATACGAGCCCGGTTTTTTATTCATAGATACCCAATAATCTTAATTTCCTCTATAATGTTTGCAACAGAAGCATACCGATTCTCAAACAACAATTTATTTCTTGCTTTCCATATACCCCAGCAAATGAGAAGAACAACGGATTGAGTAGCCCGGCACTTGGTATCATTAGCAAAGTAATATTTGTATCTATACTAATTCGTTTTAGATCAAATTAAACCTTTGAAAGACTAAAAACTTTACCAATTATTTTCTAAAAATAATATAATAATAAAGTAGTGTCCAACCAAACATGTGAAGACTTGTGGGGAGGGTGGCAGAGGGATGATTACATATTATCATTGCCATTTAAGGGAGGTGGTTTGGCCCCTTAGTCCTTTCTATTTATAGTAACCTTAAAATGTTATTGCTCACAACTTCATCAAAACAAGTTGTTACATGTCAACACCGGCCTTCTATTTTTATTTTATTTCTATACTGCAATCATATACAAACTTGTCATTTTCCTCTATGCCCCCTTGTTACGCCATTCTTTCTCTATTGACATTTTCGAACTTGTATGTAGAGGTACTAAAATAAAAGAGTTTGACAATGAGTAAATTGACTTCGAGTCAACACATATAATTTTGATGTTATTTATGAAATTTGTATTATTATATTAATATTTTATTATTATTATTTTTGTTGTTTATTAATTGAAAGTATTTGCAATTTCAACAATTTTTAACCTAGTTTCGATAAACGTTATAATCCCATTTACCCGTTAAAGATCAAACCATGATCCAAATTGTTGTATTCGTAAGTAAAACACATATCACATTCACTAAGATTGGAATCAGATAATTCGAATTTAGTAACTGTTATTAACGTTGTAGAAGAAATATTGTAATCAAGGGCAGATATGCATGGTGAGTGTCCCTTTTTATAAATGGATCTCATATTTGAGTGGCACCGTGTATTATCGGATGATGAAAAGGTAAGTCCAAAAGAAAGATAAGTGACTGGATTTTGAAAATATTTTAAACTTTTAACATGAGCTTAATTAAGACATTATTATTGGATGTCAAATCAATTTTTCTGACCCGTGAAGTCACGAAAAAAATAATTTTTGGATATTCAAAGAAGAAAATATGATATTGTTAAAAAGAATTTCTGAATCTAACATTGGTATACGTGGTATAAAAACTAAAAGTTCATCAAAATTTGAGACGGCGACTTATATGAAAGTTTATCCACAGGATAGTTGGAAGCTGACGCCATCAAGGTTCTGACTTGGTGGTTAGGGGGATTTTCCTAAAGGGTTTCTCCTCTTTGAAGGTCATGGGTTCGAATCTTATAAGCTGCACTTCATAAAAAACTAGGAACATGATATGTGTCCAAGTCCACGCCACCATCATCCACGTCCCTTATTTTGCAATTTCAATTACTAAATCAAGATCCCATGTTTTCATTTGCAACGCGGGTTGAAGTCCAAGTAGTACTAGTGGTTCTTCTAATTATTAGAATAGTGGGTTAGTTGTTTTACTTCAAGTCTAGTTTAATTTTTTTAGTCTTAATGTCTATAAAAGACTCGTTGGATTGTAGAATCAATTATGAATGAAAATTATGAAAACTGTCTCAATTTCTTAGTGTATTTTCTCTATGTTTTCCCTCTATTTTCATAACAATTTCATTGATCTGTTCAATACTCACATCCGAACATCCTCTGCAGTTTTCGAATTCTTTGAGTGTTGTTTGGTAGACTAATGTACGAGCTTCCCCTGGTGGGACGTGTCAGTTGAGCCCACGCCGTTAAAAAAATTGAAATGTGACATAATGTAATTCACGTATAAAGATGGTATTGAAAGTTAGCAAATGATTTATTAACTATTTAATTGGTTGTAAACTATATATTGAAACCATTGAGTTGGTCGCCCAATGGTAGAAACAAAACCTCTTGAAGCACCTAAGGTTTAAAAGTCATGGGTTCAAGTCCCATTAGTGACATGATTAAAAAGAGATTTGCCGTTAAAAAAAAATTAACTATATATTGAAGAAACTCAGAAGTTTTTTTAAAATGATATATTGGTAAAAAGGTTTCGAGAATTTGATATCTAACAATGTTTAAAATAGGTCATGAGCCATTTTAATTAAACTTTTAAAATTCTCAAACAACCCCTAATTATTAAAGAATTTATAATAAAACATTAAAATTTGGTAAAATGTCATGATAAAACATAAGAATATCATAAAGACTAAAAACCAATTGTTCATAACAACTACAAGAATGTAGTCGTATCTCATCATATAATGCAAGAAAACTTGATCAAATATAATATGTGCGCTCTAAGAAATTAAGTAAAAAAAAATATATCACCCTCAAGATAAGTATTTATTAAAATTACTTTATAAAATAGAATAAAGATATACTCATGTTGCAAAATCTCACAAGTATATAAACATTAAATTACGTGTTTAATATGTCTATTTTGTTATCACCTATCTATACTATATAATAAATAATGGTTTTTGCATGTCATGTGTCGCCTCCATATGCATTCTTATAATTTTTGTCCCGCCTCTCTCTCCTATTTAATGCACTTCTATTTAAAGAAAAAAAATATTAATTATACTAATAAATCGCATTTATTTTAAATTATCTCTTATAATAAGAAACTTTAATATTTAATTATATAACTTTTATTTTCAATCAAACGTATTTTCGAAACTCAATTATATATTAATTTTTACATATTTTGAATTTGTTTTCAATCCTTACCATATGTAATAAATTTTTACACATATAAAACATATACATAAAGATTTAAATTTTTTATGTATTGATATATTTCACCCCGTGTGTAGACACGTGATCTAAACTAGTTATGTTAATAAACGGTAACATTTCCAATTTTATTATCATTTTTTCAAGTCAAAGTATTTCTTTATGTAAAGACTTTTATTCATTTTAAATATTATATGGTTTTTCTATATGCTCCTTCCATCTTAGTTTGTTATATGCTCTAAACAAAAACATATATAGTTCGATATATATACAATTTATACGAGTTTAAGTTAATAAATGATATTCTTACCCTTAATGTTTTAAAACTTCTAATAATTACTAGAGTTAATTACATGGATAGTCCATGTGGTTTGTCAAAAGTAACAAGTTCAGGTACTAATAGTTTGAAGTTGCAAGTTTGGGTACTAACTTTTATTTTTGTAACACTATTAGGTACTAAGACTAACGTTCGTTAACTTTTTTGTTAAGTTGGAGTTAAATAACTTTTTTACCCTTTGACTATTTTTAATAGGGACTACCTATGTAACTGTTACTATTAACTGGGACCATTTATGTAAAAGTCACCATTTCCTTGTTCTCCTATCTTCCTCATTTGACCTAAAAACAACTCCTCCACCACTGCAACAGTAGCCTCTCCCTATCCCATTTATTTCCGGTCGCCGCCCCTGAAAGAACTCCAGCGATTGAGACCTGTCTCCTGTGTCGGATTCCTTTCACCATCTTATATTCGACTTCCTCTTTGGGTTATCAAACGATGATGGTTCTCATTATTCTCTCAAATTTGCAGAGTTGTGTCCAAATTGTTGACTACACCATTGCATATATAAAGCCACCGATTGCAAGATTTCAAGGTATGTGAAGCTAATTTGTTCTCTGTTTGAACTGAATGCCAAATCATGAGAGATTTTGAAATGGTGAGTTATAGTGGCAAAGGGGTAAGGTTAAAGGTGCAGTAGCAATTAACGTCTTATGTTTGATCACAGAACCCAGAAATTCAAAATTGAGGGCTTACACAATGACGATGGTGGAGAAAGAGATGAGGGGGCGTGGATTTGAACTGGACATTGTTGTGATTATGTGTGAAGAATATGATTTAGATTTAAGTTTATTTATTTAATATTTTATAGAAATTACACAAATGATCCCTATCATAAAATAGAGTTAGTTATATAAATGGTCCCTTAAGTAATTAAAGGATAATTTGGTCATTTTATCTAAACTTAACAAAAAAGTTAACGAACGTTAGTCTTAGTACCTAATAGTGTTACAAAAATGAAAGTTAGTACCCAAACTTGCAACTTCAAACTATTAGTACCTGAACTTGTTACTTTTAACAAACCACAGGGACTATCCATGTAATTAACTCTAATTACTAAATTATAGTTATATATATTGAAACCTAATAACTATTTAAAACAAAAAAAAATAGTAATATAATGCAAGGAGTAATAACTTTTTTTTTATTTCTTGTGTGATGCATGACTGCAAGGAATGTCTGCCTACCATAAATGAGATGCCAGAAATGTATCTTAAAGACAAATTTCTGCACACCAACCTTTCCCTGTTTCTTCCAATTAATATCTATTTTCAATTTTACTTCTACACGTATCTTAAAAATGTACGTGAAATCCACCCAGATAATTTAAAATATATATATATATATATATATATTAATTAATAAGGAAGAAGTTAAATTAATAGTCATAGATGTTGATAAAATAAAGAAATTTATATAATAAAAATTCAGATTATCTATATTTTGTAAGGTTATGAACAAAATGAAAAAGAATAATACAGATTATAAAATTTTCAAGAGAGATATGTTACATTACGTAAGGAAACAAAAAGAATATACCGTTTCATTTATTGATTTAAGATGGAGAAAATAATTTTTTTTCCTTTTGCTAGCTAACATCAAATGATTTGAGACGTGTTGAAAACAACGTAAAGAATCTTATATCAAATACTAGCTTAAAAACTCGTGTATTACACGGGTTAAATAATGAAAACGATATAGTTTATAAATCTTAAAATTTTTCTTCTAAGGGCAAGGGGTATACCTTGTCAACACCTTACCCATCACTTTGCCAACTAGGCGCCATGTCAGCGGTCAGAAAAGTGATGGTGCAAGGGAAATACTCATATTCATCACTTTGCCATCACTTTACCACATCATCAACATATTTTTTTATTTTTTTCAAATAATAATATTAAAATTATAAAAATAAATATAACATACAATAAAAATTAAAAACATACAATTTAAAAATTAAAAACATATAATAAAATTACTGAAGCGATCGTTCGTAAACATGGTCAATCAAATTTGTTGTCAGTTGATTATGAATTTTTCGATCCCGTATCTTGATTATGATTGTGTAGATACTCGTCAAACGAATCGCATGACAAACCGTAACCCATATGACGCACTGCGGCGGTACACTTTTGCAAGGCGGTAAAACCAACCCAACCTCGTCTCTGAAATAGTCGATACATTGCCTAAACCAAGGAACCTCCCTCTCAAAATCGCATACGATACGTAAAAATAATTCCCGGCTCATTCGAAAACGTCTTCTAAAATCATCGGGACCGTACGTTGGGAGATTGTTTTCCCGATCGTCTCTGAAATAGTCGTTCACTAAACGAGTGTGACCACCCACACGATCACGGTTTATACTAGCGTTTCGGGATGTACGACGTAGACGTCGTACATTTTGCCACAACGTAAAAGCCCGTCTCCTATCGTGTTCGGAAGACAAAGTTGACATGTTGGTAATTGATTGGGTGGTGAGTTTAAAAAAAGATGGAGTTTTTATAAAATTTGAGAGAGAATGAGATGAATGTTATGGGTTTTATAAAGTGTGTGATGGTTTAAAAAAAATTAATTTTTTCTTGAACCCCCAACGGTCATATTGACTGGTCAACGCGCCTCTCTCTCTTTGGTTTACCCCGTCACTTTTTCGATACGCATAACCCACGCCTCGGTCACGCCGACCAAGGGGGCGGTGTGCCCTTGGTCACGGCGTGACTTTCGCCCTCTACGTCACCCACGACGTGAATTATGTTATGCATACCGGACGCCCTAACTGTACGTAAATTCGATCATTAGTATAAATATTTAATTTTAAGTTAAATGTATTTTTTTAGAGTAACAAATTTTTGGATAAACCATATACTTAGTAACTTTAAATAATAAATTAATGTATATAAAAGTAACAATTTATCAAAAAAAACATCTCAAATTTAAGACACCATATAATAAAGAGTAAACTGCAGTTTTCGTACATGAATTTTGATGGTATTAACAGGTTCAGTACACCCCTAACACTCTCAGTCCATGAAGTTATATTTCTTAGGTAGCGTTTGGTATGCAGTAGTGGGAGGTGGAATGGAATGGACGATTACATGGGAATGAAAAAATGGTGTTTGGTTGGACGATGGAATGAAATCACCTATTCCACAAGGATTGTCATTCCCTCTAAATCTCTCAAATTCATTTCATCCACCCCCTTATTTTTTTTTTCGTTCCATCCCCTCTTTCACCCTTCATCACCACCAGACCCTCCTACCACCACCACCCACCACCGCGTCCACTAACCACCACCGCTGCCGCCGCCTCCACCACCCACCGCCATCTCCCGCCGCCGCCACCACTATCACCCACAACCACACCACCGCCACCACCCACCCCCAACTCCCACCGCTGCCACCGCCACCCGCCACTGCCACCCACCGCCACCTCCCACCACCACCACAACCGCCACCGCCACCGTCACCACCACTCACCACCACCTCCTACCACCACCACTGTCGCCTTCTCTACCACCACCACTGTCGCCTCCTACCACCGCCACCCCCACCCACAACCGCCCACCACCGACGCCATCACTCACCGTCACCCACCACCACCCAATACCGCCACCCACCACCACCACCGCCACTCACCACCGATTTTATTCCTTCGTCTTTACTAGCCTACCAAAAAACATAAAGTAATGATTTATTCCATTCCCTCATGGTAACCAAACAAGACAATGGAATTGAATGATCAATTTCATTCCTTTGTCCATTCCATTACCTCGTTCATTCTATTCCATCGTCCATTCCATTACCCCATACCAAACAGACCCTTAATGCTTTATTCCAATTCACAAACTTCGTAAAGTTTTTTTAGTTAATTCTTGTTATATGACCAAAATACCCCTCTTTTTCCCCATTCCACCCCCACTACCTGCCACCACCCCCACCGACCGACCACCATCGTATCGGTCAAACGAAGGAGGAAAGGGTGCTTTGAGGATCAAGCTACGTACTTTGGCGAGAAAACTAGTGTTCCGGCAACCACGATTTTTCGGCAAGGACTCCAGCGAAGGTGGTCCTTCGGGTGATCAGAGCCCCTTCTTGTCTGACCTTCGAGTGAACAAGTTCTTACAAGGAACGATGATAGGAAGCTCCCAAGGAGGTCCGATTGCCAGTGGAAACCAGGCGGTTTGGATTATCGTAGAAAGAATAAGATGACTTTACCTAGGAGAATCCGGGTTCAATCCATGGAAATCGGGTTCCGATGGAGTTGGTTTTTCCATCTCCTCAAGAAGAAAGCATAAGAGTGACATAGCCCCGGACTTCAGCGAAGGTGGTGGCAGGTGGGAGTGGTGATAGGTGGGGGTGTGACAGATGGGTAGGGGTGGTGGCAAGTGGTGGTAGGTGGTGGTTGGTCGGTGGTGGTGGTGGCATGGCGGCTGGTGGTGGTGGCAGTGGCGGTGGCGACTGGTGGTGGTGGAGTGGGAAGAAGAGGGGATTTTGGTCATTCAACAAGAATTAACTGAGAAAGTTAACAAAGTTAGTGAATTGGACTAAAAGCGTTAAGAAATATAACGATATGGACTCAGAGTGTTAGGGGTGCACTGAAAATGTTAATACCACCAAACCTTAGGGACATAAACTGATGTTTACTCTATAATAAATTAAAATTGTTTCATTTTTACATAAATTGATTCCCCTCATATCGTATGTCACTTTTTAACTAAATCGGGTATGGATATGGGTAGAAGAAAATTATCCGAAAATGATGGATGTAGTTAAATAAGGAAATGTATAATTAATTTTAATGAGATTTAATCAAAACGACGTAGTTTTGATTGGTAACAGGTTTAGGCTAGAAAATGATCGTGAGGTTTAACCACAAAGTGACACGTGTCCTAAAATTTATTCTTTTGTTAAATAGAGGATTGGATTAATTAATATATTCTTATATTTATGTTCTAAGTATATTGTAACATCCTAAAAATAAGACGGAAAGAATAAACGAGTTTCATACTACGCAAGGGACGGAACGAACGAAGCCCGATGGGCCGGGCCGAGACTGGGCCATGCGAACTTATGGGGGCGAACTTTTGTTCCCCTTTAAATAGCCCAACACACCAACATTTCTCTCATTTGCAAGTTTAGAGAGAGAAACCGTAGAGAGAGAAAGTTGACGGAATCGGCCCGAGATCGCAACAATGTGTTCCTCATTAGCTCGTGAGTAGGTTCTCCGATTCAGAATCTCAAAACAGGTAACAACCCGAACCAAATCTGAGTTTTATTATTTTTGGGTTTTTCGGGTATTTTCGTAAAAAGGATGAGTTTTAATGAACCAAACGAGAAATGGATTATAGATCTGTGATCACGAGTGAAAACTACATGTTTTGAATGTAAAAAGTTAGAAAATTGAACGATAGAGCTTGAGCCGCCATCTCCATGCAGAAGCTAGGGTTTTCTGCTGGAGAAGACGACCGGGGAAAGTACCAGGTAGTTTCACTGGAATGAAGGTGGCGAAACTGTATAGTGTCGACAATATGATGTGGGGCGAAATTACCTAGTTTCGCCAAGACAGAAAGTAGCGAAACTGTACTAGGTTCGCCAGTTATAGAAGAACGAATGTACCATAGTTTTTCTAGGGATTGTGGGGGCGAAACTAACCAGAATAGAATGGGTTGAGAATTGACATGTTTGATTATTGATTCAGATTTCAAGCATCTCCGGTAGAGTTGAGATAATATGTTGAGCTAGCTTATCAGGTGAGTTCTAGAGCCCTTCTTTTAAATATTTTAATGATTTTTGGGCTGGTGTGCATACTTATGAAACAACGTTTACAAAAAATAAAGTTCATGAAAAGTGTTTTAAAAATGAAGTATGAAACGTGTTTATGAAATGTGTTGCCAAAATGAAGTTTACGAAAGGTTTATGAATGAAATGTTGTTTAATAAAACGTATGAATGCTTTAACTAAAATGAGCTAGAGGTTTTTATGAAAGTCACGAAATGAACGAATCTGCCACGAGTTCTGATGTGTTGAAAGTATATATATATATTTTTGTAAATATTTTTACATAATTAGTTTTAAAAAGGGGTTTTCACCAAAGACTAATCACACACACACACACCGGGCAAGTGTACCCATCGGATAGCAATATACCAAAGGTAAGAACCGGATATCAATCCGTGGACACGGTGGAATGCGATAATAAACCGGAACTAAGATTCAATCAGGTGATGGTAAAAAGATATTTTGAAGAGTTTGTTTAATTAACTAGTATGCAATTTATATAAAACTAAACTAAAATCACAATTCAAACAATCATGGAGAAAAAATCAGTTCGGTGTTGAATCCATCTAGAATACATTAAATACACTCATAGAAACATGGTAAATACACGAAACATAGATTGACCAAATTCTCGTCAAAGACATCTAATCAAATGACCGTTTGGAAAGCTAGAATGAATAATACAAAGTAACCACCTAAAATAATGCAATGAAGCCCACATGTTGTAATCATGTCAATTGTTATAAAGATTGAATTAGCTTCCGATTAAGGTACACCAATCCAACAACTAGTTGGAAAGATAGCATGAGAAACACACTACCCACCTCAAGTTGATTTAATTAGACAATCACATGCATTTCTTCAACATACAATGTTCGCACAAGGTTCATATAAATTAGGAGATTGTGTTAAAAAATGCTAGATAAACATAAAACTAAGCATGAAACATCATAACAAACACTTTGTCTTTCCAAACATAAGCAAAGGGATACACATACAAGAATAATAAATCATAAACAAGACTTCATTCACCATTCCTAGTCAAATGCCATAAATTAGCATAAATACATATACCAATCCATGAATACAAGCATAAACCATAAGTTTTCCAACATGATATGGCATACACACATACAAGTCTTGTAAACAACTCAAAATACTTGAATACATAATTTCATTGAAGAATAATCATACGATTGTCATAAAATTAACACAATAATTACTAATAATCCATGAAAGTTGTCAAATGTATCTAAACTTCATCTAAACCAAAGTAAACAAGAGTTTTAGCTCATCATGAGCACATGAATGACAAATAAGTAGGGAAAAATAGTAAGACACATGCTAAGAAAACAAGAATCAAACCACTCCTACAAGCCTAGATGTTGTTGTTGATGTATGGTGATCCTCTTGATGTTGTAATCCCTCCAAGATGCCTGCAATATGGCTGGAACAAGGGTGATTCGAAGCTCAAACTGTAGGTTTTTGCTCTGGTTGCTGAATGTCTGAATGAGAAATAAACTTCCGTATTTATAGGCTGAAGGGGCACGACCGCGCCAGGAGGGAAGGCACGACCGTGCCTGTCACTGGGGCGCGACCGTGCCAAAGAAATATCATGGTCGTGGTGCAGAGGGTTGACCGATCCAGAGCTTCTATTGGGTCCCATTGAACGAGGAAGTATGACTCTGAGGTCAGGGGTCAGACTCACGGGATTACACGTGGTTGTGGGGCGTTGGAACACGGTTGTGCTAGAGGAAATGGCTCAGCGCGGTCGTGCCAAAAGCGGGGCGCGACCGTGCCCAAGGTTTTGAAGACTGTTACGACCGTGCTAGGTAAGGGGCACGACCATGCTTCCAACTCAGAAACCCTAAAACTCCAATTTTTATTCTGGAATTCCCTTGTTTGTTCACTCAGCTTCACAAAAGCCTACAAAACTGGAAATGAAGCAAATAAGTGTCTAAACGTTGAAAATAACCAAGAATTGATCGTGAAATGAGTGAAGTTTTGTGCCAAAAAGATGTGTAAATTTTAACACATCAAACAACCCCACACTTGAACATTGCTTGTCCTCAAGCAAAAATCAAAATAAAACAAAACTTCCAACCGCTCTAAGGATTAATTCAGAAAACCGTAAGCATTAATAAACTTATAAAGATTTGACAAGTTTTCCAAGAAATGCAAAATTGAATAAATGAAACACAAGGAGCCCAATGGAGTAACAACCGAATGAGCAAATGAATATGCCTAGGAAATCTTTGGCATGCACCTTTATGCTTCTCGCAATGTTCACACACACTCGGGTATATATATGATCATACAAGTAATGGTGTATGTATAGAACACTCAAATGCCAAGACAATGAATCATGCATAAATCATAAGCTTGCTAAAAGATCAAATCTCTGCTAACTAACATGAAACAAAGCACAAATCAAGAGGACTTTGAACGGGTTGTAACTTGGCAATGGTTAGGGGTAGGGAAATGGAATTTAAAAGTGGCTAAATGGCTAAAAACCCGACGGTTATGCTAACTCAAAACTATTACAACTTTTGACATAAAAAATAAACTAAATGAATCTTTTCTATAGATAAGAGCTAACACTCGGATTCTTTTCATCTTTGCTCACAAAATTACTCTAATCGGCTATATTTCACCTAATTTTGTTTTTTTTTTATTTTTTTAAATTTTTTTAACACTATTTCTTTCTTTTCTTTTGAAGAGAATTAAGTCAATATGCATCTTTCATTAGCTAAAAACTTCTCAAAAAATAAAAACTTACAAGAAAATAAAACTATAAAATCAACATTAGCCAATCGGATTTCTAACACGGGTGAAAAATAAAAAAAAGGCAAATGAAGGTTTAATGGTGGTGTAATGTGGGTAATAAAAGAAAAACACGGGATAGGCTCAACGTGGCTAACTAGTGGATGTGTTCGGGTGAGGGGAAAAAATAAAAATAAAAGGCTAACAAAGTGGTTTATTCTAATACCTCAATCATTTTTATGTAAAAGCAAGTTCTAATAAGCATGAAACACCCGGCACACTCAAATCCGCAAAAACGAGAGCAAACAATGTCTAAAGCTATCAAGGCTCAAAAATAAACTCACGAAAACGGAAAGGAATGGGTATAAGCAAAAGGTTACACGCAATTCATTCGTTTAGCCCACTAAAACTCATGGTTATCACAAAAAATTGGGTTTGACTCGATGAAATTTCTATCTCAATTGCTTTCGAAAAATCAAACCTCTATTATTTACTAAAAATTGTGAATGCTAAACGGTTAACTTTTATTCTGTTTTTGTGTTTTTAAATTTTTATAAAATTGATTTAATGCCAATAAAAATTATGAAGGAAGATTTTGCAAAAAAAAAATGAAGTGATAAAATGCTAAAAGGACGAATAACGCGTGAATAAATTCCCACCCTACACTTAGAATCGTAAATTACCCTCAATGTACAACAAAAACATGCAAAGTAAAATGGAATGCAATGCAATGGAGTGTGAAGGGAGAACTGAAACTTCCCTCGTGTCGATCTCAGTCAAACGCAAAAAGCCTACCCATAAAAATAGCGTTTCACGCAGTTCCACAATTTCAGGATTAATCAAGACTAAACAGACGGCGCCAGGGGGCGGTGACAAGATCGTCCCATCGCTGCCTCTGACCGATGGCGTCGATAGCAGCTGGCTCCAAACGACGAGCGACCAAAATCCGACCCCGACAGGGCCACAGGACCTCCTAACGAGCCTCGTACTCCTGCTCGTTGATGTCAAACTCAAGGTAAAGATGGTCTCTGTTGCCGGCCATCTGCAAGACAACAAAAATAAAATCAGAGCGGTTATGAAGATGCTATACTGAGTTATGAAGTTTTTCTGACCCAGTTATGAAGGAGCATGGTCGCGCCTTGAAAGGGCACAACCGCGCCAAGGCCAAGTGACTAGCACCACGGCCGCGTGGCGACTGACCACAGGTGCCCTAACCCGGACACACGGTCGCGCCAGGTGCGGGCACAACTACGCCAAGGCAAAACTCAAGAGACACGGCCGCGCTTGTGGGAGCCGCGACCGTGCCAAGCCCAAAACCATATTCCCTGGGATTTCAAAAGCCGAGCACGACCGCGCTTGGCTACGAGCGCGACCGTGCTCAACCCAATTTAGGGTTTTCAGTTTCAAATTTTTACATTTTTCGCAAGATTATGAAGGGGCTTTTGGTATACATCATGCCAGGAATACAATACAACGATTTCTACTTATTTACAACCTAGAAACATCACAGAACTTGAAATTTGTACAAAACCTAAGAAAAATTAATTTAACCCTAGAAATTTGCAAATGAGTGATGGCGATTCTAATCCTAGATACACAACAAAGAGAATAGGACTGCGGGAGTGTACCTTAAATTGAAGAAAAGGACACAAGGAATCCGGAGGCGTAGTCACCGGGAAGAAAATCGCAAGAGGGGGGTTCGGTTTGTCGTGGGTTGTTTGGGGGAAAAAAAATTGTTAGTTGTGATCTTTAAAAAATTTAGACACAAGCCCCCAAACAAGGAAGCACTAACGCACCAAGTACTAAGGCCCGACCGCGCTAGGTGTAGAGGCACGACAACACAAGTAAGGGGCACGACCGTGTCTCTAAACCAGCAGACACAGAACCCTGATTTTTTATGTAGCTTGTACCAAACCCGACTGCGATTCTTCCAGATTAAAATTTCTAAAAATTCAGAAGACATACCCGTGACATTCCAATCATTATCCCAAATCCGCTCGATCCAAAACGCGCCCCGATAACCTAAACTCAAAAATAAATGGTAAAATCCTAGAAAAATAGAAAATAAAAACAGGAAAATAAAAATAGAAATAAAATCTAAGAAATGTTAATAAAGATGATACCGAAACAGGCTAAGTTTATTAACGAGTCGTTAGCTAGACTCAAATCCCCGAATTAATTAGTCCATGGGGTGGAGGTCCACTACCTCCAATGCCGGGTTAACCGTCTGTCAATGTATGGTATGAGACGATGACCGTTGACTTTGAAGATCCTCTCATCTTCATGTTCAATCTCGACGGTCCCATAAGGAAACACCTCCCTAACCGTGTAGGGACACGTCCATCAGGATTTCAACTTCCCGGGAAACAACCGCAACCTAGAGTTGTAAAGCAACACACGACCACCCACTCGGAATTCCTTTTTGTCCTTAAAGCGCCATGTAAACTCTTGGTGCGCTCCTTGTAAATCGTGGAGTTTGCATAGGCTTGATTCCTCAACTCATCAGGCTCGTGAATCTGAGTGAAACGGTTCTCACCCGCACTCACCAAGTCAAGATTCACCGCCTTCAATGCCCAATAAGCCTTGTGCTCCAACTCCATTGGATGATGGCACACTTTCCCATAGATCAACCTAAATGGTGTGGTACCAATAGGCGTCTTATATGCAATCCGGAAAGAACAAAGTGCATCTTCTAACATGTCCGACTAATTCTTACGGTTCTAACCAACCGTTTTCTCCAAAATCCGCTTTATACCCTGGTTCGGGACCTCTACCTGTCCACTGGTCTGTGGATGGTAGGCTGTGGAGAATCTATGGTTCACACCATATCGTGATAGTGCTTTCTCCAACTGGGAGTTGTAGAAATGAATCCCACGGGTGCTAATAAGAGCTTTGGGGGCACCAAAGCGTGAGAACAGCTTCTTCAAAAACCGGACAACCACCATCGCATCATTAGTGGGCAAAGCTTGAGCCTCGACCCACTTAGAAACATAATCAATAGCCACTAGGATATACCGGTTGCCACGAGAAGCTGGGAAAGGTCCCATAAAATCAATACCCCATACATAAAAAATCTCACAAATCTAGATGCTGTTCTGGGGCATCTCATTCCTCGAAGAAATGTTGTTCGTCCTCTGGCAAGTGTCACAAGCACAGATCATCTCATGAGCGTCCCAGAAGATGGTAGGCCAGAAGAACCCGACGTCAAAGACCTTCTTTGCGGTCAAGGTAGCTCCATGGTGTCCACCTGTCCGGCCCTCGTGACAGTGTCTAAGCACGTGTCGTGCCTCATCACCAAATACACACCTGCGCATGATCTGATTAGCCCCGACTCGAAACAAATAGGGATCCTCCCAAAGATAGTGCTTCACATCCGCAAAGAACTTTTTCTTCTGCTGATGCGTTAAGCCTTTAATCACAATCCCACTAGTAAGAAAGTTTGCAAAATCTAAAAACCAAGGACACTCCTCATCCTATGTCTGTATGTGCATGAGAGACTCGTGGGGGAAATTGTCATTTATGGATGACCCCACAAGCTCAGATGAAGCTGAGCACTCAAGACGGGACAAGTGGTCCGCAGCGACATTCTTCGCGCCCTTCTTATCGTGGATTTCAATGTCGAACTCCTGAAGCAGCAAAACCCACCAGATCAGTCGGGGTTTGGCATCCTGCTTTCTAAACAGGTGCCGAAGAGCTGCATGGTCAGTGAATACAATGGTCTTTGATTGGACAAGATATGACCAAAATTTATTGAAAGCGAAGACAACGACTAGAAGCTCCTTCTCATTCTTTGTGTAATGCTCATGTGCGTCTTGCTCGCATAATCAATCGGGTGAAACTGCTTCTTTCTCCTCTGTCCTAAGACCGCCCCAACAACGAAGTCACTCGTGTCACACATAATCTCAAATGGCAGCTTCCAATCAGGAGCCACGATGATAGGGGCATTCACCAACTTCTCCTTCAGCAGATTCAATGCACTAAGGCCCTCGTCGGAGAACACAAACTGGGCTTCCTTCTCAAGAAGTTGGGTCATCGGTCGGGCAATCTTAGAAAAATATCTAATGAAGCATATGTAAAAGCTCGCGTGACCAAGGAAACTCCGAATAGATTTCACAGAAGTGGGCGGGGGCAGCTTAGATACGGTATCAATCTTAGCTTGGTCAAGCTCAATCCCCGCTCGTGAAACCTTGTGCCCAAGCACAATGCCCTCCTTCACCATGAAGTGACACTTCTCCTAATTCAACACCAGGTTGGCCTCCTCACACCTGGCCAACATCCTCTTCAGATTCCCGAGACAATGATCGAAGGAGCTCCCAAACACAGAAAATGCAACCATGAAAACCTCCATGGAGTCCTCGATCATATCATGAAAAATGGCCACCATGCAACGCTGGAAGGTGGCCGGAGCATTACACAATTCAAAGGGCATCCGCCGATAAGCAAATGTGCCATACGGACATGTGAATGTTGTCTTCTCCTGGTCCTCAGGAGCAATCGGGATCTGGAAGTAGCCAGAGAACCCATCCAGGAAACAGTAGAACATCTTTCCCGACAATCTCTCTAACATTTGATCAATGAAAGGAAGGGGAAAATGGTCCTTCCTGGTAGCATCATTGAGTTTGTGGTAATCGATTCAAACTCTCCAACCTATGAATGTACGAGTAGGAATTAGCAGATTCCTCTTGTTAGTGACAACAGTCATACATCCCTTCTTGGGAACAACCTGAACCGGGCTAACCCATGCTGAATCAGAGATGGGATAAATCAAACCAACGTCGAGTAGCTTAATCACCTCTTTCTTTACCAACTCCTACATGTTCGGGTTCAACCTCCTCTGGTGCTGCACAACTCGCCTGAAATCATCCTCCATAAGGATCTTATGGGTACAAAAAGAGGGATTAATTCCCTTAACGTCCATAATCCTCCATGCAATGGCCTTCTTGTGCTGCTTCAGCACCTCTAATAGCCACTCCTTCTCATCACTCGTCAAATCAGAGGCAATAATAACGGGTAATCGAGACTCACCATATAAAAAGGCATACTCCAAATAGCTCGGGAGCTCCTTAAGCTCAACATGTGGTGGGTCCTCAACAGAAGGCCGCTCTTTCGGCTCGGACTCTCTATCAGCAGCCGTAAAGACCTCTAAACACTGGGGAAATTCATAGCTCTCCTGGCTATACATCTGCTCATCAAACTGACACTCACCAACTGGATCAAATGTCTCCCCCCTATAATTTGCGTGTCCAGGGACTCTTCCTCAACTGTGTCCTAGAGATGATCACTTACACAAGAATAGATAGTCTCAACGAAGTAGAGTGAATCATCCTAATTCTGGGTGTGCTGCATGGATCTCCAAACGTCAAAGGTCACCTCTTCTTCGTCCACCCTCTGTGTAAGCTGGCCTGAATGCACGTCAATCAGGGCCTTGGCGGTGGCCAGGAATGGTCGACCTAGGTTAATAGGGACATTGTTGTCCTCATCCATGTCCAGAATCACAAAGTCTACAGGAAACACAAAATGATCAACCTTAACCAACATATTCTCCACTATCCCTCGCGGATACTTGACCGAACGATCAACAAGATGGATACTCATGCATGTCGGTTTAGGTTCTCCCAACCTAAGCTTAGTAAAGACTGCATATGGTATGAGGTTAACGCTAGCACCAAGGTCAGCTAAGGCATTGCTGACCGACAAGCTCCCTATCAAACAGGGAATGGTGAAACTCTCGGATCTCTCCTCTTCTCGGGCAGAAGCACGGCTGAATACTCCTCATTCAGCGTCACATGAGACAACTCCTCCAATTTCCTCTTGTTCATGAGGATGTCCTTCAAGAACCTCGCATACTTAGGCATCTGAGCTAGAGCCTCCACAAATGGTATGTTGATACGCAACTGCTTAAACAACCCCAAAAACTTACCATACCGCTCCTCCATCTTCTGTTTCTTTAACCTGTCTGGGTATGGAATGGGGGAAGTATAATCTCTCACAGCCTTTCGAGGGTGCGATGTGCTCACCGGCTTACCCCTCGGTGGTGTTTCATCCAGAATCTCAATCACAACCTCCTCCTCAGATGACTCATTCACAGGGACCAGTGGATCTGGTCCTGTGTCTCTAACGCTCGTCAAGGTGATGGCCTTCACATGGGCATTGGGATTGGCCTCGGTGTTGCTAGACAGGCCACCTGGCGGTCTCTCAGAAAGAAGCTTCGCGATCTGCCCAACCTGATTCTCTATGGTCTGGGTCGAAGCTTTCTGATTCCTCAGCTCAGTCTCGTGCGTATGAAAACGCTCCTCCATGTAACGGTTCTGCTTCTCGGCCAACTGATTCTGACTCTCCGAGTCGGCAAGAAACCGTGCAACCCTGTCCTCCAAACTGGATTTACCCTCAGATGCGGGTGGAGGACCGCTGCTAGAACCTTGGTTATTAAACTAGCCTTGCCGAGGTATGGAGTGGGAACCCTGTCCCTGAGACTGGTGGAACTGATGCTGGAATGGTGGGCACTGAGTGAATCTGGGTGGCTTCTGGCCACTATTTCCAGACTTCGAACTGAAGTTCGGGTGATTCCTCCACCTCGGATTATATGTGTTGCTGTAGGGAATTGACAACACTTTTGTTTCTATGTTATTTGATTCGGGTGCCAGTAAAAGTTTTATATCTGCTACTTTCTGTAAACGGGTAACATATTCAGTCAGTAAACTAGAAAGAGCCTTTAGTGTAGAAACCGTTGAGGGCAGAACCGCGAGGGTCATGGATGTAGTTGATAATTCCACGATAAAAATAGAAGGCCATAGATTCCCCGTCCGGTTGTTCGTTATGGTTTTGGGTGGGTTCGATGTCATATTGGGTATGGATTGGTTAACTGCCAATGAAGCGCAAATTATATGCAAGCGAAAGATAATTTGACTCAATGCTCCAAACGGTAACGAAGTCGAGGTTTTTGGAGATCACAACGCCCCGATGCCTAACGTCATTTCTATGATTAAGGCAACAAACTACCTGAGGCGCGGATGCGAGGCTTATTTGGTATGTGAGTACCTGTGGTACACGAGTACCCGGAGGTGTTTATGTACGCTATGAGGTTGTGATGATGTTATGTTATGATGTTAAGTTATGAGGTTATGATGGTTATAGCATGTTTTACGTACGCTTTTGTTAAATAAATGTATATTACATTTTTGGTAAAATGTTTATGATAAGGTTTATGTAAAGCTAGAAGTTACCAGCGTAGTTGACTTTTAGTATGTACATCCAGGTTAAGGGCAGGTAATGATGATGGACAGTGATGCTTGGAGAGCGAGAAGCGGTACCCGGTTGATACGATGATTGGCATCCCGTCATGTTATGTAATGAATGTTTTAGACAATATTTATGCCTTCACATGCTTGAACAATGTTGATGTTACGTTTGAATGAAATTTTCTGCTACGTTATTTGATATTCAAGTTTAAGAACTGTTTGGGAATGAGTAAATCCAACAAGTGAGGCCTCCCAGGTTTGGGGCCTTACATCAAGGGATTCATGAACGAATTTTAGGGATTGAGTTCGGTTTAACTTTCGAAAGTCAAACATGTCTCAAATTGGTTTCAAAAAATGTAAAGGGTTCAAATTGAGGGGTCCAAGAGGTTCTTTGGTTCAAAGGGGGTCCAACTAAGTTTATTTCCTTTAATCCTTTGTGTCTATATAATTTATTTTATAACATTTATGAAATTAACACTATAAATAGGTTTTTTAAAAGTTGTCCTACATATATATTTAAAACTAGTTAAGTATTAATATAGGTTATTAATATTATATGTTGTTATAAAAAGTAACATATATAACTATATATATCATTTGAAATTTAAATAACTTATATATACTTGTATGTTTATAAGATAATGGAATTTTAAACAATATCTTATTTAAAATACTTTTTCATGCATTTATATCTAATCATATCATATGTATCGTAATGAAATTGAATTCCTTAATTAAATGAAATAAATATATGTGGATATAAAACCATTGTGATGTTGCATCACTTGCAATTAGTATAATAAATTGAAATGGTCATGAAAAATTGAAATAATGTTATTGCACATGTTAAAGCATGAGGAAAACCCTAAATGTTACTATCCCCTAGTTGAGGGAATTTTGTCATGAAATTCAAATAGTTGAAGCTACTGAATCAGGAAAGAGGTGAGGGTATTTGAGCTCTATCTGATCCTCACGTTCCCACGTGAATTATGGGCCACGTTTTGATTCCCAACGAACTTTGACAATACGGATACGACTTCGCTTGAGTTGTTTAATCTCACGATCCATAATCTCCATGGGTTTTTCAACAAAGTGCATAGTGTCGTCAATGTGCACTTCGTCAAGCGAAATGTGAAGATTCTCGTCAGCTAAACATTTCTTTAGGTTGGATACATGAAATGTAGGATGCACATTGCCAAGTGCTGCGGGAAACTCTAGTTTGTAAGCCACTTTTCCAATCCTTTTTCCTGAAGCGAACCACGCCCTTCCAAGGAGACACCTTTAGAAGTACAAGGTCCCCGACTTGGAATTCCAAGGGCTTACGTCGTTTGTCGGCGTAAGTCTTTTGACGACTCCTCTCTACTCGAAGGTTGTCACGAATTTGAATGATTTTGTCAGATGTTTCTTGTATTAACTCAGGACCAGTGATTTGTGCTTCACCAATCTCGTTCCAACAAATGGGTGAACAACATTTGCGGGCATAAAGGGCTTCAAAATGAGCCTTGTTGATGCTCGTATGGTAGTTGTTGTAAGAGAATTCAATCAGGGCTAGATGAGAATCCCAATTGCCACCAAAGTCGATGACACACGCTCTAAGCATATCCTCGAGAGTTTGGATTTTTCGTTCGGTTTGACCATCATTTTGAGGATGGTAAGCCGTACTTAAATCCAATCGTGTATCAAGGGCATTTTGGAGGGATTGCCATAAATGGGAGGTGAATCGGGCATCTCGATCATAAATTATGTTCAAAGGAACACCGTGAGGAATCACAATTTTGTCAATGTAGATTCGAGCTAACTTCTCAACTCGATAGTCTTCACGGATTGGCAAGAAATGAGTTGATTGGGTAAGTCGGTCAATGATCACCCATACACTATCATGACCACTTGAGGTGCGAGGAAGTTTGGTAATAAAATCCACGGCCAGATTCTCCTATTTCCACATGGGGATTTTCGGTTGTTCAAGTAATACGAAAGGACGTTGATGTTCGCCCTTGACCTCTGAACAAGTAAGACACTTTGCTAAATAAAGGGCAATATCCTTCTTCATACCGAGCCACCAATATTGCAGGTGAAGGTCTTTGTACATTTTATCTGCACCGGGATGTATGGAATAACGGGTTTTGTGTGCCTCGTTCATAATGAATGTACGGAGATCGTCACGATCGAGAACCCAGATATGATCTAAGAACTAAAGTAAGCCATTGGGTTTGGTTTCCAATTGAAGTTCAACTCCACATGACATTTCTTCATACATGTTACCCTCGGTAACCGAGACGTGTTGAGCTTCAAGTATGCGGATTTGAATGTCGGTTTGAATCTTGACACTATGAAGCATAATGTCCTCTTTAAGACTTAGTGCATCGGCTACGACATTCACCTTACCGGGATGGTAACGAATCTCGCAATCGTAGTCGTTAAGAAGTTCAACCCAACGTCGCTGTCTCATGTTGTGTTCCTTTTGATTGAAGATATGTTGGAGGCTCTTGTGGTCGGTAAACACCACACATTTTGTGCCATAAAGGTAACGTCTCCAAATCTTCAATGCGAAGACGACCGCACCCAACTCAAGATCATGCGTCGTATAATTTTTCTCATGGATCTTAAGTTGTCTTGATGCATAAGCGATCACCTTGCCCTTTTGCATAAGAACACAACCAAGACCTTGGTTTGATGCATCACAATAGACAACAAGATCATTATTTCCAACAGGAAGGGTCGGAATAGGGGCATTGCACAGCTTCTGTTTGAGAGTTTGAAACGCTTATTCTTGCTTTGGTCCCCACTCATAAGGCTTACCCTTATATGTTAAGGCAGTGAGAGGGACAACAATCTTGGAAACGTTGGAGATGAATCTACGATAATAACCCGCTAGACCAAGGAATGAACGAACCTCGGTAGGGGTTTTAGGTGTACTCCAATTCTTTACAGCTTCGATCTTAGCAGGATCTATATGAACTCCCTTTTCGTTAACAATATGACCCAAGAATTGAACCTGTTCAACCAAAATTCGCACTTGCAGAATTTGGCATAGAGCTGTTCTTTCTTCAAAAGGTCCAAAATCAGCCTAAGGTGTTGCTCATGATCTGATTTGGTCTTGGAGTAGATCAGGATGTCGTCAATGAAGACGATTACGAATTTGTCCAAATAAGTTTTGCACACACGGTTCATAAGGTCCATGAAAACCGCAGGTGCATTGGTTAATCCAAAAGGCATAACCATGAATAAGTAGTGACCGTACCTTGTACGAAAGGCAGTCTTTTGGGATATATTCATCATGCACAAGAAGTTGGTGATAATCGGACCTAAGATCAATCTTCGAGAAGCAGGTTGAACCTTGAAGTTGGTTAAAGAGATCGTTAATCCTTGGTAATGGGTAATGGTTCTGGATGGTAGGTTTGTTAAGTTCGAGATAGTTAATGCACATCCGAAATGAACCGTCTTTCTTTTTGACGAATAAGATAGGTGCACCCCAAGGTGAATGACTTGGACGGATGAAACCTTTATCAGCAAGTTCTTGGAGTTGGCTTGCAAGTTCTTGCATCTCCGAAGGTGCGAGTCAGTATGGAGCTTTAGCTACACAATTAGCTCCAGGTACAAGGTCGATGCAAAACTCCACTTGTCATATGGGCGGAAGACCGGATAGATCTTCAGGGAATACCTTAGGAAAATTTGGAATGATCGGAATGTCTTGAATATCTTTCCCTTTGTCCTTCTTTTCCACAACATGTGCTAGGAAGGCTACGTAGTTCTATCGCAAGTACTTTTGTGCCATGGTGCAAGACATGAGTTTGAGTCCACTATTAGGCTTCTCACCAAATATTCGTAATGTTTCACTTGAAGGAAGAGGAATTCGAATGCATTTCTCAAAACAAATGACTTCGGCATGGTGGTTGGATAACTAATCCATACCTACGATGATATCGAAGCTTCCCAATTGCATTGGTATGAGGTTGACAGGGAAAATGTGTTCGTTAAGCTCAAGAGAACAATCGCGGACGATAGAAGGAAGGAGGTTTATAAAAGAATTAAAATAATTAAACCTAATATGAACCCCCGCATGAACCACATCAATTCAATTTGGACCCTCAACCCTCGATTTTGACTTTAAAAGTCAACATCTCATGAAATCCGTTACAAAATCCGCAAAATCATGCGTATTAATTTGTTAGGATCGTGCTAGAACGTTACCACATCAGTTTCGTAGGTGTTTGATGACCCAATTACATCCATTTCACTGATTTGATTACGAATCGATTCCCGTAACTGTCCCTTAATCAAACAACAATCAATTCGAACGTTTAGTTGAAATTGAATCTGTATAACGAGTCCAACACATACGAAACACCCCCTTTGAACTATCCGAACCCACAGATCCATCTCACTTCGTCTCTGGAACTTGATTCGAATATGAAGACCACCGAGTCAGAGATTTCAGTCGTCCTCCTTCTACACGCTATCTTTCCAGGTAATTCTTACACCTTAAGATTCGTTTTGATCCATAGAGCAAAAGCCCTATGTTTTGGGTGATGGTCTCTGCCTAATCGGGGATGATTAGAGGGCTAGGGTTTCGGGTGCGAATTGGGGAAGAAGAAGGTTTGGGCCCTGGTGTTAAAATCTATTCGCTTCAGAGTTTTGTCAAGGCAATTGCCCAGGTTAACCGGTTAAAACACGTGACTAGTGCAGGAGAGGTTGCAGGTTCGAAACCAAACCACACATTTTTCATCCTTTTCGTGCCTGCTGTGTACTGAACCCGGTCCCCCCTACGCTTATGACTTTAAAGAGCGGGGCATATTACACTAATCGGGTCCTGGTCCAGTGGTTAGTATGTTGCTGCCATTCCAAATCGACCAGGGTTCGAACCCGAGGGAAACCATCTCCCTTTTGAATAGTTTTAACCTATTTTCTTTTATAGAAATTAACTTATAAAGCCTATAAAACCCAGAAATTTTTCTAACAATTTAATTGATATGCTTTTAAGGAAAAATAACTTGTTTTGTTATTATTAGATTAAAATCTAATAAAACTCAATAAATTGCAGCAAGTCTTTAACAAATTATTTATATAGATATTTCAAAAAAAATTATAAGTTTATGTAACATAGAAATGAATATGTTTATAAAACCATTCGCCTTGTAGAGGTTTATACATTTTTTTTATATAAATATATTAACTGTATAAAATACAAATTTTATTATATATATATATATATATATATATATATATGCTTCTATTAATTTTTGATTTAACCATCAATTAGTTAATATGAAATTTCTAAGAAACCCAAACTATAAATGAATAAGAGGATTATCTCTTTTAATTAGTCACCTATTTATTTTATAATTTATTAAATTAAGTACATTATACCCACTCGCTTATTTTCAAACAAAGACATAAACTATACAATCATTTATATAATTTTTGGTATTAAACACGCTCAATTACTTATTTTCCTACATAATCAATTCCCAACACTATAGTCCACTGGGGCTTACACGAATTTCATTAGAACCCAATCAACTATGGATCGTGTTAGACCAAGAACCCACACCATCCCTTTTATGCTTTAGGACCTCTTTTATACATTAGTCTTTTGGGTATGTCATTGATACATATATATATATATATTATTCAAACATAGGTTAACCTTGTGGTTACCTAAACAACTTGTGTAACTACTCGTACTTGTGATTTCAAGCTACAAATCTAATGTGAGTATTACATAGCCCCTTTTACTCTTTTACACTTTTAGGGTGGAACATGAACATTATACAATACTATTGTTTACATTTACACAGACTACATAAATACAAATCCCTTTACATTCATGTGTGCAATTTGAGCTTTATGCCCGAGTGCTCGTTGTGCTAACTTTTGTATGCGATTATGTGCAATCATTAACTATTCAAGCCGACGGTAAACAATGATAGATCTATTGAGTCTGACAAACCCACCCAGGTAGGGTGATTGTTACCGACAACATAATTTTTGCATGCTAGTTACAAAGGTTTGATTGTACTTGGTTACACAATAGTTGTTCCCCATAAATGCCTTATTTTATCATGATATGTAAGGATTTGTTTATTTACAAACTATATGCTATCTATATACAAACCTGTGTATGCTCACCAACTTTTTAGTTGACCTTATTTTATTCATGTTCAGGTATTAATGTGTGATTTGATCAAGATTTGCTTCACATAGGCTTTGGGACTTAGTTAATTTGAATAAAGGATTTTATGTATTTCAATTATGTTCTTTCTTAGATTTGGTTGTGTTTAGATTATTTGAAATGAAATTGATGTTTAATATATTACAATTTAGTCAACCTTGTGCTCATGAACAGTCTACATGTCCCGCCCCGATGATTCCGCCATCGGTCGGGGTGTGACAGTTGTCAGTTAACATGGCGGCTAGGCGTATAGCGTCTTCAAGAGTGGCGAGGTTTATTCCCAACATTGTGTCTTGGATATTCATAGGTAGACCCTATGTATTTCTCAATACCCTGAGACAGTGGTGTGACCATGTGTGGCACCAGGAGGCTCAACTCATGGAATAAGTTGTGTAGACCAAGTTTTCACCACTGTTTTGGGTAAGATCCCAAAACTCAGCTTCCAGTTTCTTCATTTCATTCTAAGGACGGAACTCCTCGGTCATCAGTCTCTTCGCATCATCCCATGGCAATGCCATTACCACATCAATACATCTATTCCTTTTCTCACCGGTCCTTACATCCTTCAGCAGTATCACCATTCAGAAAGGCATTCTTGACATCCAGCTAATGAATAGGCCAGTGTCGAGAGACGACAATGCTAAGAACAGTGTGAATGGTGGCCGGTTTGACTACCGTACTAAAAGTCTCAACAAAGTCCATACTAAGTTATTGAGAGAAGCGTTGAGCAACAAAACGACTCTTGTATAGTTTAATCTAACCATACCATGGCTGTCAAACTTATGACGATAAAGCCAACGACACCCAACATTGTTAGCATGATTAGGAGGTGGGACAAGCTCCCAAGTACCATTGGACAGAAGTGTTAACATCTCAGAATCCATGACGGATTTCCAATTCGGATAACACATAGCTTGAGCGGTCCTCCGATGAATGGGCGAATGCTCTATGGTGGCTTATAGGTTAAGAACCTCACGGGGTTTGAGAGAGCATATTTGACTCAGAGTGACCATCAGATGACCAACCATAGGGGTCGGTGGCGAGTTGTATGGGATGGGGTCCGACACACCAGTCGGTGTTGGTGGCGAGTCTGATGAGACAGGGCTCGGCACAATTGTCGATGGTGTCGAGGAAGATGTAGGAGGACTTCCACCACACAAAAGAGGAGGAATAATAGAGTCTGAAGATTCCATATGTGTAGAGGGGCCGGTCCTTACATCCTTCGGCGTAGGGGTGGTGCCCGGAGAGGGCACCCGTCTAGAGACTGAGTGGGGCTGGTGGTACTTGTAGGGATAGAGTCTTACGATCCTAAGATCGAGTATTTAGACAACGAGGAGGAGGGGTGAAATGAGATACATAGGAAGTGAGTCTCATCAAAGGTGACATAACGAGAGATAATGACCCGTAACGTAAGGAGACCCATGCATCGATAACCTCGATGATCGGCAGACGGACCAAGAAAAAGACAAGTAGTAGAGTGTGGTGATAGTTTGTGAGGAGCAGCAGAGGAAATATTGGGGAAAAAGCCATAAAGCACTTCAAATGGTGCACGAAAGGAGAGAGTGGTAGCAGGAAGGAGGTTTATTTAACATCTATGATTTTCCGGCCATAATTTTTCTTTTTATTATTTTATTTATTCATTTTATTATGTACAATAATAAATATTTAAAGTCTCATACTCGTCCAAACTCGTTATGCCACATTACTTGTTATTTTACCCATATATCAATTCAATTATTTTCAAACCATGCATTACATATTTCCCTATAACACATGTTAGCATGTTTATAGATATATATACATATATTGGTAAACATTTTGCTATAATAAGTATATATATTAGCATGAAACATGTGCACTCTCATCATACATACATATATATACTTTATTAAACCAATTATTTCTAAAGGTGAATTTGAAACTTTAATCATGTATTATCCCACTATGTATATAACACATGGATGTATATTTATAAATAAACATTTTGTTATAACAAATACACATTTAAATAAATCATATGAGTGTTAACCATGTAATTATATCTTTTATTTTATCATATATATGTATATAAGTTAATATATATATATATTTGATCCTATTAAATAAAATCTTTTATACAACTCTTGATATTAAAAGAAAGAGTGAAAGTTAAGATTTAATTTATAAACTAATTTTAACAAAGCATATCTAGATTTTTGTAAAAAAAATATAAAATAATTAACATCAATTTGAAAAGAAAAATGGATTTGTTTTAGCTAATATGAGTCTTGACCCCCCCCCCCCCCCCCCGCCCCCTATGCCTTTGAACCCCCACTTATGTCAATTGAACCCTCCTTGTTCCAAACTTTGAACCCTGAAACTCTTTCAAACCAATTTTGACTCAAGGAAAGTAAAAATCGGATCTCAAAGTCACGAAATCAATGTATTGGTGAAATGCAACTCACCCAAATAAATTGCCTCGTAATCCTAATCGATTGAGCTTGTGTAATCGACCAATGAATGGGAAAATTAAGTCTAATTAACCCCCTTTATGGCGCTACGGTTTGGGCATACGAAAACCCACGAATTGATGTTCCAATCCCGTGTTATCTATTAAACTGAAGTTGTAACATGTATTGAAATCGTCTCACATGAATATCTATCTGCAATTCATACAAAAACAAACACTTAAACCTCCTCCTTCCTCTACATCTGTCGCGATCGGCCTCAAGGAGTAAGAACCGATTCTCGTGGAACTCGAGCTCAATTACAGGTAATACGATCCCCCCTTGCTCGAATTACCCCTATAATCCAAAACCCCTTTGATCCAGTATCGTATCATGGATTGATTTGGAGTTAGGGTTTACAAGTTTTTGATTTAGGGAAGAAGGGGGCTAAGGGTTTGTTTATTAAATGAAAATCGTGGGAACCTTTTAACAAGGCATTAGCCCAGATCAATCGGTTTAGACACTTTCCCCATTCAGCTCAGGTCCTGGGTTCGAATCCCAGTATCCCAATTTTTTTTTCAAATCGTTTTTATGCATATAATTTGTTATAGAAAATTTTTATTTATAAAACTTATGAAACCTCGAATCGTGTTATCCATTTAAATTATTAAAGTTGCAATAGAAACCATTTCTACTCATTTATTTTAGTGGAGTATATAAATCCTAATTTAGTAAAACAACCCCATAGATAAATTATTTATTTGAAAACCTTAAAAATGGTACTTGGGTTTAAAATAATGTTATATTTATTATTTGTTCAATTCCTCGAAAAGCTTTATACAATCTTTTAACCAAATGGTTTTCAACTTCATAAATTACTTTAGGTAAATGATTATACAAATAAAATTAATTTTATTTAAAGATTGTAATTGTTCAAAATCTCTGTTACTAATCATAACTAAAAGAAATTTAATAGATAACTTAAATAGTTATTTCTACAACAAATATATAAATCCTTTCCATTCCATAATTTATTTATAGTTATATAAATAAATTCAAACATATTATTTTGTAAATACTATATAATTAATTAGAGTTCTAATTAATTCTAACCATCATTATAAAATATATATATTTTCCCTACAAAACTTGTACAAACCCTATAATCAAACTTAAATTTCAAAATCTCTAGAAACTCAAATAGATTTAAAATTCTTTATTCTCATCAAGTCTAGAATACAAATCTACCATGTAGGTTGTTTGTGAGGGATCCTCATGAAGCCTATCCATCATTAACAACTCATACATCTTGTAGCTTCATTACAGGTGAGTTTGCATAGCCCCTTTTTACTATTTTTACTTTTGGGGTGAAACATGTTTACAAACGCTTTACTTACAGAATTTAATACCTATGTTCTTATGCTTTGATCTTTATGCTTTATGTCTTGAACTACTTGTTGACCATTAAATGTGTTCATGTGAGTACATATATTAAATTGCAGCCCAAGCCTAAGGTAGTACCTAACATGATCATTTATACAGGAATCTGAAACTATAACTTACCACAAAACCTTGGTGGGTTTTTGTTGGGTATCAACTTAAAACTTGGGTATCATCTTACCTTTTTTGCAAAATGGCAATCAGTGGGATTGTGTATCTAGTTTTCTATTACCAGGATTGAATTGTACGCTTGGAACCTTGTATGTTTTCATATTTATGCTTTAGACATGCTTTGAAAATATTGAATTGTAATACTATACTTAACTTTGTTTGGTGTCAAAACCTACGTTACTCACCAACTACTTGTAGTTGACATTTAGTCACATGTTTCAGTTGTACCAGTTTGAGGACACTACGTGAGCACTTAGGACTTCGGATCTAGCTTTAATATAAATTAAATGCAACTCATTTTATGTTTGAACACCTTGTTTTCCACTTTCCTTTTGTAACGGATGCTTTTAAATTTAATGAATAAATATCTTCACTTTAAATAGAATATCATGTGCTTATGAACAAACCGCGTCAGCCCCGGCGTGTAATCCGTCATCGGGCGGGGTGTGACATATTGGTATCAAAGTCATGGTTATCGGGAATTAGACATATATGACCTAGACTATAACCTAGGAGTCCCCAAACATGAGTTTAACTCGTGTCTTTTATTAGGAACTCCACTCTATACTCATTTATACGCATACTTACCTACATTTATGTACTTCTTCTTACATGATGCAATTACCTGAACTACAACATTCTAAGGACTACATGAAACTATTTGAAACTACATGGATTACTTGAAACATATTCTTAGTCTATAGTCTATAACCTTAGGATGCCTTGGTGTAATATTCCTACATATTATCCAGTTGTATGATACAATATGAATTACCTTATGTGCTATGTTATTTGATAACCTACATGTTTACAAAAACTACTACCCCTGTGATACCTTCTTTGCTACACTATTTGAATTGTCTACACAATACCTATTTGATATCACTAAATGCTATCCTATTTTTTGCCATACACTTATACACTTTCATCTTTACATATCATCACTAATCACCTATGGAAAGATTCAAACTCTTAGGCCCAATGCCTATTAAACTTTTAAAATCCCGTCAAAGTTTTGAGTTCTGAAAATTAGTAGAGAACATGTGCAATCTGGAAGGGTGAATGCCTGTACTTTGGGTCTTCTGTTTAGGAAAGCATTTCATGTAAATCCCAATCAATCGAAGGATCCGTATGCTTTCCTAGGGATTCCCGAAGTAAGTGTTCACCTATAGGCTAAAGCATGTCTTCTTGAAAGTATACGAACTTGAATCACTTTGATTTGTCACAGCATCCATTTGGTTATATGCTAGATGAATGCAATATAAACATCATTCGCTTAATTATTATAATTTGGTACACAAGTCTAAACCTCTTATTTGATCCGTACACTTAATCATATTTAAGTCAACTATACCCCCTTCATCCTTGTGCCTTGGAGATTTTATCACCCTTATTATCATTTGCCAGAGATTCAAACCCCTAGACCTTACCCCTCAAGGAAGAGAAGCTGCTTGAGTAGGTGAAGCACAGCCTTGAGCCACAAGACACAAACCCTAACGATTCTCATCATAACCATGAGTTCAAATAATAATGTTAATGTCACATAATGACTGGAAGAGTGGGTGTAAGTCCATGGAAGATTCTGACTAAGGAAAGACTAAGTACTTCAGTGTCTCCCTTGTGACCCACATCTCTTTTCTGGGGATTCTTTTCATGGGTACACTACTTATAGGTCAAGTGTTACTCCTAACATACTATTATGAGGACTCATTGTTATGATTAGTCCATTTTAAACTCATTAACACCTTTGTACTTAACACTTACCATTGCAAAATCACTTACGACCTTTCCCATGCTATACATGGACTCTTACGCTCTTCACTCCCTGGAGTATCACCCTGCAACAGAGTCAGTACAGGAGTAAGACTATGGATCCCCATCACCAGACAACCGGTCACCGGCACGACTAGCTGCCAAATCCATGTTTAACCGCAGGACAAATTGACTTAGGAGCACAGGCATGAGACTCCCAGAAGCTGAACCACCCCCACCGAGAGACCCTTATCTAGCACCTAACCTATACCATCCAGAACCAAGAGCAAGACAAGTCAAGGGACTTACCAGTGCAATAGGAGTTCCAGCTGATACCGCTCACCTATATGTAAGGACCGCAGAGTTTCTAAGACAAGAAATGGAGATCGGGAATACTTGACGCGCGTACGGAAATAACTAGAGTTGAAGCCCGGTTTGTAATACGAATAAACACAACGATGTTCGTCTTAGTGCTCATCTGCTTCCTGGTGGGAAACTATCTGAGATGTTAGCCGGATTTTCTATCTCGCGTTTTCTTAAAAATTTAAATTAAAACCCATATCCTGTACCCAAGTATAATTGTTATTATTGTTGTCTCTCCTAAATGGTTGACATCTAAACCTTCTTTGTAAACTAATTATTTTGTCATTTCCTAAGTTGACTAACATAGTTATTTTGTTCAAACAAAACCTTTATCAAAACCCTTGGCTTATAGATTTTATCTAGATTATAAATTATTTACAAACATTAAAGACACTTAATACAATTTGTGTTATAAAAACATTAACACTATCCCATCATCTTGATTAATAATTAATTATGACTTGATTAATTACTTCGTTATGACTCTTATTTTGTTAAACTAGTTATTATTTAAATCTTGGCTTAGTTACTAAATAATTTGGCCATTATTTTCTTTTGATACATTCCCTTTTATGATAATTAAATTAAATAATTAAAAGGTTTTTATGTATCCAATTATCTATTTACTTAACTTATTATTTTCACTTACTTATTAATTCATATGCAAGAATAAATTCCAGCTATTCAAACAAAGAGCACAAACCAATTACTCACGTATACATTATTCTAAATACCTACAAAATCTTCTCATCACCTTGTATGAACTTACTAGCCACTTTGAAAAGATGAATCATTTCGCATAGGTGTTAACCATCCATCAATAAAAGTGGAAAACTCGAAACCCAACTACCTACATTATACAACATGATTGTCCACAGCACTCGATCACCGACAAGCTTTGATAGTTTACGTTACTCATGAAGTTCAATTATTTACATATGGACGTTCATAATATACCTGAGACTAAACTGTTTACATTATACACATAACTTGATGGTTCACGTTATACATGAAACTTGGTTGTATACAATATACATGATCATTTACACTATACACGAAACTTGATTACTTACAATACACATGATACTAGATTGATCACACTATAGACGAAACTTGATTGCTTGCAATATACATGTTACCAGATACATGATACTTGGCTGTTTGCAATACGCATGATACTAGATTATTTACGTGATACATGAAACCTGAGTGTTTACATTACACATGGAACTAGATTGTACATTGTTTGCTATTGATTGTCCACTATATACTTGAGGCATGATCATTCACTTTATCTATGAAAGTTGATAACTATAAACTTGAAACTACTCAGGGTTTGACGTATTGTTGTTCAAACACGAGAAAGCTATAAACTTTGAGTTACTCGGGGTTTGACGTATTCTTGTTCAAACACGAGAGAGCTATAGACTATATGGGTAATCTGGAGGGATATGCCATCTACTTAGGGTACTCATATATGGGGTTGTGCCACATTATTAGTCTTTATTTCCTGACTGACTTTATCGTGTAGAGACACAATAACTTACTAGCAACTTATACAAGAGAACAATAGTTGTGAACTAAATGTTTTTGTGTCCCATCTTGACCCACACACAATTAGATGATCTATACGGACCATACAACGATTTGAGTAATTACGGGTGCACACTGTCACACCCCGGCCGGTGACGGATTATACGCCGGGGCTGACACGGTTGATCATAAGCACATGATCATCTATTAATAGGTGGAAATATTTATTCATTGAGATTAAAGCATCTGTTACAATAGTAAATGAAAAACAAGAGTTCAAAAAATAACATAATTTAAAATTAAACTAGGTCCAGTCCTATATGATCAGGTGGAATCCTCAAACTGGTACACCTGAAACATGTGAGTAAATGCCAACTACAAGTAGTTGGTGAGTAACATAGGTTTTGACACCAACAAAAGTTAAGTAAAAAGTATTTGTAATTCAATATGTTCAAAGCATAACTAAGGCATAAATGTGAAAACATACAAGGTTCCAAGTCGTACAATCAAACCGTAGTAAATGGAAAAATAGTAAGTACAATCTAACTGATTGTGTTTTGGAAAAATAGTAATATGGTACACACAAAACCTGCCAATGTCCGTGTTAACTAGTATCGGTTTCCCGTATAAATGATAATAAAAGGTACTACCTTAGGCTTGTAACACAAGTTAATGATTGTACTAAACTTGAACACACGTATGGTCGCCAAGTAGTTTAAGACATAAAGCACATAGTAATTAGAAATAGAACAATGGTATTGAATTTGGTATGTATAGTATGTAAACATGTTCCACCCCGAGTATTTGTAAACAATAGTAAAGAGAAAGGGGGCTATGAAACTCACTTGAATCAAAACTAGAAATGGTATGAACTAGTAATGGTACTCTAAATTTAATGGTACTCTAAATTTAATGTACGTTTAAATGGTATTAAAGAGATCTTGAGACTTTAGGGTTTCATGGAGTTTGGGGTTTGAAGATGGGCTTGAATACACATATTTTGTAAGAAAAAAGAAGTATTGAAATGTTAATAAAAGTAGTTTACGAATTAATTTGAATTAATTAGGACTTTTAATTAATTATATAATAATTTATATATATAATTATTCTAAAGATAATTAGTAAATAGAGCTAGGAAATGGGATAGTTTCAATAATCACTTTGGTTTTATTTATATAACAATTCTAAAAATGATTTATAAATATATTACAAAATGGAGAAGGGTTTAATTATTTTCATTTTGTGTAAAAATAATTAATTAAACTTTTAGTTAATGTAAATAAAGTGGTTAACTAATTCATTTTAAATAAATTATAAAGAACTCAATAAATAGACTTTAAATGGATTGAGCTTTGTATAAAATAATTATTTAAGTATTTTATAATTTTAAAAGTGTTTTAAATAATTATTCACAAAAGGAATAATTTTTATAAGTTTGAATGAGGTTAATAAAGCCTACACATTTAATAAAAATTTATGTAATAAATATAAAGATAAATAACATAATTAAATTTGTCTAAGCAAATCATTTGTATTATTTATTTAGGGATTTAAAAAAATGTTTTATATTATGTTTTTAATTAAAATAAAATAAATACATAATACTTTATTTATTTATTTTTTTTGGTTTTATAAGATCACAGAATATAGTTATAAAAATTGTATTACAGTTTTTTTGTATTTAATAATATATTAAAATGATTATAAAGAAAATAAATTTCAAAACCGGCTTAACCGGATTCGAACCTGCGACAGTATCCGACTCACATACACGCACACGACTTAACCGACAAACCAGGGCTATAGCCTTGTTAGAAATGGGTTTTGAAAAGTTATAACACACACTCAAACCGTCATCTTCTTCCCCAAACACCTCCCATAACCCTAACCCTTTCAATCGACATGAACATGCAAAGATTTAACCCCCAAATCATGGGGCTTTCGATCACTGAAACGACTCGATTGAGCCTACATTTACCTACAATGGCTGGGTGATGGAGAAGAACGGCCGAGCAACACAGCTCGGAGTTCGTCAGGTTTGATCGGGCTTCTTACGCGCGCTCAGGCAAGTTTTCAAGTTCAGAGAGTTTGGGATGGATGGCGCGAAGGTGTGGCACTCATTATATAGGTCCAATTTCAAGACAATTACATGAATTGGTTATGCACATGACTAGAACGGTTACTGTTTGATTGTAATTGAATTCAATCATTGAATTAGTTAAATTGGGTGTTTAATCTTGGTTGAAATTGTCGTGGTAACGTCTTAGTACAATTCGGTTGAGTTAAAACCTGTTGATTCAAGGATTCATCGATTGAATTTGGATTTTGTTGACTTTTGGGGTCAAAGGCGGTAGGGGTTTAATTTCTTAATAGAGGGGGAGGGGAATGGAAGTTTTTAAATTTACAGACTGGTCCTGGGTTTCTAAAGTTTCATCATTTTATGTTTAAAACTTGTTTTAAAATGGAAACTTAAGTTTCAAAAATTATATTTTGAAGCCTAACCAAACATAACACCTAAATCTTATTAAATCCTATAATTTTTATAAGATCTAATAAATTATTAAGTTATAATTTAATGTTACACACAAAAATGTAACTTATTAAATGATATAAATCTTTTTATCCTTATCAATATAAACCCTAATTCTTCTAAATTTGACTTTTGTAATTATATATATATATATATATATATATATATATATATATATATATTTATAGGTTTTGAAATTGCTTATTATATACATATTTATTTCCCGGAATAATAATAATTATATAAACATTTATTTTTATTACTCTTGAATTTCCAATAACTGCACCTAATATATGTATGTATACAGACACTTAAGAAATGTAGTGGGTAAGGAGAATACTTTTATAAATGCAAATCATAACTAATGAAATTTCAAGAGCCGGAATAGATAGAATAAAGGCCGAAATTTTCTAGGGATCACAGTCTCCCCTACTTTAGGAAATATCGTCCCGAAATTGATTAGGAAGAGGGTCCTGGAAACAGATGTTGGTATTTAGCCGTCATTTGATCCTCATGTTCCCAAGTGAACTCTGGGCCACGTTTGGATTCTCACCGAACCTTCACAATTGGAATGCGACTTCGTTTTAGTTGCTTAACTTCTCGCTCCATGATCTCCCCAGGTTTCTCTACGAAGTGCATTGATTCGTCAATGTGAACCTCGCCAAGCGGTATTTGGAGGTTTTCGTCCGCTAAGCATTTCTTTAGGTTCGAGACATGGAATGTCGGATGGATGTTACTGAGTTCTTCGGGTAAATCCAACTTGTAGGTTACCTTCTCAATCCGCTCAAGGATTTTAAAGGGACCTACGAATCTTGGTGCAAGTTTACCTTTCTTTCCAAAACGAACCACTCCTTTCCAAGTGGATACCTTGAGAAGAACTATGTCGCCGACTTGAAAGTCTAAGGGTTTTCGACGCTTGTCGGCATAGCTCTTTTTCCGACTCCTTGCCACCAGAGGGTTGTCTCGGATTAACATGATCTTGTCGAAAGTCTCGTGAATGAGTTCGGGACCGGTGATTTGTGCTTCACCAATTTCAGTCCAACAGATAGGAGAGCAACACTTCCGACCATAAAGTGCTTCAAAAGGAGCCATGTCAATGCTCGTGTGATAGTTGTTGTTATACGAGAATTCGACTAAGGGTAGATGTAAATCCTAATTTCCTTTAAAGTCAATGACACAGGCTCTAAGCATATCTTCGAGGATTTGAATCGTTCGTTCGGATTGACCATCAGTTTGCGGATGGTAAGCCGTACTAAGATTCAGTTGAGTACCCAAAGCTAATTGCAAGGATTGCCAGAAACAAGAAGTGAATCGTCCATTATGATCAGAAATAATATTGAGAGGACACTGTGACGACTAACGATCTCATAAATATAGATTCGAGCCATTTTCTTAACTCGATAATCTTCAAGAATGGGTAGGAAGTGAGCAGATTTTGTCAAACAGTCGATGAGTACCCAAATACTATCATGAGCACGGGACGTGTGCGGGAGTTTGGTTATGAAGTCCATGGCAATACATTCCCATTTCCACACGGGAATCTCGAGTTGTTCAAGTAACCCAGATGGACGCTGGTGTTCGGCCTTAACCTTCAAACAAGTAAGGCATTTGGACACGTATAGGGGCAATGTCCTTTTTCATACTGGGCCACCAATATTGGGTATGAAGATCCTTTTACATTTTGTCTGCACCACGATGCACAGAATAACGAGTTTTATGAGCCTAGTTCATGAAAAAGGTACGAAGATTGTCACGGTTCGGAATCCAGATACGGTTCAGAAAGTAGAGTAACCCATTGAGTTTAGTTTCAAGCTGGAGTTCTGCACCACATGACATTTCGTTGTACATTTTTCCTCCAGTGACAGAAAGATGTTGTGCTTCAAGGATGCGAGTTTGAATGTCATTTTGGATTTGGATGTTGTGAATCTTGATAGGTTCTTTACAACTAATAGAATCGGCTACGATATTCGCCTTACCAGGATGGTAACAAATATTGCAGTCGTAGTCGTTTAAGAGTTCAACCCAACGCCTTTGCTTGATGTTGAGTTCTTTCTGGTTGAAAATGTGCTGGAGGCTTTTATGGTCGATGTAAACCTCACATTTAGTACCATATAAGTAGTGCATCCAGATTTTGAGAGCTAATACGACCGCTCCCAGCTCAAGGTCGTGTGTCATATAATTCTTCTCGTGGATTTTGAGCTGTCGAGACGCATAAGCAATCACTTTGCCTCATTGCATTAGAACATAACCAAGGCCTAAGTGGGAAGCGTTACAGTAGTCGAAAAAGTCTTCAGTTCCATCGGGAAGAGTCAAAATAGGAGCCTCATATAATTTTTGCTTCAGGATTTGAAAGGCTTACTCTTGTTTTGGTCCCCACTCGTAGGGCTTGCCTTTATGTGTTAAGGTTGTGAGTGGCACCGCGATCTTTGAAAAGTTTGATATGAAACAACGATAATAGCCCGCTAATCCAAGAAATGAGCGGACTTCAGTAGGGGTCTTTGGAGCTTTCTAGTTCTTCATTGCTTCATCTTAGCGGGATCCACATGAATACCCTTCTCGTTGACTATGTGTTCAAAGAATTGGACTTCCTTTAGCCAAAACTCACACTTGGAGAACTTAGCGTATAGTTGCTCCTTTTTTAAGAGATCCAAAACCAAATGCAAGTGTTCTTCGTGCTCCACTTTTGATTTTGAATAGATGAGAATATGGTCAATGAAGATGATCACGAACTTGTCCAAGTACGGTTTACACACGCGGTTCATAAGATCCATGAATACCGCGAGTGCATTGGTTAGTCCGAAGGGCATAACCATGAACTCGTAATGACCGTATCTCGTATGAAAGGCTGTCTTGGGGATATCGGATTTTGGACTCGTAACTGGTTATAACTGGAACGAAGATCAATCTTAGAGAAATAAGTCGAGCCTTGAAGTTGATCAAATAAATCATCAATCCTTGGAAGTGGATAATGGTTCTTCACAGTAAGCTTGTTGAGTTCCCGGTAGTCGATGCACATCCGGAACGAACCATCCTTCTTCTTGACAAATAAGACGGGTGCTCCCCAAGGAGAAACACTAGGACGAATAAATCCTTTGTCAGATAGTTCTCAAAGCTGGCTTGAAAGTTCTTGAATTTCTGACGGTGCAAGACGATAAGGCGACTTGGCCACGGGGTTTGCTCCTGGCACTAGGTCAATATGGAATTCAACTTGACGTGTGGGAGGAAGACCGTGTAAATCTTCAGGAAAAAACTTCAGGAAAGTCCTTGATTACAAGAATGTCTTGGAGACTCTTGTCTTTGCCTTTCTGCTCCACAATATGGGCCAAGAATGCCACACATTTCTTTTGTAGGTACTTCTGTTCGGTGGTGCAAGACATAAGCTTGAGTCCCTTTGACGGCTTCTCATCATAGGCGTTTAAAATGTCACCCAAGTCAAGAGGGATACGAATATACTTGTCAAAGCAGATGACTTCAGCATGATGTTAGGTCAGCCAATCCATGCCTACTATGATGTCGAAACCTCCGAGAGACATAGGGATAAGATTGATTAAGAAATTATGGTCATTCAAGTTTAAGCTACAGTCTCTAATAATGGTATCACAAGAAACAGAATATCCATCCGCTACTAATATATTAAAGGGTTTGTCTAACTTAGCCTGGCTCATAGCAAGTTGTGGTTCAAATTCAAAGGACAAAAAACTTCTATCGAAACCAGTTTCAAACAGGATAGAAGCATATTGTTGGTTAATTAAGTACGTACCGTTTACCACATCGTTGTTGGATTGTGCCTCATTGGCATTAATGTTGAAGTCACGTCCACGAGCTACAGGGTTTGCATTCCCTTGATTTACATTTCCCCGGTTCATATTCCCCTAATTTATGTTTCCCTAAATCATGTTGCCGTGGTTCATGTTGGCTTGGTTCACAATGACCAACCTAGGGCAAGGGTTCCTAAAATGATTAAAGTCACCACACTCGTAACAATCACGACCCTGAGTGATAGCAGCAGGAACAAGAACAACAGGTTGATGGGCTTGGTTAACCCGGGGAATAGCACGGAAGATATTAGCCGTATGCCCAGAACGTCCACAATTGGTACATAAACGACATGGCAAGTTGATGGTATGATGGAGCTGGCAAGTGTTGCACAGAGGTAAAGTCCCCACATATGGTTTCTTGTTGGGGTTGAAGGCAGTAGGGGCTGCTTGGGCTAGAGGAGTAGTAGGTGTGATAATGGCAAAGTTCCTGCCTTTCCTTTTCTTCCCATTGAAGGAAGACTCAGTCTTGGTCTTCTTGGTGGGTTCAGCAGTGGTTTTCTCAAGGGTCTTCTTGGCACCCTTTTTAGACAAAGTTCCTGCCTTAAAATGATTGTCTGATAGGGCAGCAACAAGATGGATGGCATCCTTTAGGGTGGCTAGTTTGCTACCCAAAAAAGTATCTTGAATTTGCATGGGCAGACCATTGATTTATTTCTCAATGGCTTAGGACAGAGGAATGACCATATGAGGCACTAAAAGACTAAGCTCATGAAAACGGGTGGTGTAGGCAAGGCTTTCACCATTGTGTTCTTTGAGATCCCAGAACTCAGCTTCCAGTTTCTTGCCCTCATTACGGAGGCAAAACTCATCGGTTATGAGTGTCCTGAGTTCAGCCAAAGGTAGAGCTAGAGCAACTTCTGTCCCACGGTTACGTTTTTCCCCGTTCCCCCCAGGTGAGTGCCCTCTTCTGAAAGACACTAGTAGTATGTAAACATGTTCCACCCCAAGTATTTGTAAACAATAGTAAAAAGAAAGAGGGCTATGAAACTCATTTGAATCAAAACTAGAAATCGTATGAACTGGTAGAGATTGATAGGCCTTGTAAGGATTTCTCACAAAAAACCTATACGTGTAACGGTACTCTAAATTTAATGTACGTTTAAATGGTATTAAGGAGATCTTGGGACTTTAGAGTTTCATGGAGTTTGGGGTTTGAAAATGGTCTTGAATACACATATTTTGTAAGAAAAAGGAAGTATTGAAATGTTAATAAAAGTAGTTTATGAATTAATTTGAATTAATTAGGACTTCTAATTAATTACATAATAATTTATATATATAATTATTCTAAAGATAATTAGTAAATAGAGCTAGGAAATGGGATAGTTTCAATAATCACTTTGGTTTTATTTATATAACTATTCTAAAAATGATTTATAAATATATTACAAAATGGAGAAGGGTTTAATTAATTTCATTTTGTGTAAAAATAATTAATTAAACTTTTAGTTAATGTAAATAATGTGGTTAATTAATTCATTTTAAATGAATTATAAAGGACTCAATAAATAGGCTTTAAATGGATTGATCTTTGTACAAAATAATTATTTATGTATTTTATAAATTTAAAAGTGTTTTAAATAATTATTCACAAAAGGAATAATTATTTATAAGTTTGAATGAGGTTAATAAAGCCTACACATTTAATAAAAATTCTGTAATAAATATAAAGATAAATAACATAACTAAATTTGTCTAAGCAAATCGTTTATATTATTTATTTAGGGAATTAAAAAAAATGTTTTATATTATGTTTTTAAATAAAATAAATACATAATACTTTATTTATTTATTTTTTTTGGTTTTATAAGATTACAGAATATACTTATAAAAATTGTGTTAGAGTTTTTTTGTATTTAATAATAGATTAAAATGATTAAAAAGAAAATAAATTTCAAAACCGGCTTCACCGGATTCGAACCTGCGACACTATCAGGGTCACACACACGCACACGGCTTAACCGACAGACTAGGGCTATTGCCATGTTAGAAATGGGTGTTGAAAATTTATAACACACACTCAAACCGTCATCTTCTTCCCCAAACACCTCCCGTAACCCTAACCTTTTCAATCGACCTGAATAGTCAAAGATTTGATGCCCAAATCATGGAGCTTTTGATCACTGGACAAAACACACTCGATTGACCCTACATTTACCTGCAATTGCTGGGTGACGAAGGAGAACGGCCGAGCAACACAGGTCAGAGTTCGTCGGGTTTGATCGGGCTTCAGACGCGCGCTCAAGCAAGTTTTCTAGTTCAGAGAGTTTGGGATGGATGTCCTAAAGGTGTGGCACTCGGTATATAGGTCCAATTTCAAGACAATTACACGAATCGGTTATGCACACGACTAGAACGGTTACGGTTTGATTATAATTGAATTCAATCATTGAGTTTGTTAAATTGGGTGTTTAATCGTGGTCGAAACTGTCATGGTAACGTCTTAGTACAATTCAACTGAGCTAAAACTCGTTGATTTGGGGATTCATCGATCGAATTTGGCTTTTGTTGACTTTTGGGGTCAAAGGGGGTGGGGTTTAATTTCTGAATACCGGGGGGGGGGGGGCTGGGGTCCTAAAGTTTTATCATTTTATGTTTAAAACTTGTTTTAAAATGGAAATTTAAGTTTCAAAAATTATATTTTGAACCCTAAACAAATATAACACCTAAATCTTATTAAATCCTATAATTTTTATAAGATCTAATAAATTATTAAGTTATAATTTAATGTTACACACAAATGTAACTTATTAAATGATATAAATCTTTTTATCCTTATCAATATAAACTCTAATTCTTATAAATTTTACTTTTGTAATTTTATATATATATATATATATATATATATATATATATATATTTAGGTTTAGAAATTGCTTATTATATACATATTTATTTCCTGGAATAATAATAATTATATAAACATTTATTTTTATTACTCTTGAATTTGCAATAACTGCACCCAATATATTTATGTATACAGACACTTAAGAAATGTATTGGGTAAGGAGAATACTTTCATAAATGCAAATCATAACTAATGAAATTTCAAGAGCCGGAATAGATAAAATAAAGGCTAGAATTTCTTAGGGATCACACACACCTAATTATAAAAGTCTGCGCATGGAAAACATAGTAATTTTGGTCGTGTGTGATGACATAAAACCTATAGTGATATACAGTAACGAAACTAATGCGATATGATAAGAGCACGGTGGATACGTCGCTGGCACTTCCTATATATAAGTGCCCATGTCATATTGTCAGTAGAAGTGTTGTTCGTATCACGTAGGGTTATCTATTATTAATCTGACCTTAATCAATGTCTGTGATGCACCCCATCATTTGAGTCCAAACTTACTCTAGGATAATCTTTTTCTTAATTCTCTTCAAACTAAATCCACTACCATTATCTATGCCTGACGCAATGATCTGGCCCGACCTTGAGCATTAGACCTGAACCCTGTCATTAATTTTACTCCTCAAACCGATAATCAAAACTCGTTAAGAATTCAAACCCACATTTTTTTCTGATTCAGTAGTCTCTAACAGTTGAATTTCGAACGAAATTCTCTCAACTTGGGGATACTGTAACATCTATGATTTTTTTCTTCATAATTTTTCTTTTTATTATTTTATTTATTCATTTTATTATGTACAATAATAAACATTTAAAGTCTCGTAGTCGGCCAAACTCATCATGCCACGTTACTTATTATTTTACCCATATATCAATTCAATTCATTTCAAAACTTGCATTACATATTTCCCTATAACACATGTAAGCATGTTTATAGATATACATACATATATTGGTAAACATTTTGCTATAATAGTTATATATATTAGCATGAAACATGTGCACTCTCCTCGTACATATATACATATATATATATATATATATATATATATATTAAACCAATTATTTCTAAAGGTGACTTAGAAACTTTAATCATGTATTATTCTAATATGTATATAACACTTGGATGTATACTTATAAATAAACATATTTTTTATAATAAATATACATTTAAATAAATCATATGAGTGTTAACCATGTAATTATATCTTTTATTTTATCATATATATGTATATAAGTTAATATATATATATATATTTGATCCTATTAAATAAAATCTTTTATACAACTCTTGATATTAAAAGAAAGAGTGAAAATGAAGATTTATTTTATAAACTAATTTTAACGAAGGATATCTAGATTTTTATAAAAAAATTATAAAATAATTAACATCAATTTGAAAACTAAAAGGGATTTTTTTTTGCCAATATGAGTCTTGAACCCCAACACCACCCCCCCCCCCCCTTCCATGCCTTTGAACCCTCACTTATGCCAATTAAACCCTCCGTGTTCCAAACCTTGAACCCTGAAACTCTTTCAAACCAATTTTGACTCAAGGAAAGTCAAAATCGGATCTCAAAGTCACGAAATCAATGTATTGGTGACATGTAACTAACCCAAATCAATTGCCATGTAATCCTAATCGATTGAGCTTGTGTAACCGACCAATGAATGGGAAAATTAAGTCTAATTAACCCCCTTTATGACGCTACGGTTTGGGCATACGAAAACCCACGAATTGATGTTCCAATCCCGTGTTATCTATTAAACTGAAGTTGTAACGTGTATTGAAATCGTCTCACATGAATATCTATCAACAATTCATACGAAAACAAACACTTAAACCTGCTCCTTCCCCTACCTCTATCGTGATCGGCCTCAAGGAGTAAGAACCCGATTCTCGTGGAACTCGATCTCAATTACAGGTAATACGACCCCCCCTGCTCGAATTACCCCTGTCATCCAAAACCCCTTTGATCCAGTATCGTATCATGGATTGATTTGGAGTTAGGTTTTGCAAGTTTTTGATTTGGGGAAGAAGGAGGCTAAGGGTTTGTTTGTTAAATGAAAATCATGGGAACCTTTTAGCAAGGCATTAGCCCAGATCAATTGGTTTAGACACTTTCCCCATTGTCCTGGGTTCGAATCCCCGGATCCCTATTCTTTTTCCAAATCATTTTTATGCATATAATTTGTTATAAAAAAGTTTTATTTATAAAACTTATGAAACCCCGAATCGTGTTATCCATTTAAGTTATTAAAGTTGCAAAGGAAACCATTTCTACTCATTTTTTTAGTGGAGTAAATAAATCCTAATTTAGTAAAACAAACCCTTAGATAAATTATTTATTTGAAAACCTCAAAAATGGTACTTGGGTTTAAAAATATGTTATTTTTATTATTTGTTCAATTCCTCGAAAAGTTTTATACAATCTTTTAACCAAATGGTTTTCAACTTCATATATACATATATATATATATATATATATATATATATTTCTTATAAAACAACTAGTATTATAAGGCAGTATAAATTCTTAAATAAAAAATATAAATTATTTAATAAGACAAATCTGATTTTCGCAAAATAGTAATCTTGTTAAATAAATTATGATTTAATGTTAAACATTATTAATTCAATTTTAAACATATCAATAACTATTTTAACAAGAATAATTATTTAAAACATTTTTAAATACTTAAATAATTACTTTAGGTAAATGATTATACAAATACAATTAATTTTATTTAAAGATTGTAATTGTTCAAAATCTCTGTTACTAATCATAACCTAAAGAAATTTAATACGTAACTTAAATATTTATTTCTACAACAAATATATAAATCCTTTCCATTCCATAATTTATTTATGGTTATATAAATAAATTTAAACATATTATTTTGTAAATACTATATAATTAATTAGAGTTCTAATTAATTCTAACCATCATTATAAAATATATATATTTTCCCTGCAAAACTTGTACAAACCCTATATCCGAACTCAAACTTCAAAATCTCTAGAAACTCAAATAGATTTAAAATTCTTTATTCTCATCAAGTCTAGAATACAAATCTACCATGTAGGTTGTTTGTGAGGGATCCTCACGAAGCCTATCCATCATTAACAACTCATACATCTTGTAGCTTCATTACAGGTGAGTTTACATAGCCCCTTTTTACTATTTTTACTTTTGGGGTGAAACATGTTTACAAACGCTTTACTTACACAATTCAATACCTATTTTCTTATGCTTTGATCTTTATGCTTTATGTTTTGAACTACATGTTGACCATTACATGTGTTCATGTGAGTACATACATTAAATTGCAGCCCAAGTCTAAGGTAGTACCTAACATGATTATTTATACGGGAATCCAAAACTATAACTTACCACAAAACCTTGGCGGGTTTTGTTGGGTATCAACTTAAAACTTGGGTATCATCTTACCCCTTTTCAAAATGGCAATCAGTGGGATTGCGTATCTAGTTTTCTATTACCATGATTGAATTGTACGCTTGGAACCGTGTATGTTTTCATATTTATGCTTTAGACATGCTTTGAAATAATGGAATTGCAATACTATACTTAACTTCGTTTGGTGTCAAAACTTATGTTATTCACATGTAGGTCCTCATGGCACTTCTACGGATCGTTCTCGTGATAAGACGTGTCGTTAACTCGAAGTGCGGAATCCAACGAATCAACGATTGCATACACAAAAGACAATAGAGACAATCAAGTAAATAACATTCACACTTGTATTCCAATTCTCAATAGAGTTTACAGACTCAATCGTTCAAATTTGTTCATTTTCTGATTATCTACTCAAACTGACTCTGTAAACACTATTTATAGACATCTGACCTGCATTAGGCGAACTTAACAAGTTCGCCTCTAGCATAACTTGCATAAACACTTAGAACATTATACATAACAAAAACATAAAGACATTAGATCTAAACTATTACAAAGCTTTTGTCATTACAAACTATGTCCTAACAGACTCCCCCTTGACAATAGATTGATCTTCAGTCTTCTGTCTTTATGATGAGCTCTTCCAATTATCCGGTAATCTGCTGCCTGCATGCACTCCATATCTTCTACATATCTCCAACACTCTCTTGTACTGCAATCCTTGTTCTCTCCATTCATCAGTGAACATGATTTCATTATTTCTCAATGTCCTCTGATCTTTCTTTTGAAAAGTTAATAAGATTCATTGCGTCAAAGAAACACACAATGACCTTATTGTCTTTATCTTCAATCCTTGCTTCACCAGTATTAACATCGACATACCACCATTTCATATTCCCAAGGAAATCTTGAGGAATCTTCTTCAAAGGTATTTTGTGTACAACATGTACTGGTTTGAATTTGTACTTCCAGGTCACTTTCCCAGTCTTTTGATCTATGTTCTTCACTCTCTTTCCTTTTTGAGGCTTTAGCCTTTCATACTTCCCCGAACCACCTTCTCTCTTGATCAGATTTGCAATTACATCAGCTAATCCAAACTTGGATCTATTAATAAGTGGCTTTGAAGCTAGACCATTCATTTCACACCTTGGCAAGGTATTGAAATACTTGATCCTCGGCTTTAAGTACTGAACACCATCAGATCTTTTAATAGCAAATAATTTTGTGTCATTATCATAAAACCAACTTATAATTCTTCCTACACACCTCTCTTTATTCACATAGTTTTCTTTCTGAGCAGGTTGTGCTTGAGACTTAGGTAGTACCTTCATCCAGCTATTCACAACTTCTCTCCAATGTTCTCTAGTCATACCTGTATTTCTGTACATCAAAGGTTCTTCATTCACCTTTGGAGACTCAGTGTGAGTAGTATCAGTTTTAGCATCTTATATGGATTGAATGTTTTCATCATCAGTATCAATCTTAGAATCAGTAGTATCTTAAGGCAGTGTGATGTCTTCAAATGAGTCCATAGAATCTGTTACTCCTTCATAAGTGAACTCTGGAATAACATCATCTTGGATGAAGTTATAAAGAACACTAAGACCATCACAACCTTCATAAGTCACTTTATCTTGACCTTTTTCTATCCCTATCTCCACTATCTCTCCTTCTTCTATTTCATTATCCGACACATCATCTTCTATGTCATTGAATAATTCATCAATGTCATCAATGTCATCAAGACATGCTATCTTTTCAGCTTCTTCCTCCTCAGACTCTGCAAAGAACTCCAATAATAATATTTCTTCTTCATTAACTCCAGAAGTATCTTTGTTTCCATCAATGGATTGTGATGTCGACTCCCCCTGAACTTTAGATATATGATTAACATCAGCGTATTGACGATCACCCTCAATATTACCAGAAGGATCATTGTCTTCATCATCATATCTTTGAATAGACTAAGTGTGACATGTATCACGTATCCTTAACTCCCCCTGAGCGTCAAGACGCTCAACAAGTTTGGACACTAATGCCTGCATAGCAGCAATATGCGTAGCTTGAGTCTGAATCACCAGCTGTCTTTGAGTATCAGTAGATACAAGAGTATCCACCTGAGTTTGTAAAGCAAGCACTTGAGATTCAAGGAAAGTAATCCTATCAGAATCAGAAGGCTTGGAAGGACCAGCCGAAGATTGAGGAACTGAAGGACTAGGAGTAGGAATAAACACAAGAGGAACAAGAGTTAGAACATGAGATTGATCTTTAGAACTTGGAGGTGTAACTATTAAGGAAGCAAAAAAAGTAGCATCCTCTCGTCCCTGTGAAGATTGAGCAGCAGCAATTGAAGTAGACATAAGCTTTTGAGTTTTAGGACCCGGATTAAAATCACTATCAGAACTCTCATCCACCAATGTTCTTTTGCCAAGTACTGATCCGGAAGGAGGATCCCGAATAGACTTACGTCTTTGTCTTCTGGCTGTAGATTTAATACGTTTACCAGCATTAGCCAATGGTATACTAGCCAACCTTTCATAATGATCTGAGGAAAAATCTCTAGATTCATCAGATTCGGTTTCTTCAGAAATAGGTAAAATCGTATCACTTGAGCTAGAACTCGACTCATTATCTGTTACCACATTCCCTTCAGCTTCATGAATGGGTGAGTTCACAGCGTCATCAACAAAATCATCCATATTCATCCCTAGATCTTGTTCATGTTCATGAACGACCTCTTCTACAACAGGTTCATTAACAGGTATATCAACCTGAGCTTGTTGAATTGGAACTTGTTCTTGAATAGGAATTTGTTGTTGTATGGGAACTTATTGTTGTTGAACTATTACTGGTTGTTGAATAGGTTGTTGTGGTTGTTGTTGTTGTTGTTGTTGTTGAACATTCGGACCTTGCACTTGAGCTATCTCATCAGGATGGAACCAGTTGTCATTCGGTGGTTCAACATAATCAGGATTGATTAAGTGACCAAACAATTGGGTATTAACATGAATCAACGCGGCATTCTGTTGTTTCACCTTAGTGCAATCAGTAAAGATACGCTTGGACATCGGAGTCAAAGTTAATCGAATCAGATGCTGTGGGAGATCAGGAAGAAGATGATTCAGAATCATTTGGATGAACCGAGGATACATAAGAAATCCTTGACCTTCAACAGGTGTGATTTGCATAACCATCTCCCGATAAACATAACGTGCAAAATTGAACCGCTTATTCAAAGTCAAAGCTACCATAGCAGCTTGAAGAGTAGTCTTTAACCCATCTGTACCAGCTTTACGAGGAGATAGGCATTGTATAATCACATGCATGAAATATCTCCATTCACCAACCAAACCACCCTACGATCTTGTGTATAATTAGGTCTTCCACGGTAACCCATCCTCTGAAAGCATCCCATAATCAATGTACTAGGATATGATATAGGATCATCAGCAGCACCACCTAAAGCAAGAGCAGCACGAATAGTTTCTTCCGATATTGCAATCTCCGTATTGTTTACAGTGGCACGAAGAACATGAGGTTCTACGTCAGTATCTTGATGAACTGTGTACCAAAATTGCTGAATATACACCAGACTTGTGTATGGATCTGCAGATAATGCGACACGAAGTCGTGAACGATTTCGAAATCCAGTAATTCCTTTAAAGTTTACGGCCTCTGACATGTTAGGATCTAACAATGCCACCTGGTTATGTTTGTATTCGACACGACGAGCCATCTGAAAAATATTCGGACAACAAACACATTAGACAAATAACAAACACAAACAACACGAAAAACAAATTTGAAAAAAAATCAAAAAAAATTAAAAAAAATTTCAAACAAAAAAAAATTTACAAGTCCAAAACCCTTCTGACCCCTAGGAGAACTTAATAAGTTCGCTTAGTGTTGCAAGAGGCGAACTTATTAAGTTCGCCTAGACAAGTTCGCTTGAACAAGTTCTCCTAAACTGTCGGACGTTTCAAATACCAATCCCAGAAATCAAACATCTTCAAATCGAATGGAAAAACATGAAATAAGCATTTGAATCACATCGATTAACACTCATGAATCAATATCAATGATCAATTTTATGATTTAAGGCAGAAGAAACAACAATTTAGGGCAAAACAGTCCCGATGAAAACCCGACTGAAAAACGTAATTTTCTCACTATTGAACAGATGAAAATCGATGAAAATACCTTAGTCACGTTCGCAATTCAAATTCGAACAAGAAGATACCGGTAAACAACCCAACAATCACTGATTTAAAAAATTTAAAAAAATTTTGAAACAGACAAGTTCGCTTGAAAGTTTGAAGAGGATGACTGATTAAGTTCGCCTGGACAAAACCTTATACAAATTAAGTTCGCTTAACAAGTCTAGGCGAACATAATAAGTTCGCTTCGCCAACATCTGGAGAACATATTAAGTTCGCTTCACCAGAGTTAGGCGAACATAATGTCTTTAACATTTCCCTTAATCAAATTATTACCAACTTTCAACCCATCACTTCTTGAACTTCCGTCAGTAGCATGTATTTGATCCAATCCCGAACAATTTAATAAAAGCTTTGAATTTTCATGGAAAATAAAAAACAAAATCTTTTTGAATTTTATCTATACAAACGGAATCACATATTTTTGGATTTTTATCTGTACAAACGGAATCACATATTTTTGGATTTTTATCTGTATAAACGGAATCACATATTTTTGAATGAACATCATGAGTAAGAAGATCATATCAATATCCGAGTAGTTCATCACACATTTTAGCAATAACCAAGGGTAACCTATGATGTGAAACAATCCAACTCATTATTGTGTGCTTTACACCTTTTTCATTTTTATACATTCTTTTCAGTATTTGAACAATATTTGAAATGATACGCGATAAATTTCAAAATAAATGAGATCAGATTATGAAATGCTCAATTTTTCATACCAAATTTGTGATAAGCATGAATTCTTAAATTTGTCAATATTATATTATTTGAAACTATAAGCGTTTATTCTCCAAATTCATGTGATTTAGTACTATTTAAATGAAAAACATCATGTACCCCACATATATGCCAAACAGAAATATAAATTGCACTATCTTCAAGACATATACAGTTTATTTTAAGATTAGATCAATTTACAAGATGTAATTATCTCTTTTAGCACAAGTATAGAAAAGCAGACCCCAAATGATATAAGAATCATGATGATTCAGAATCAGAAGATTCTAATGAATTGGCTGTACAATGAGAATCAACAGATTCAGGTATGAGGATCCAACTATTATCTGGATAAGATTCAATGGAGTCAGACTAGATGATGCATCTAACTGATCCAAAGGCGAATATATGTTTCAACAGATTTTGAAAGCATATCTTAGTTCAACAATACATTACATGTTTTTCGGGGCATGGGCAGTAATGTGAACTGAAATAGATTTGTGCTAAAGATATAATTCGATATTGGTCTCATGAAATTCTTTAAAACCATATATTCTTTATCTGATAATGATCTTTTACACACAGACCCAGGCATATAATGGATTTAAATCATAGTTGTAATCATATCATATTTAATTTTCACACTACTATTAGTTTCAAAACGCTTCGAGTCTATTGACAATTCAAGTTTCAAAACTCATACACAAATTTAAAAAGGTATCAAGATTAGAGCATACACAACACTGTCATTTCTCATTTATGCAGACTTTGAAATTTAGATCAAATCAAATTACTTTAAACAATCATATATCAAAGGTCTACTAAGGTCGTGTGAAATGAACTAATCACTGATGTACTATCATTTCTTCTCTAACTTCAAATGATGTCAAATTTTACATTTTTCACTTTGTTTTGACTTTTTATAAATTAAGAACCTTTTGACTGAAAATTTAAAATGCAGAAATGTAATAAAGCAATAAAAGAAATTAAAAACAAAACTTTCCATAAAAATCTGATTTTGAAAAACTTTTATTCGGGATTGATCATACCTATCATTTTGATTAGAAATTCAAACCTGGTACGATCAAATGTCTTGGTAAACAAATCAACAAAATTATCATCAGTATGAACCTTTACCAGCTCAATCAACCTTTTCTCTTCACAATCACAAATAAAACGATATCTAATCTCCATGTGCTTTGTTTTACTGTGCTTAACAGGATTATTAGTTATTGACATTTGAGCATTATTATCAATAAGCATAGGGGTTCCTGTGAAATTCAAACCGTAATCTCTTAATTGTTGTTGTATCCACAGGATTTGTGAACAACAACTTGCAGCAGCGATGTATTCTGCTTCGCATGTAGAAATGGAGATTGTGGTTTGCTTTTTGCATTGCCAGGAAACAAGTCGATTACCCAAGAACTAACAACCACCTGTTGTAGATTTCCTGTCCAAACAACAACCACCAAAATCAGAATCAGTATAAGCATTTAAATCAAAGTTAGAACCATGTGGATACCATAGTCCCAATCTTTGTTTTCCTTTCAAATAACGAAAGATTCTTTTTACAGCCATTAAGTGAGATTCTTTTGGTTTTGCCTGGAATCTGGAACAGATGCACACAGCGAACATTATATCTAGCCTTGAAGCGGTTAAGTACATGAGAGATCCAATCATTGCTCTGTAAAGTCGACAATCCACATCTTTTCCATCCGGGTCAGAACTCAACTTATGATTGACCAGAATCGGAGTATCATATGGGGTACAGTCCTCCATCTTGAATCGGCTTAAGATGTCTTTGACATACTTGGACTGATGAATAAAGAAACCATCTTCCTTTTGATTTACTTGTAAACCTAAGAAAAACGATAACTCTCCCATAGCTGACATTTCAAACTTCGACTTCATAACACTCTCAAAATCTTTGCATAACCCTTCATTTGTTGAGCCAAAAATAATATCGTCCACATATATCTGCACCAGTAGGTAATCTCCCCCTGATTTCTTTATGAATAAGCTCGAGTCAATCTTGCCACGAACAAAATCATTTGCCAAAAGATGTGCGGACAACGTTTCATACCATGCTCGAGGAGCCTGATGAAGACCATAGAGGGCCTTATCAAGCTTGAAAACCATATTCGGATTAAGTGGATCTTCAAACCCCGTCGGCTGACAAACATAAACCTCCTCCTTGACCTTTCCATATAAAAACGCACTTTTCACATCCAATTAAAACACCTTAAAACCTTTATAAGAAGCAAAAGCCAGAAAAAGCCGTATAGCTTCAAGCCTCGCAACAGGCGCATAAACCTCGGTGTAATTAATTCCCTCTTGTTGATTGAAACCCTGGACAACTAATCTTGCCTTGTTTCTTACCACGACACCTCGATCGATTTCTTACATTTAAACACCCATTTAGTACCAATCGGATACACACCCTTCGAAAGATCTACAAGATTCCAAACCTTAAGTTTGTCAAACTGAGCAAGTTCTTCCTGCATGGCCTCTATCCAATTGTTATCATTTAAAGCCATTTCAACATTTTTGGGTTCGACCTGAGAAATAAAACATGAATGTGAGCAATCATCAAGAACACCAGAATCTTTAATACATGTATACAAACAAGTATTGTCAACAATAGAACGTGTTTTCACTCCATCCTGCAAATTCCCGATTATATTTGTCATCGGATGATCTTTGAGTTCCTTGATGGAAGCAACCTCAGGAACTGGCAACACTTCAACTTGAGTTGTATCAGATTGATAAGACAAATCATGATTAATTGGAATTTCCAAGTCTAAATTTGTAGGAATCTCCCCCCGAATCCTGTGTCGAAGGTAATGGATCATCACCCAATAAAGGATCAACAGAAGAATCTTGAAAAATAGTATTGTCTTCCTTACTCTCTGAATCCTGTGGTCCCGAACAAGAAGCAACATTAGGATCGGGCGCATTAGTAGATGGAACCGATGAATGTGGAACTTCATTTGGTAGAAAACCATTGTGCTGTGCATCCTGACATGAATCCTAGAGAATAGCAGCTTCATCAGGAGAAATATCAGAAGGTAAATGAAAAGACTTGAATAAGTTTTCAAAATCAAATGCCCAATCTGGTCCAATCGCCATTTGAGGTAAAGACCGATTTGAACAGTCAATATGGAACCATTCTTCAACTTGGCGCGTCTCTTTATTATAAACCCTCTTGGTAGTAGGATTTGCAACATACCCTAGAAAAATCCCTTCAATAGCCTTGGCACTGAATTTGTTGGGACATCTCGAACTTTCAACAGGGTGCAAGGATTACCAAAAGGTAGTAAATATTCCAGATTTGGCTTTCACATATTCAGCAACTCGTAGCAAGTCTTGTTGTGTCGCTTGACGGTCAAGACCCTGTTCAAAACATGACACGCAGTATTCACAGCTTCAGCCCAAAAAGTAACTGGAAGCTTAGAATCTGCAAGCATCGTGCATGCCGTTTCAACCAATGTCCTGTTATTCCATTCAGCAACACCGTTTTGTTGAGGAACATATGGCCCAGTGAATTCATGATGAATTCCCTTTTGTAGACAGAATAAGCCCATCTTGATATTCTTAAACTCGCTGCCATTGTCACTCCTAATTCTTTTGACCTTCAGATTGAACAAATTCTCCAAACCTAGGATTAAGTATTGTACCAACTCAGTGGTTTCAGCTTTAGAAGAAAGAAACTTAACCCATGAAAATATAGAGAAATCATCCGTTACTACCAAACAATACGATTTTCCACCAATGCTCCTGATACTAATCGGACCGAACAAATCCATATGCCGCAGCTCCAAAGGAGTTACGATAGAATTCTTCGATTTAGATTTGTGTGATTTCTTTCATTGTTTCCCCTTCTTGCAAGGAATACAATCATCAGGAACTGAGAATTTCATCTTTGGAATACCAAGAACCAGATCATTCTTAACAATATAGTTCATCTTCTGATAGTTGATGTGAGCTAGCTTCCTGTGCCACAAAATAGAATCTGATTCCGACGCATTGGAGAGTAAACATGTAGGAATTGAATACGTTGTAGTAGCGACACTCATGTCAAGGACATACGTGTCATTTCTCCTCGGGGTCTTCATGAGAATCCATTCGTCAGGAATAACGAAACCCGATTTCAAGATATAACACTCAGCATCATTGAAATAGAACGAAAACTTCTTGTCACAAACTTGTGATACACTCAAAAGATTGTGTTCAAGCTGCTCCACATAATTCACCTTCTCAAATTTGACTTTATCATTCTTTAAAGTACCCTATCCAGTTATGTACCCGCCTTTATTACCCGCAAAAGCGACATAACCTCCATCAATATTTTTAACATCTTCAAGCAATCTAATATTCCCTGTCATATGTCGAGAGCAACCACTATCCACATACCATGTATTGTTGATAGTCCTCCTTGGTTGTCACTACATAAACAACGAAAATCAGTTAGAAATAGGAACCCAAGCCATTGTGGTCTTGGGTCGTCCAGATTGATCAAAATAAACAACTTCTAGCAATTCACAATCAATGTTATCATTAACCTTTGGAATAGAAGTTTTACCAACAGACTTTTTCAAAGAAGACATATTTTGATTATTTTGAAAAACATTATTTGATATATTATTCTCAGATAAAATTTTCTGTTTCATCTTCTCCTTTGTGGTCTAGACAGTTTAACTTCAGAATGAGAATCTTTTGAAATTCTAACATGAGGAATCTCAAGTTTCTCTTAACAAACAAATGATTTAGAGTTCAATTTATCCTGCTGTTTAAATCCAGAGGATTTAACAAAAGATCGACAGGACGTATTTTTCTCCAAACTAAATGATGACTTTCCCTCATCTGCTCTTTTCAGAATCTTCACCACCTTTGGTTGTGAAGGAACAGTCTTCAATTTGCCCTGGTTCTTATAAGGACAATTGACCAGAATGTGACCAGCTTCGTTGCAATGAAAACAAACTCTTCTCTCTTTATAAGTTCTGAAATAAGAAGTATTCTTTGAGTTGGAGGAACCATCAGAGGAATAAGCTTCAGAAGATTTTCCAGAAAAGTTTACTGACTTCTTAGGAACATAAACCTTTGATGAATGCACCTTTTGATGACCAGCAGCGACAAAACCACTTGACTGTAAAATTGGAAAATTTTAGGTGTAACAACTTTCACCTCATTAGGTTCAGTCAGAATGCATCTATCACGGGTAACAGTTTTTACAACTGTTGGTTCATCAAGTTTCACATCTTTTGGAATAGCTTCGACCTTCTTCTCATCAAATACCTCATCCTCATAATCAGATTCATAAACCATATCCTCACCAGTTACCGGATTCACTTTTAATACCGTTTTTGGATCAATTTCCTCTTCATGAATGATTTCAGGTTCAACCACATAATTTGCATTAAATGATGGAGGAACAAATTCAATCCCAGCAACTCTCTTAGTAGGATCAGCATTAGCATTAAAATAATCCAAAACAACCGATGAATTTTCAAACTTTTCCAACTTTCTATGAAGTTTGATCACCTCAGACTCTTTGCCAGAAATTTCTTTATTCTTTTGAGCAACAACTTCATTTCGTTTTTCTATGTCAGCATAAGCCATATCCAAATGATAGGCTTGTTCTTTATATTTTAATCCCAGAGAATTTAAGTCTCTTTTCAATGACTCAATTCTATCGATGCACAATTTATCATTATCTTTCAGTTTCTGATTAACTGAATGCATCGATTTCATATCACAAATCAAGTTTGTGTTATCATCCATGACTTTTTGCAATTTATCTTTTACAGTAATGCAGTTAGAACAGTAAATATGACAAACATAGTCTTTTACCTTTGACGGATCAGACATGTCTGCCATGAAAACTTTGGCAATGGGAATATTCTCTGAATCAGCACCATCTGAAGCATTTTGTGTTAGAACAATATCTTCAGCAACACCTGATGCAACATCAGAATCAATATTCTGCACTTGTTCTATCTCTTCATCAACAATCTGCACACTTTCACTATCACTATCACTCGAACCATCACTCAAACTGTCATCATCAGTCACCTCTTCTGATTTTTCAGAATGAATTTCTGCTACAAAGGCTTGACTTACAGCACCCACTAAGTCTTCCAGATGAATACCCCAGTCATAGTTTTCATCATTCTGTGTAACCAATGCCGATGATGCAGATGCATGATTTGAATTTCCAGATGAACCATGTGATTGATTACGATTATTCTGAAAATTATTCTGCTTCTTCTGAGAATTAAACTCAACCTTTTGCTTCACACACTCTTTAGCAAAATGACCATACTCTTGACAGTTATAACAACGCACTTTGGTTTTATCAAATCCCATGCGTGATCGACTATTAGATCCAATATACTTTCTGCCAGTTTTCTTCAAGAAATCCTTTGCTTGACGCATCAACATGGCCATATTCCATTGGATGTTCATTTCTTCCAGATCAACAGGGTCGATCTGTCTAAAATCTTCTTCAATAACCTTAGGATCATGAATTTTCCCTCCAATAAAATTCTCATACGAAGCCATGAATGAGGAAAAGATAGCTAGATAATCATCAGCAACCTTTTGATTTATATGAGATCCAGAAGATGTAGAAGCTGTTGTCGCAGAAAATCCAGAATGACTAGAATGACCAGAATGAATAGGAACTCCAGAACACTGATCATTAGAAGAATCTTGAGCATCGCCAGAAAAGAATGCAACTCCTGTACCAGTTTTACCAGAAGTCTTGGCAAAATACATTGAAGGATCCTGGATATGCTCCTTGTTAGTCTCTTTCTTCTTCATATTCAGGTCATGCGATTGAATCTTCCCAAGAACTTCTTCAAGAGACATGGTTTTGTACTTGATATTTTCTTTTATCAAAACCGTATACACATCAAATTTTGATGGTAATGCCTCCAAGAAATTATCATTAATTTCTTCAGTCTCATACACCACAGAAGCACTCGACAGTTCACTAAGCAGATGATAGAATCTGGTAGCAAGATCATCCAAGGATCCATTTTGAAAATGTTTGAAAACCAAGAATTGCTTCTTCAGTAGCTCTTTTCTACTATTCTTTACATCCAAACTACCTTCACATCTTTTCTGTAATGCTTCCCATAGTTGTTGAGAAGATTTGAATTGTTTGAAACTGTGATATATTTCCTTCGGAAGAGACATCGAAATACTTGCCATCGCTTTCTTTTCCCTAACAAACAGCAATTTTTCTTCAGTAGTTAATGCTGACACCGGCTTTGAAACATCATCCTTTCCCATCCACGAATAAGTCGGATGCGTATAACCTTCTAAAATAGGAATCCAGAGACTGGTATCAGTAAAAGATACGAACTGATCAAACCTATCTTTCCAATTAGAATAATCAGCAAGATTCAACAACTTCGGCGGTTTTTGAGATGTACCAATCTCATTATCATAATTGAACATATTCGTTACTTGTACCACATTTGCCATTTTCCTGAAAAATTTCCAAGTGTTGAACACTTACTACCCTTAGGCGAAGATAATAAGTTCGCTTCTGTGATACCCAAGCGAACTCAATATGAAGCGAACTTAATAAGTTCTCTTAAACCAGAAACCAGAAAATCTGATTAAGTTCGCCTAATTTGTGAGAAGCGAACTTGACAAGTTCGCCTGCTAAGTTCGCCTGCACACCAAATCAGTAAATTCGCTTGCTTCAGTAGATTCAAAATCAAGAACAGTTCAGTCCAGAAACCATGAACCAAAAATCAACAGAAAACTTAATAATTCACTGATTTGAAAGAATTAGTCAAAATCAAACCATAGGATTGTGTAATTTCTCAATTAGAACCTTTCTATCGGATTAATTTCTTCAAAATCCTCCTCAAAAAACCAAATCAGAACCAAATTGAGCTTGAAAACTCCATGGAAATGAAAATTTCAAAGATGATGAATTTCTTGACAATTTGCATACAAAACCGTCTAGAATCACCAAGAATCATGAGCAAAAGCTCTAATACCACTTGTAGGTCTTCATGGCACTTCTACGGATCGTTCTCGTGATAAGACGTGTCGTTAACTCGAAGCGTGGAATCCAATGAATTAACGATTGCATTCACAAAAGACAATAGAGACAATCAAGTAAATAACATTCACACTTGTATTCCAATTCTCAATAGAGTTTACAGACTCAATCGTTCAACTTTGTTCGTTTTCTGATTCTCTATTCAAACTGACTCTGTAAACACTATTTATAGACATCTGACCTGCATTAGGTGAACTTAACAAGTTCGCCTCTAACAGACTAAGCGAACTTAACAAGTTCGCCTCAGATAGACTTAAGCGAACTTAACAAGTTCGCCTCCGTTAGACTAGGCGAACTTATAACTTGCATAAACACTTAGAACATTATACATAACAAAAACATAAAGACATTAGATCTAAACTATTACAAAGCTTTTGTCATTACAAACTATGTCCTAACATCACCAACTACTTGTACTTGACATTTAGTCACATGTTTCAGTTATACCAGTTTGAGGACACTACGTGAGCACTTAGGACTTCGGACCTAGCTTTAATATAAATTAAATGCAACTCATTTTATGTTTGAACGCCTTGTTTTCCACTTTCCTTTGGTAACGGATGCTTTTAAATTTAATGAATAAATATCTTCACTTTAAATAAAAGATCATGTTCTTATGAACAAACCGCGTCAGCCCCGACGTATAATCCGTCGCCGGCCGGGGTGTGACAGTTTTGAGTATGGACAACCATGTTCAAAGCCTGTACCTAGAATGTGGGCAAAAGGGAGTCCTGAAACAGCATGGCACGAATGATGTTGTTAACCGCTCGTATAGTACGTTCAGATTTGCCATTTTGTTGAGACGTGTAAGAACTAGAAAATCAAAATTTAATGCCATGTTTTTTAAAAAGTTCCAGAAAATATTTATCGTTAAATTAACGACTGTTATCACATTGAAAAGCTAGAATACCCGTTTTGAATTGGTTTACAACATACGCACAAATTTAAAAAAACTATAAAAACATCAGATTTAGCACGCAAAGGAAACACCCAGGAGAAATGTGAGAAATCATTCAAGAATATGACATAATATCTAAAACCAGTTAAACTGAGAACTGAGGAAGTCCACTCACCAGAATGTATAAGTTCATACAAACGACTAGTTTTGCAATCAAACTTTTGAAACAAAAGACGGCAATGTTTACCTAGTTGAAAAAAATGACAAATATGTAACAACTTACTATAACAAGGAATGAGTTTATAAGAAACTAACCATGGTTAGCCTACCGACTTGTAACATCCCAAATAAATAGAAAGAAATAAAAGGAAAACAAGGCGGGCTTGGCCAAGGGTCGGCCCTTGGGCCCGAGATAAGAAGGGGAAAACCTTACTAATCAGTAGCCATCAACCTTTCCCCTCTTCATTTTCTTCCTGTGCAAGTTTCTAGAGTGAGAAAGAAAGAGATAGACCGACTCTAGAGAGAGAAAGCGTTTGTCTACATCACAACAACATATAGCAACGGAAAACCGGAGTCCAATAGGTAAGCATCGCCTCTAAATCTGAGTTTTTACATATTTTGGGGTTCGGGTTTAAGTTGCATAAAGAAATGGTTTTTACGTATAAAACTTGAAACAAATCACATATTTGTTCTCATAAATGAAAAAGAATGTTTTGAACGTAAAAAGTTCAAGCTTTGATTAACTAGAAATAATTGACCAGATCTAGGGTTTCTGGTTGGGGAAGAAGACTGATGCATCGAAACTACTAGTTTTGATATAGGTGAATCCACCGAATGTCACACCCCCAAATTTATTTACTTATTAAATAAATACAGGTTGCAACGATTGGTTCATTACACGATAGCGGAAGCTGTAATAGTGATTTCTAAGACTTGATTACATATACAATTACTAAAACTAAGTAATACTATGATCTAAGTTCTTCTAGATCAACGATAGAATTGACACTTGATATTCTACGTCCTTCCAGCTTCTAGGAATTGATCCAACATAGCTAGCTTATTCCAACCGCGCCATGGCTAAAGGTTACCTGAGAAACATACTTGAAAGTGTCAACACAAAGGTTGGTGAGTTCACAGAGTTAGTTGTATTAGTGCTTATAGTTTTTCCCGAAAACATGTACATGACTTTACCGTCATAAAATAAGTAGTATTCATTTGAAAACATTACCATGACTTAACCGTCATAAAATATGTAGTTTTCCTTTGAAAATATTACCATGACTTAACCGTCATAAAATATGTAGTTTTTCTTTGTATAAACCTGATCATTTTAACCTAATCAGAACCCTTTGTTTAAACCTGATCACTTTAACCTGATCAGAACACTTTGTTTCAAATTCAATTATTCGTAAATAGTTCCAGTTGCATGTGATAATCAGAATAAGAATTGTTGACCCATTTGTAAACTAGCTAAGAATACAAATAATATGTTCCTACATGAGCCGTAACCAAACCATGACAATTGTACACGCCCCTAATTTCGTTATCCGGTTCTATGCGGCCATAAATCCTCCAGATTGTGGTTAGCGCGACTAACCATGACCGGGAGACGTCACTCTCCATAGTACTATTCATAGGACCCTAGGCTACAGTTAATGGTTACTAAATTGTTCCAAGGGACTTTAGCGGCCTCAAATCGTTTAACTCATGTAAACATAAAAAGTCGAGTCTTATTCTCTTGTTATCACATAAAAATAGTTGTAAGTATGTTCTTCCCCCAAATCGTTGAGTGTTGTTCATCCGAACAATCGTTGTGTGTTGTTCATCCGAACAATCGTTGAGTGTACTTGTGTCCAGCTGTTTAGTTGAGCATGTTTTCTCCCCGTTTGTTTAAAAACAATTTAAAAATAAGTAGTAAAAGTGGGGCCGTGAGACTCACAAGAAGTTAAACCAGAATGTTCGTATTGTCAAATGTATAAGCAATGAAATTCATGTTTTTAAAACATAACAAGTAAGTATGTTTCTCCCCCGATGTTTACAAAACAGTAAAGAGTTAAAAGGGGGTCGTGAACTCACCTTGTGTTCGATGAAATCCTATCAAACAAACTTGTGCTAGTTCTTGTCTATCCGTACCCTAATCACACAAGGATACTAATGTGTTAAAACTACACGTTTTATACGTAAGTTGTTCACCGACTTAGCAAATCTGATTGCTTTTGTTTAAATTATCTTCTTAGTTTTTCAACACTTGTTTCGTTATAAAACAGTTCTAAGTTACTGCCCAGTGGGACTGATGAACAGGTATCGAAACTACCTAGTTTCGATTGAACAGGACAGATGTCGAAACTACCTAGTTTCGATTGAGTAAACTGGGTATCGAAACTACCTAGTTTCGATTGTCAAGAATAGTATCGAAACTACCTAGTTTCGATTGGGCAATAGGTATCGAAACTACTTAGTTTCGATTGAACAACAGGTATCGAAACTACCTAGTTTCGATTGAGTAAACAGGAATCGAAACTATAGTTTCGATTACTGAACTTTTGATTGACAGAATCAGTCCTGCATATTTTTATGTTTTAATCTTGAATTTGACACAGTTTTCTTGTTATCTTACTTGCGTTCGAGCGATTTGTATGTTTAGCTACGGTTTTAAAGAAAATAATATGGATGGTATCGAGTTTTTACCTCTGGACAGAGATGGTGATTTTTGAGAGAAAAAGAGAATGATCTTGACTTCTCCCGCTAAAAACTTTGAGAAAACACTTGGAACTCTCCTTATAATACTGAAATAAAAGATTCGAGTCTTCGATTATGGAAGAACACCAACAGACGGATGATTTTGCCTTGAAATTGGATGAATACAAAAGAAATAAAGGATGAAAGTGGTGGCGTTGCTGGTGCCGTAAAAGAGAGAAGAATACGGTGGAGTGTGTGTTTGGAATTGGTATGTGATAGATATGATGGAAGGTGAGCTCTTGTCAAGTTTTAGAAGGCAAGAGGCATGGTATAAGGATTAAAGAATTTGGATGGAAAGATTTGATTGGTGAAAGACCCCATTTGGGGCATCTCATCCGAGAACAGGAAAAAGGGTTGGGGGAGTTTGGTTTGGGTAAATATTTAGTTAGTTTAGGTACTAGTTATCTAGATTATTAGGTGGTATTAATCGAAATTAGAGTTCCAACGGTAATTTAGTTCGGTTTAGGTTCTTGACGGAACTCGAATTATGGTTTATTAATTAAGGACTAGTTTGATGAAAATCAATAATATATTCAAATCACGAGTTGTATAATTCGTTGGGGTGAATATTTGTAGGTACCCGTGCCAAAAGGTGATGCTACATGGTAATGTTTTCGAAAGGGTTCGATATTTTACTTTTTCGTATATTATATGATTTAGTCTAAAATTAAATTATTGTCCAACGTAGAGTTTATGTAATATATATGTATATATATTTTTCTGGTTATTTAATTTAACCACTAATGTTTGTATTTAGTCGGTTCATACGGGTATATGTACCGTAACTCCTAGAGTTACCAAAATGTAAAATGAGACAATGTACGGTTTTTGTTAGACCTTAATGTCCATGATTGTGAAATTAAGTAAATCTCGAAAACAACTATAATGTAAACTCGTTTATAACATGTACGGATATTGACCTAAAATGTCGGGTGTCACATTCTCCCCATGTTAAAATAATTTCGTCCCGAAATTCAATTTGTGTCCTCTTGAACTGGTGTATCCTTAAACAAGGAGGGGTATTTCGTTTTCATTTGATCTTCTCGTTCCCATGTATACTCAGGACCACGTTTTGAGTTCCAACGTACTTTAACCAGTTTGATTCGACTACATCTCAGCTTTTGAACTTTCCAATCTGAAATCTCAATTGGTTCCTCGATGAAATGAAGTTTATAATCAATGTGAATTTCATTAGGCGGTATGATCAAAGTCTCGTCCGACAGACACTTTTTGAGATTAGACACATGAAATGTATCGTGTACGTTGCTTAGTTCTTGTGGTAGCTTGAGCTTGTAGGCTACAGGGTCAACCCTAGCCAGTATTTCAAATGGTTCAATGTACCTAGGGTTAAGCTTGCCACGGTTTCCAAATCTTGCAACTCCTTTCCAAGGTGAGACCTTCAACATGACTTTGTCTCCCACTTGGAATTCTAATGGTTTTCGTCTGTTGCTAGTTCAACTCTCTTTCGTCTGTCTTGAGTGGCTTTTAGGTGATCTTTTGTTTTGACGATCTTGTCAGTGGTTTCCTAGCCAATATCAGGACCAATCAAATGCTTTTCGTCAACCTCCGCCCATCATAGCGATGAGTGACACTTACAACCATCCAAAGCCTCAACGGAGCGGCTTTAATGCTGGTATGGTAGTTGGTATTATATGAAAACTCAGCCAACGGCGGTGAGTATCCCTATTTCCTCTTAAATCGATTACACACGCACGAAGCACATCTTTTAAAGTTTGGATGGTCCTTTTACTTTGACCATTCATTTGGGGATGATATGCAGTGCTCATGTAAAGGCGTATGCCCAAGGCTTCTTGTATAGACTGCTGAATCGACTGTCCCTTTTAGAGAAAATGGAAACTGGCATACCATGCTTAGCCTTAATTCCCTTAATATTTAGCCTTGCTCGCTTCTTACTTTTATCTGTCTCCTTTATTGGTAGGGAATGCGCGGATTTCGTCAAACGACTGACGATTACCATATAGTATCATATTCGCTAGGTGTTCTGGGTGGATTTGTAATGAAATCCATGGAATTCTCTTCCCTTTCCTATTGATAAATATGTGTTTGTTGTAATCACTCAGGTGATTCCTAACATTCTACTTGTACTGCCAAGTATCTCCTAGCATAGATAGCTATTTTTCCTCTCATGTTTGGCCACATAATGGAGTTCCTCTGGGTCCTTATACGTTTCATTCGATTCTGGATGAACGGAGTACTTGGGCTTATGGACTTCATCCATAACCTCCCACATAGGCTACCAATACCTAGTACCCAATTTATATCTGTATCATCCAACTTAGGCTTCAATTGTTTGATTCCATTTACTTGGTAGTCAGTATTCGAAAGCAAAGTGAATATTTCCCCGACTAACGATATTAAACGTGTAAGAATCCCTTTATTTGATTACCCTCAATATGGTAGGATTATGTGATGCTCATTCCTGGTAATGAAAGGAATGGTGCCTGCGAATCTTGAGCGTATGTTGGCACATACTCTTTATTCGTCTACGCACTATAGGTCTTATGAAAGGATTACTCGACGAGGTGTCCAAGTTTTTGTTGTATATTGGGTAGAAATGAAACAGTATGAAAATGAAACTTTATGTTTGTCCCTCTTATGCTTTTCGAAAGCATTTTCCCGGACTAAGACTTTTCTCTTATTTCAGGTTTCATGTTTTCTAGGATTTTCCTCTCCATGTGCCTTCTTGGAGCTAGGAATTGATGTTCCTTGGGAGCTCTTATTTGCGAACTTCGAGTCTAATCACCACTTTATCCCTTTGCTTGCACTACCTTTCGAGGCAGACTAGCCTTTGGGTTGTAGCGTCCTGATATGTAAACTCATATCTCGACTACCATACCTTCAAAGTATGTAAGCCATACGAAGTTCGGTGTTTGTTTGGAATGTTCACATTTCGTCTAGCTGAGGGAATGAATAGTAATACTGTGAGAATGGTCTCATCGAATTAGTGCTTTCCCCAAAATGGGCTATGGGTTTGTCAATCCATTAAGTTGGCAGAAAAGGTTGATAGCCAACTATTAGTCATATAGTGTGTATGCACTCCCTTAGTGTTTGAATTGTGCTTTGGTGACTTACCATTACGTATTCCACTCATTCAGGTTATAGCCTCAAAATTCTTAGCACAAGGATAAACTTGAGGTAATGAGTGTTGAATGTCGAGACTTTTGTATTCTAATTGAGTCTACTCCAAGAGATCATTTCTTAACAATAGATGCTCTAGAGCTTCCCAATTATAGAAAACTAGGAGTGAAAGATGCAATCACACCTCTCTTCTAGGCTAAATTTGGGATCCATCCATCAAGATGAACCCTTGGGAAGTGCGAGTACAAAAGAGTAATAAATTATTCTTCTCAACTCTTTGTGGACAGTGGCCTGTTGTGAATAGCTCGAGCTTACGCCCCTTATGCATATCATGAGCTAATGAGATCAGCATGAAATTCTTCATTTGGGACTTCTTTAAGAGTTTTGCATGTCGTTTCCATGTTAGTGCGACAATAGTCGTTAGTCCACACTTAGGTTTCTTTGGCATTCGCTTGAGCATCAACCCCGGCTTATCCATTACCGAGAGAATAGTTAGACTTAAAGGTATATTGAATGTCAATGACTGTGAGAGCAACCCTGTTTGACCGATATTCTGAAATATCAGATTAGCTACTTGTCTCACATAGAGCTTCCACAATACCTCATAGGTACTATGTGTATGCGGGTCAGAAATATTTTCTGCCCCATTACCGGAGTTAGTGCCTGGCACTCTTGACGAAAATTTCAAGTATATGTGAGACTAAATGGTACGATGGATCTTGAGATTATGCTATAATCTCCCACAATAATTGTGCAATTATTGTAAGCGTGGGTTGTGGTAATGCTCAATTTAAAGCTATCTTGACCAGTAGAATCTCAAAGAATGAATGTGCGAATTCCTTCGCCGTTCAGGATTCACTAAGGATTGGTTGAATTCAATTTGAATTTCTCTCGCTCCTCCAAAACTAGGAGAATGCTTTGTGAGCACCTAATGCTTTGTGAGCACCTAATTGAGAAGTCTGATTTGTTAAGATTCAATCCTTACTCAAGTGATTGAGAACATGGGTTGATCATCAGCTTAGACAGCAAGACTCACTAAAGTTCTCATGCACTGCAAATTATGATTACGTGTGCACCCGTAATGATAATTTGCCTTGCCTGATCCTTATAGTGTTTCTTCTATCCCTAGCTTTTAACCAAAAGGGATTTGAAATGATCATTAGATTGCGTTTGCATATTTGTACATGGGTGTGCATTGTTTTATCGGATTACTCTTAATTATGTGTACCAATACTCATGAATCTGCCGAATATGGCAGTTGTCGGATGAGGCTAATGGTAGAGAGGCACCACCAGTGTCTCTTAAAAAAATGTGCATGGTGAAGTTCAGGCACTATGTGTTGGGCAGAGATCCTCAAACGAGTGTCGAGCAACTCATGCTCCAAGTCTGTATATATGCATGGATCCACATGATCCTGATGTATGTCTGGGTCTCCTAACCCTTGGAGTTCTCTCCCATTTAGTCCTGCTTATTCACCTTGAATTCCCTTCTGTCTGGGCAATCATGCCTGCCACATATCATGGCGAGAGTCTAGGTATCCGATCCGACAACTTATGAAGGAGAGTATTTATACCGCAAATACGTTAGAAAGATAGTTGCCTCCATGGCTGGAGTAGTTGTGGTGCAGGTATAGGTACAGATTCTGGTACGGGTTCAGCCTGTTGTGATACCAAGATCGGTAACTGACGATCGCCGCCGTCGTCGTCCAAGCTCAGCTCGTAACTCGATCTTCTAAGGTTGCAGTATGCTGAGTACCCGTTATTCTTGACTCGTAATCCGAACAGTAACATGTTATAAGTGTTTATTATTTCCACATTATTGTATGTGTTTAAGTGTTCACTACATGTGCCATGTAATTGTATTAGTGTAGCTAGTGGTACCCTAGTGTAACTCCATACACTAATAGTCTACACAAATTGTTCGGCAACGGTTGGAATTCCTATGCTCAAGTCTTGGGTGTTTTTAGTGTGATGCAAGTCTTAGAAATCTTGGTCCCTAAATGAGTCCGGTTAGAGCCTAGGTGTCACTAAGGAAACCTAATTCGCTAAAACCTGGCTCTGATACCAATCTGTCACACCCCCAAATTTATTTACTTATTAAATAAATATAGGTTGCAACGATTAGTTCATTACACGATAGCGGAAGCTGTAATACTGATTTCTAAGACTTGATTACATATACAATTACTAAAACTATGTAATACTATGATCTAAGTTCTTCTAGATCAACGATAGACTTGAGACTTGATATTCTACGTCCTTCCAGCTTCTAGGAATTGATCCAACATAGCTAGCCTATTCCAACCGCGCCATGGCTAATGGTTACCTGAGAAACATACTTGAAAGTGTCAACACAAAAGTTGGTGAGTTCACAGAGTTAGTTGTATTAGTGCTTATAATTTTTCCCGAAAACATGTACATGACTTTACCGTCATAAAATAAGTAGTATTCATTTGAAAACATTACCATGACTTAACCGTCATAAAATATGTAGTTTTCCTTTGAAAATATTACCATGACTTAACCGTCATAAAATATGTAGTTTTTCTTTGTATAAACCTGATCAGAACCCTTTGTTTAAACCTGATCACTTTAACCTGATCAGAACACTTTGTTTCAAATTCAATTATTCGTAAATAGTTCTAGTTGCATGTGATAATCAGAATAAGAATTGTTGACTCATTTGTAAACTAGCTAGGAATACAAATAATATGTTCCTACATGAGCCGTAACCAAACCATGACAATTGTACACGCCCCTAATTTCGTTATCCGGTTCTATGCAGCCATAAATCCTCCAGATTGTGGTTAGCGCGACTAACCATGACCGGGAGATGTCACTCTCCATAGTACTATTCATAGGACCCTAGGCTACAGTTAATGGTTACTAAATTGTTCCAGGGGACTTTAGCGGCCTCAAATCGTTTAACTCATGTAAACATAAAAAGTCGAGTCTTATTCTCTTGTTATCACATAAAAATAGTTGTAAGTATGTTCTTCCCCCAAATCGGTGAGTGTTGTTCATCCGAACAATCGTTGTGTGTTGTTCATCCGAACAATCGTTGAGTGTACTTGTGTCCAGCTGTTTAGTTGAGCAAGTTTTCTCCCCGTTTGTTTAAAAACAATTTAAAAATAAGTAGTAAAAGTGGGGCCGTGAGACTCACAAGAAGTTAAACCAGAATGTTCGTATTGTTAACTATATAAGCAATGTAATTCATGTTTTCAAAACATAACAAGTAAGTATGTTTCTCCCCCGATGTTTACAAAACAGTAAAGAGTTAAAAGGGGGCCGTGAACTCACCTTGTGTTCGATTAAATCCTAGCAAACAAACTTGTGCTAGTTCTTGTCTATCCGTACCCTAATCACACAAGGGTACTAATGTGTTAAAACTACCCGTTTTATACGTAAGTTGTTCACCGACTTAGCAAATCTGATTGCTTTTGTTTAAAATATCTTCTTAGTTTTTCAAAACTTGTTTCGTTATAAAACAGTTCTAAGTTACTGCCCAATGGGACTGATGAACAGGTATCGAAACTACCTAGTTTCGATTGAACAGGACAGATGTCGAAACTACCTAGTTTCGATTGAGTAAACTGGGTATCGAAACTACCTAGTTTCGATTGGCAAGAATAGTATCGAAACTACCTAGTTTCAATTGGGCAATAGGTATCGAAACTACTTAGTTTCGATTGAACAACATGTATCGAAACTACCTAGTTTCGATTGAGTAAACAGGAATCGAAACTATAGTTTCGATTACTGAACTTTTGATTGACAGAATCAGTCCTGCATATTTTTATGTTTTAATCTTGAATTTGACACACTTTTCTTGTTATCTTACTTGCATTCGAGTGATTTGTATGTTTAGCTACGGTTTTAAAGAAAATAATATGGATGGTATCGAGTTTTTACCTCTGGACAGAGATGGTGATTTTTGAGAGAAAAAGAGAATGATCTTGACTTATCCTGCTAAAAACCTTTGAGAAAACACTTGGAACTCTCCTTATAATACCGATATAAAGGATTCGAGTCTTTGATTATGGAAGAACACCAACAGATGGATGATTTTGCCTTGAAATTGGATGAATACTAAAGAAATAAAGGATGAAAGTGGTGGCGTTGCTGGTGCCGTAAAAGAGAGAAGAATACGGTGGAGTGTGTGTTTGGAATTGGTATGTGATAGATATGATGGAAGGTGAGCTCTTGTCAAGTTTTAGAAGGCAAGAGGCATGGTATAAGGATTAAAGAATTTGGATGGAAAGATTTGATTGGTGAAAGACCCCATTTGGGGCATCTCGTCTTAGAACAGGAAAAAGGGTTGGGGGATTTTGGTTTGGGTAAATATTTAGTTAGTTTAGGTACTAGTTATCTAGATTATTAGGTGGTATTAATCGAAATTAGAGTTCCAACGGTAATTTAGTTCGGTTTAGGTTCCTGACGAAACTCGAATTATGGTTTATTAATTAAGGACTAGTTTGATGAAAAACAATAATATATTCAAATCACGAGTTATATAATTCGTTGGGGTGAATATTTGTAGGTACCCGTGCCAAAAGGTGATGCTACATGGTAATGTTTTCGAAAGGGTTCGATATTTTACTTTTACGTATATTATATGATTTAGTCTAAAATTAAATTATTGTCTAACGTAGAGTTTTTGTAATATATATGTATATATATTTTTCTGGTTATTTAATTTAACTACTAATGTTTGTATTTAGTCGGTTCATACGGGTATATGAACCGGTAACTCCTAGAGTTACCAAAATGTAAAATGAGACAATGTACGGTTTTTGTTAGACCTTAATGTCCTTGATTGTGAAATTAAGTAAATCTCGAAAACAACTATAATGTAAACTCGTTTATAACATGTACGGATATTGACCTTAAATGTCGGGTGTCACACCGAAACTACCTAGTTTCGATATATACAGACCCATCGATACTACCTAGTTTCGATATAGACCCATGACCCGAAACTACTAATATTTTACATAAGTTACTTATCGAAACTACCTAGTTTTTATATTTTGATATAAGTAGACCCATCGAAACTACCTAATTTTGATAGAAACCCATGACCCGGAACTACTATAGTTTCGATATGATTCACCCTCCGAAACTAATGGGTTCAAGCAGAGTAATGTCTAGTGTCATTTAGGGCACTACCTTATGTGTATGACTTTATTATACAGATTGTGAGTGACCTTACTGACGCTCAGTGACCAGCTAAAAGTATTTCAGAAACCACTCATTAGTTGAGTTCTATGTGCCCCCTGTGTGTTACGTGCAAATGATTTTAAATGTATTGGGGTTGGAGTGTATACATGATATGAATGAATGTTATGTTATGTGCCATATGACAATGTACACTGATTATAAGTATACCAAGTATGTTTTTAAATAATGAAATGAAAGAATGACATAATGTATAAGAAAGAAATCCTACTTTACATACATGTATATATTGCTTGCCAAGTATGAAAATAATGACATAACGTATAAGAAAGAAATGTTGCTTTATATCCATGTATATATTGCTTGCCAAGTATGAAAAGAATGACATAACGTATAAGAAAGAAATCATGCTTTATATCCATGTATATATTGCTTGCCAAGTATGAAGAGAATGACATAACATATAAGAAAGAAATTTTGCTTTATATCTATGTATATATTGCTTGCTAAGTATGAATGAATGTTATGGACGGAAACGATGATAATGGCTACTTCGGTAGACGGACGACCACTTGACTAGTATGCAACCAGAAATGAAAGTCTAGAATGGTAGACTAAATTAAGGCCACTATGGTGGAGTAAGTCCCTAAATCGATGCACGACTGTAAAAGTAGTTCAACTGGGAAACGGATGCCTTAGGGCAAACGGGCGAATATGACGGACTATGACGGTAGGACGGTAAAGACGGACGACCAAAGGTTTGTCGGACGGTTAAAGATATGACGAATGGTTTCTAGTGGCTGATGGTTAAGTAAATGGGCTACCACGGTAGTTCGAGAACGTTTATCTTTGTAACTTAAGTAAGCAAAGTAACGGGTTGATTACCCATATTTGTATGACCAATGATTGTGCACTAAGAAATAAGCATGTATGTATTTATATACGTACTCATTACGAATGTTATAAGAAATAAGTAAAGTAAAGAAAAAAGAATATGTATAATATATATATATATATATATACTATATGATAAAGTTTATATCTGACTGTTTTTAAAGTAGAACTCACCAGCATTAGCTGACTTTTAGTATGCACTTCAGGTAGCAAGAAGAAGGGGCGTGCTAAGACGTGATGGCTACTCGGCACAACTGACATCCCATTTACTTGAGTTTATGTTAAGACAATGTTTATGTTTAAATGTTAAGAATTCCGCTGCTATGTTATGTATTTGAATTATTGTACGCTTCCGCTATGATGAATGCTTTTAATTAAAAAGTTTAGTATGGATGACTATATTTATTTGTAAATTAAACAAGTGATGTCTCTCGGGAAAGGGGGCTTTACAAGTTGGTATCAGAGCAATAGTTTGAGAGATTCAAACATCGCTAAATGTCTGAAATCAAGCTGATAATGGGACTAACGCACGGATGTCAGTCCGGGTAGCCAACGCCAACACAGCAAGTAAGTAATAAAGTTAATGCCTGTAGTTATGGATAGATGCCTTAACTTAGACCGCTTAGATGATATGTCACTACTGATGTGAAGAGTTTTGAACCCGAAAAGCAAAACAATTTATTAATCACAAACTGGTCACTGTAATTAAGAATTTACCTTGCTCGTACTATTCTAAACTATGATCTGAAGGAATGACATTGATGTATACCCTTTTACTTATCAGGAAATCTAGAAAACTATGGCTCGTATAGGAGTAATTGGACACCGAGGCGGTCGCACTGGCCGAGTCGGTAGACTACCATTGAACCGAAGATGTAATGATGAGGAAAGTGTGCATGTGAAACGGGAGGAAAGCGTGCACGAAGAACGTACTGAGAGTGTGCACGAAACTAATGTGACTCCACCGGGTGAAGGCAATGAAGGATCTCTACGACCGGAACCTGAAGTTAGGGATGCTATTGCCCGTGAGGTTGTGCTAACTCTGAAGGACGTACTGCCTGATCTGTTATTTTGAGGCACTAAAGAAGAGCAAGGAGGAGGAGGAAAAGAACCATGAGGAGAAAGTTTATGATAGCGTTGGGGATGAGGTGACTGTGGGAATGAACACCTGTGGGTGTACCTACAAAAGATTCAAGGACAGTGACCTACCTAAGTTTGACGGGAACAAGGTTTCGGTGACTACGTTTGAATGAATTGAGAGGATGAACAGCGTAATCAACATAAGCGAGTGTCGACCTGACTAGGCGGTTAAGTATGTGGCTCAATCTTTAAACAATGAGGCACTGAGTTGGTGGAGGAACATTCAAAGGACTAAGTCGCCAAACGCTTTAAAAAGGATGACTTGGGAAGATCTGAAAAGGCTGATAATCCAAAAGTTTTGTCCCCAGAACGAGATAGATCGGGTGGAGAATGAATTTATGAACTTCAAGGCTGGGAACAAAACTCATCGTCAGTACACTTCCAGATTCAATGAGCTGGCTCATCCGGTACCCCATTTAGTAGAGACTGAAGAGCGATTGATCAAGTACTATGTCAAAGGCATGCCTCAAAGGGTCCGTGTACATGTTAAAGTCAACCTACCCTCGACCTTCGAGTCGGTAGTAAATTTGAGTGGAATCGTCTTTGATGATTATGCTAATGATGACCCGGTGTCGGAGGCACCAAAGCGGAAATGGGAAAATCCTTCTAAGGGGAATATTTACAACTGAAGCTAAGAAGCCAAGGACATATGAGTATGAAATTTGCACGGAGTGCGGAAGGTAACACCTCATTAAGTGCAAAGCTGGCTCTACAATGTGCTATAAGTGCGGGAGAGCAGACCACTACTCTAAAGATTGTCTGAGGGACGTCAAGTGCCAAGGATGTGGGCTGTTTGGCCACCTGACGATTGTAGGAAGACCGAAAAATCTGGTTCGGGAAAAGAGAAGGAATGGGAACAACCAAAGGCTAGGACTCGGGCTTATGCCTAACTGAGGAGGAGGCAAGAGGAAACCCTGATGTCGTGTCAGGTATGTTCCTAGTTAATGATGAACATGCAGCTCTTTTATTTGATTCTGGTTCTAGTAAAAGCTTTATATCGAACAACTTCTGTAGCAAACTAGACTGCTCAATTGATACTATAGTGAAGGATTTTAGCATAGAAACCGTCGTTGGTAGAAACTCGACAGTATTTCAAGTAACTGAAGATTGAATGATAGAAATAGAGGGTTTTACACGCTTCGGTGTTGGGATGTGACCCCAATATTACGATGCAGATGACGTAACATCTTTACGACGAAATATCTTTAACATCGGTGACCGATGCCACCATAGGAAATATGCAGTAAAAAACACAAAGCGAAATCATTGCGTAAAAGAGTTATAGGTTTAAAACATTGAGTAAATAAAATTTTAAGATAAAAGTATTGAGAAAATCAAAAGTCCAAAGATCAAAACAAAATTGTTGAAACTTTAGTAGCTAAACATAATCAACTCTATAATTTACTACCAAACTTTCTAATTCAGTTATCTACTTATCTATAAATCAAAGGCTATATTTTTTGAAACTACATAGAAACATTCTTCTACGTCTAATTCTTATAATCCATGTAAAATAAAAACAAAAAAGAATTAGGTAGTATTAATGAACTTCTCATTATCTCAAAAGACCTACCTCCTACGACACTCAACTTCTTGGGTATGCATAAAAGGGTTTTGTTAACTGCTATCTAACTTTCCATATATGATACTCGATATAATCAGTCTTAATTAACTTTTTTTAGTCTCCTCTTCAAAAATCACAGCCAATACTTATCTCTCTCTCTCTATATATATATATGTGTGTGTTTCTTTTTAATTCTTTTAGATTTTTTAGCTCATCTTTGGGGGTTTTAAATTTAGTAACTTTCTGTTTAACAAGTTGTCACACAATTCACACAGTAATGGGACGAGGAAAGATCGAAATGAAGAGAATTGAGAACACTACAAGCAGGCAAGTGACGTTTTCGAAGAGGCGATCCGGGCTTCTAAAGAAGACCCATGAATTATCTGTGCTTTGTGATGCCCAGATTGGCCTCATTGTCTTCTCTAGCAAAGGGAAACTCTATGAGTACTCAACTCCACATCTCAGGTCATTAACTTCATTTATTTATTCTTCAATTACCTTTTCAACACTCAAAAATAAAATCTTGATGGTCCTTTTTACCTTTATTTTTTTTTTAAATTGATTTAGGGTTTGGTTTCTTTGTAGAAATTTTGTAGAATGCACAACAAAATTTATATATAAAAAACCTTGGATTTATATATCACAATGGTTGGAGAGATCCATAAAACCATTGTATGCATGTTAATGATGAATACTTGAGTAGAATGTTTCAATTACACTGCTACAACTCTTTCTCTCTCACACACACATACACGCACACTTCAAAGCCAATTTTCACAAACTAAATCCCTAATTTGCCAAAGCCTTCTAATAGAGTGATAGCCTCATGACTTTTCAAATAAAAGGTCATGGGTTCGAGTCTCACTTGGGACAAATTGTTCCAGGTTGAGCAAGTAAGTTTTTCCAGCTGTAGGTTTCCTCCTAGGTGGGTCCCGGGTTCGAGTCCGCTGCGGTTACAACCCATTGGGAAAGACATGCATGACTCACAGAAGCATCCGGGCCGCTCCCGAAGGAAGTAGGGATTTAAGAAAATCGCATTTAAAAAAAATCCCTAATTTGACTATTGATCTAATCTTCCCATAGCTAAATTAGGGTTTGCTGAAATTTTGTTTTAGATTCGTCAAAAATCTTTAATCTTGCATAATTAATTGATATAGTATACAAATCTATTTAAATATTATAAAAGATCTGGTCTTAACTTCTGGTCCAAACAATACAGCATGACTCAAATCATAAACAAGTATTTGAAAGCAACTGGTTCTCGGATCACTCAGCCAAACAGCCAGGTAATTAAGTAGATTCTTTTTTAATATAACCAATATTTGTTGAAGATTTACTTTAACTTTGTTGACTAATCTTGTTTGATAAATTGAAGGAACATATGCATGGTGAGTTGACAAGAATGAAGAAGGAGACACTTAACCTTCAATTAAGTCTCAAAAGATACAAAGGTCATGATCTTAACTCAGCACAGCTTGAGGAGCTTAATCAACTTGAGCAACAGTTGGAGTATTCGGTTCAGAAAGTCAGAGCTAGAAAGGTATATATTGCAATCAAGCTCTGATTTAATTTATTGTTTTATAGAAATATGAAATCAACTCATTATATTTATACGAGTAAAGTGTTATTTTCGTCCATGTGTTTTGGCCATTTTTATACAAAAACTTTTTTTTAGCTTTTTCGTCCCCGACTTTTCAAAATATAGCTATTTCCATCCAACTAACTAATTCCATCAATATTTTAACGTTAAATCCAGGGTCGGTTGAACTTCATAGGTTAAAATCTAACTAAATTACCCATGATTTAACCAAAACTGCCCATGATTTAACGTTAAAATGTAAACGGAATTAGTCAGTTGGATGAAAATGGCTAGATTTTGAAAAGTCAGGGACGAAAAAATAAAAAAAAGTTTTTGAATAAAATAACTAAAATGGCTAAAACCCAGGGACGAAAATGATTATTTACTCTATTTATATAGTTCATCACCAATTAATGCTCATTGACCAATATTGTGTAATGACTTACATGATAAATTCGTTGATTATTATGAACGGCGACAGAGATTTTATTAAGAACTAGCATGATACTAGAAAGCTATAGGATACATCCACCAATACATTTAACGAACAGAGACAGACATGTGCGTCTCTACAGTGCAAGCAACTAAGGCTTCTAAATTTTAAGAGCCTTCAAAAGTTGAAAAAGTTTACTTTAATCTGAATTTTAATAAAGCTAAAAATATGTGTGATAGTCCACAATTTTTGTGTTTTTAGAGAGATATAAGAAAAATAACAAAATAATTGAAACTTTATTTATGAGGTTCATGTGATAATATTCGGCTTACACATTCATATTAAACGTTTTGACTACCCATTAAATTACATTTTAAAAACTTTCATATATTTAGAAGAAAAGGGAAAACTTCATATAATAGTAATCAGGTTTCTCATCTGTTTCATTTAAGTCTCACTCAAATTTTTTTATCTCATTTTAGTCACTCAAGTTTCTCATATGTTCCATTTTAGTCACTCAAACTTTTTTTGTGTTATTTTAGTCACTCAAGTTTCACCTGTTATTATAATATTGCACAATTATGATGTTAACATGTTACTTTTTTTTATTTTGTTTTATAAAAATGTTGGTTTACTCTTTTTGGATTTCATTTTTACCATGTCCATAGAATGAAACACAAAAAAAAGTAACTCGTAACATTGTAATTTCACAAGATATATTGGAACAACATGTGAAACTTGAGTAACTAAAATGAGACAAAAAAAATTCTAAGTGACTAAAATGGAACAGATAATAAAACTTGAGTGACTAAAATGATACAAAAAAGTTTGAGTGACTAAAATGAAACATATAAGAAACTTGGTTACTATTGTGTAAAGTTAGCCCTTTAGAAAACTCCGACAAAAAGGCCTCAATTTTAATTTTGCTTTAAACTTCAAAATATGTTGAGCCGCCCTTTGAGACATTATCTAAACTGAATGACACTATTGTGACCATTCAAACTTCAAATTTTCACCCATAAGAAGCTGAGCGTCTTGATCTCTGCGGTTATCTTGGATATTATTGTTTTTCTTTTTACTTTTTTTTTATATGTAACATTAATTTCTGTGTGATTTTGAACACGAACTAATTTTCTATTTTTCTTAGTAATAAGTAACATATATATCATCCGTTCATCAATCACTTAAAGCTTTGATCTTAAAGCTTTGATCTTCAAGATACAAATTAAATCCTACATTTTGCAGCTTCAACTTCTCCAACAGCAGGTGGACAACCTTCAACGGACGGTAACTTCTGTCACCCGAGATCATTAAATATATAAACAGAAACTATTAATACATTGTGGTTTGCTAATTGATGCAGGAAAAGGTGTTAGAGAAGGAAAATGAAGAGATGTATCAGTGGGTAAGTGTTGTTAATTAGGTGGTATAAATAAAGATTTTTATTTATTTTTACTAATTAACTATTTTAAGAAACAGTTAATGGGTAAACAACACGAGGAGATTAACCAGCAACAGGCAGCTGAAATGACTGAGCTGAGGCTTGTTGGACAAGAACAACAATTGTTTGAACAGTTTCCGTTTTATGGATCCGAAGAACAGCCTAATAGCGTTCTACAACTTGCAGCAAATCTTCCTGAGCTGCAACTGCAGTCGTACGAGTTCCGCCTCCAGCCAACTCAACCTAACCTCCAGGAATCAACCAGTGCACAACATAACATCTATGGTACGTTCATATCTTTCAAATGATTCTTGTTACGTACCATCAAAATCGATTTTAACATGTACATGTCCAGTGTAGATTTCTTGTTTGATAACATAAGAAATTTTAAATTTAAATAAAGGATTTGAATTCTATTTATTTAGCTCAATGCTCATTTATTACACACAAAAATTCGTTTTCAAATGTAACTTTCACTTTGTTACAAAAATAACTTCGGTATCACGTTAGTGGTTGGATATATGACAAGGTAATGTGGGTTTTGACCAAAAGCTTGTTAACTAGTCACACTTTTTAGTCTTTTTTAATTCATAATAAATCAACATATTAAATGAAAATTATAAAAATCATTATTAAAAAAACTAGTCAGATTTTTCTAGTAAACAATTTTGGAGGTTGAAGTAGATTTAGAGGACTTTTGGATGATTTGACTTATTTTTTGAAATATTTTTCTCTATTTTATTACATAATCTACATATTATCAATAAAATATATTAACTAAAATTGATATGCCTTTCTCTCTGTAATGTTGCTGTAAATGCTTTTTTATTTGCAGACTTGTGAAATTATATTTTTGGAACTCATAAGACTTTCTCTTTGACCTTTTTTGCAGACTGATTGCTTTGCTAGGAAAGGACCTTTTATATATATATAGATATTTGTGTGATGCATAATAATTATGACGGTAGAAACATAATTAAGTAGCTTATATATACATACGCATGCTACATTATGTACTTCTATCTTGGGTATTTGAAAGATCTAATTAAAAGTTTACACTTTGATGGACTTGCAATATATATACATACGCATGCTACATTATGTACTTCTATCTTGGGTATTTGAAAGATCTAATTAAAAGTTTACACTTTGATGGACTTGCAATATATGAAGTTAGGTTATGTACATATAAATGTCACCAAGAGTCACTACTGGTTCAACCCGCTATATGTCAATGAATGGTTTATCAAGACTTGGGATGCAGAAGAATAGCCAAGAAAAATTATAAAACTAAAAACAATTAAACAAAGAAGACAAGCCATTTGCAAGAAACCCCCACCCACCCATTCAAGTGGAGAAAAATAACAAGTGCCAACCCATGAACAAGCCACTATAATGAGAATAGGCTAGAAGAAAACCTTTGATGGTATATAGATTAATTGATGTATAATCAATAATTACGAAAGAACTTTCCAAGAAAACAATTTCTCTCTATGGAAAGGAAAATAGGGATGACAGAGAATTGATACGATCGATTCTATGTTTTAATAATGAGAGAGATTCTTAGGCGAGTTTATGATATAAGTATTAGTTGAATAAATGTTTTGTTAGCATCAAATTAGAGGAGATTTGTAGGTCTTATTTTAATAATTGAAGATTTGATGATAATTTAAAGTCAAATACTTAGAAATAAGAAATAAAATTCTTTGTATATGTATATGAAAGATAATATGATCATTCAAGCTTAAAAGACTATTAGTGAATAAATGGTTAAGTATATTTATCCAGTTTTAGAATAATTCAGATAAAGGTAGTTGCTGTTGGAAATCCGGCCCATAAACACGAACACGAAATTTGATCTCAACAACCGATCGGCTCTTTCTGTTTAATATTTCTTGACACACATTACATAGGCCCTAACCATCTATTTATACTAAAATATAGCATACTGATCCTACTCAAATACTTCTCTCAATTATCTCTACTAATTAATTAAACCAGATAATTCTAAACATTCAAACTATTAATTAAATATGTTGGAACCTAATAGTCCATCTAATCCAATCTTTTGATTGCTAAATGTACAAGTTCATAGTTTTCGGTCCAAAACGTTTTCAGACGAGAAAGTTTTCGAACGAAAACCTTAGTTATAAATAGTTGTTTGTTTGAAATGTAAAGTAGTTTTTTCCATTTGTCTTAGCTGATAATCTGACTGTGTTTAGAATAACTTTGGAGTGTTTACACATAGTTAGCAATCTATATTCAGTGTTCATTCAATAGAAGAAGTTGTTTTGTGTGATTCATCTCGTTCTCATGGCGTATTCTTCATATTTTGATGTTTGATTCGTTGATTCGATCTTGTTATCTCTTGGATTGTATTCCGTCTTTCCAGGAGGTTAAGTTGCTTGATTACAACAGATCAGAGCGTATAACAAGTCGTATAAGAGCTTTTGGTTGAAGCTCGTGGTTTTCAAGTTATTTTTCATCAATTGAGATCGTTTAAGTGTGAATTTCGTCGCCATTTTCAAGTATTCTGAGCTATTTTTGATGGAGATGAAGGTTGGGATTGATTTGGAGACTTGATTTTACATTCGGGGAGTTGCAGGTCGGATTTGTTATTATTGGGAATCACCGTCCGAAATCTTGCTTGAAGGGTCCGAAATCTTGCTTGAAGGGTCCGAAATCTCCTCTTCGTCCGAAATCTACTTCGATCCAGTGTTTGCGATTGAAATCTCATATGAAATCTTTGAAGTGTCCGAAATCAGCTGTCAGAAATCTCCTGTTCGAAATCTAGTTTTTGATCGAAAAGTTTCATCCGAAATTCTTTTTGTTCGAAAAAGTTTTCGATCGAAAATTGTTTTATTTGGTGCTTTTATGAGTAGTTATGATGCGTTGGTTACTGGGAAACTTCAACCAACAGTGCTTAATGCTGAGGATATGGTCCAAATCAATCCTGATGACTTGGAGTATATGGATTTGCAATGACAGATGGCCATGATTGCAGTTCGTGTAAAGAAGTATCTACTGAAGACTGGGAAAGATAAGCTCCAATTTGGGAAGAAAGTTGGTTTTGACAAGGCTAAACTGAGATGCTAAAATTACCAATAATTGGGACATTTTGCTCGTGAATGTCCAAAAGACAAGAAAAAGAAGGTTGAAGGCAATGGTGTCAAGTTGATTGAGTTGATTGATGAAGATGATAAGTCAAAGAAGGAACGACAACTCTTATGTCAAAGTAGCTTGGGAATTGTGAGTGGGAATCGGAGATTGGAGATGCTGAGGAGGATTATGATGAAGCTTTAATGGCTGAGGTAGTAAACACATCATGTTATGTGTTGAATAGAATTTTGATGGTAAAAAAACACTCGAAGACTCCATATGAGTTGATATTCAAAAGGAAGCCATATATAAATTTCTTTCGTACTTTTGGATGTTCATGCACTCTTCTTAATACATTTAATTCGTTGCCAAAATTTGCTGTTGTGGGTGATGAAAGCTATTTTCTAGGATATTCTTCTTATCAAAAGGTGTTCAGAGTCTACAACAAGAGGACGAAAATTGTTCAAGAATCGTATTTTGTTGAATGGCAAGAATCAAATACTCCTCATGGTCAAAATGGGCCAGAATGGTTCTTTGACGCGGATTTCATCTTCAAAACATTTGAGCAACAATCATTACTTGATTCTACTGGTGCAAGCTTTTCAAATTCAGTTGATGAATCTTCATATACAAGACTTGATCTAACTGCTCAAGATTTCATGGTTGGTCCTCAACAAGTGATAGTTCAAAACGAAAGTTCTGATGTTGTTACTTCTTCTACCCAGACACAAGAAGGTCATATTGAAAATTTAGTGAATAATACTGATTCTGAAGTACATATTCCTGTCACTAATGATGAACCAGTTATCTCTGAAGTTCAGCCCGAGAGTTCTACTTCTCTAGCTGAGGATATTATTCAACCGACCTCTCCTAGTGTTGATGAATCTATCGACCAATCCCATGATCTCAATATTACAAACTTGCAAGAATATGCTCAAGTTGAAGACATTTCAAATCTCAGAATTCATTCAACTCACCCTGTTGAAAACATTATTGGATCTATTGAGGAAGGTGTTAAAACAAGAAGTCAATCCGGGAATATTAATGTGTGTTTGTATTCATGCTTCTTATCACAAGAAGAGCCGAAGAATGTGACGATCGCTTTTCAAGATCCAAACTGGATCGAAGCAATGCAAGAAGAACTACTTCAGTTCAAAAGGCTCAATGTGTGGCATCTTGTGAATCTTCCTGAAGGAAAGTACCAGATTAGTACTAAATGGGTTTTTAGAAATAAAAAGGATGATCGTGGTATTGTTGTTTGAAACAAGGCTCGACTTGTTGTCCAATGATTTTATTAGGATGAGGGTTTAGATTATGATGATGTATTTGCTCCGGTTGCTCGAATTGAGGCTATTCGTATATTTCTAACTTATGTTTCGTACATGAAGTTTAAAATTTATCAAATGGATGTGAAGACAACATTTCTTAATGGAGTTGTCAAAGAAGAAGTCTATGTGAATCAACCACCTAGATTTGAAGATCCTGATCACCCGTTCCAGGTGTACAAACTCGATAAAGCTTTGTATGGTTTGCATCAAGCACCTCGTGCTTGGTATGTGTGACAATCCGAACTTTTCAATTAGTTCCGTTAGAAATTCCGTTAAATTTCCTGTTAAAACCTAACCCAGTTAACTCTATATTTAATCCCAAGGGCTAATTCTGCCAATTTCTGATCTTAAACTGGAAGGACTAGTTCTGCCAAGTCCCAAAACTTAAAATTGTTGACTCCCAAAGTCAAAATCAATTCAAATTAATCCTCCCAAAGTCAAAATCAATTCAAATTAATCCTGTTTGACTTTTTGAAGTCAAACTCATGACAATCCAATAAAATTCAAATTTGCAAATCGATTATGTTGAAATTGAAACCGTTATCGCTCGATTAATGTCATTAACGATCTTAAACATCAATTAAAACATCCATCATTAACAAATTAAACAGGTTAATGGCGAATTATATCGTAACCGTCGAACCTATAACAAAAATCGATCAATTCGATCATTTGTTCTATCATTATCGAAAGCAAACGCACTGCAAACTTTTTTTGAGTCTCCCAGAAGCTTTTTCCTACACCAATTGCACCGAAGAAGCAGTCAAGGTCGCCGGAATCTAACACGCAGGCCGACGGCACTCTTTCTAGTGGGAAGCTATCAATCCATCATCCATTCTGGTAATTGTTTATAGTCTCAGTTTCGTCTCAATTCATAGATCAAAAGCCCTATCATTATCAGGGCTTAAATTATCGAATTCAACGTGAACCAGTTCTAGGGTTCATTTACTTTCGGGTTTAATCGAACCCCATCAATTCGATGATGAAAACTGAAATTGATCATGTCCACAGACTCGCCTCGACGTCTAGATCAAAAGCCCTATACTCTTTGGGGATTACATGATCGAATTTAATATGACGCTGATTCTAGGGTTCATGCAAAACTAGTTTAATCGAAACCCAGTCTAGAACCTGTTTTAATCTAATTAATACCACTAGATTCGTAATAATCTGCTTAACATAAGCCCTATGCTAATTGAATCGATCAATATCAAATTTTTCAAAATCCAGAACCTAGGGTTCATGCACTTTCGGGTTAATCGAATGCTAATTAGGACACGTTTTTAATCCAATTAAATTGTACGGTTAGCTTCACAATCGTCAACTTAATGAAAACCCTATGATTCCAACAGATTTCATTATCAAAAATTCTTAATTTGATTTTGTGTTCATAACTAAGGTTTTCGGTTTTTATTTCAGTGATTAAACAATCTTAACCACGTTAGTTTTTCAATCAAACATACACACAGATGCGCATTGACCGGATTAACAAAACCCCTAGGTCTCCATGATCGATCGTTATCAGATTCGTGGGAATTGGGGATGGTTTCGATCGGACCATGATAAGGGGGGATCACACTGCACTTGTATGATAAAACCAATTGGAACCGGGTTATGTCGCGATACCTTAGCGGGCGGATTGGTTAAGGCAGTGTGTATGTGTGGGAGAGACCCGGGTTCGAGACCGGGCTCCCACATCTTTTTTTGAACAGTTTTTCTGGTATTATTTTAATATAAAAATCAAACCTTATATAATTATAATATTATACAAATGTGTTTTAGCCCAGGAAACAACCCGTAGGCTCGGGTTTGAATTATTAACCCACTTTTGTTATTATTTCCCCACTTTTAAAAATAATATATTTACCATAACTTTGTATAAAATAATATGTTTATATTATTTTCAACCTGTGACTCGTATTATTAAATAATATATATATTTATATTATTTCGTATCGTTTTATAACCTCGTATAACGTTTGAAACTAAATAAAAATATAATTAGTTATATTATTTACTCGTATTTATTACGTTCATAAAAATAATATATTTATTATTTTGTACCACGAATGAGTAATTAGAATATTCTTTCGAACCTAAAAATAAAATATTAAATTATATTATTTTTCTAATTTTTGTAAATGAAAAAACGCTCGAATATATTTATTATTATTGTTGTCATTCGTCGCGTAACGTATATATAATTTAATTACTAATTAAAGAATTCCTATTCTCGTGGACACGTTCGTCTACTCTCGGTTACTAGAGCGTTTCTTTAGGACGTTTCTCATTCCGTGTCATTGTCACAATTCCCATTTTATCCCTAATTTATGTGTTTATAATTTTAGGGCATCCGTAAGTCGTTTGAGACTTACACACGTGGTTCCAACTTGTCCTTTGTGTGATACTACCTACAGCGCAACGCATGTGAGTTTTCACAGCCCCTTTTACTGGTTTAACTTGGGGGAGAAAACATGATTAAACAATTTTGGATTTTGTAATTCATATGATATCAATGTTAAATGCTAAGCGTAACACGCTATCATAGAAAGTCCTCAACTAATATCGGACCGTTAATAAGGATCTTAGCGAGGTAATATTTAGTAGTACTACTGGGTTTGACAAATCCGACCCGTGTTAGTCACGCTAACTCCATTAGATATCGAACGGGTGAAATGTTAGCCTACTCACACCACCAGTGTTGATAGACCTGGCAGGAGGCAATAAACAAACAGTCAGCTTCAGTTGCGAGCGCTTGAGCTGAACATGAACATAGGTTAGCTACCTATAGATACGTACTGAATGAACATGAATCTGGTAAACGTTTGAAACCTGTGAACTCACCAACCTCGTGTTGACATATTTTCTTACATGTTTTCTCAGGTCGTTAAGATAAGATACAGGTGCACGTTAGGGCATGCATGGGATTCAACTACTTTGATTATGACTTATTTATAATTGTTTGAATTATTCTATTGTACTTGTTTTAGTTGGACGTTTTGGACTTTTTGGACTTTGGTTTTGGGCGCGTGTATTTTGCGCATTTACTTTCTTTACGCTTCCGCATTGATACTCTGATTTGAATGATATTTTCATTTTGAGTCCCATGTAGATTCCTTCAAAGTAACTAATGTCTGAGATCCTGGTTCGTCACTTCCCAAACGGTAAAACTCCGTTAGTTGAAATTGGGGGTGTGACAGATTGGTATCAGAGCCATTGGTTATTGAGAACTAGGATTGCATACTAGACTATAGCCTCACACATTAGTTACATGTCATTTGGATGTTTGACACTTATATGTATTGTTACAGGAACATGTCGTCAACCCCACCTTCATCACCTAAGGCACCAAGACATAAGGCACCTATCCTACCATCCCCGGAGCCTAAAAGGCGCCGGACTACTTCCAGTGACTATTCAGTTGACCAGGGGGAAACGAGCAGCGTACAAGCAATGAATCCTGCTCGAAATTGGAATGCATACCCACAAATGATCCAAAGATGGATCGAAATGGGAAATGTCACATCACCTTACTTTGGTTCTACTTCCTCGTCATCTACCTTGCCTAGCTTGCCATGTACTATGGAACAAGCTTTTGCAGCCTTTGTGTTTTATATGTCTAGAGAGTTAAGCATTGTGAAAGATTCTACCGATGAGATACCGGATATTCTGAAGAGGGAGCCTCAAATAGAGGAGAATAAATTAGGGATAGAACTTTTAACTGCTGAACTAGCAGTAACTGACCATGTCCATAACCTTCCGGTGGATCGTGTGACACACTTGGAGACGAGGGTGGACACCTCGGACAATGACATGGAAGGAGTTCTGGAGAGGGTGGCTGCTCTGGAAGCTCAGCTACATGTAGCAAACCACACTGCTGAAGGTCTTCAAGAGAGGGTGACTCACTTGGAAGCCCAACTACAAGCCGCTCTATTTCCCGAGGAGATTCCACTTTCTAATGGAGAGGAGGAGCCCTTTGAAGAGGAACCCTTCGAGGAGGAGCTCTTTGAGGAAGAGCCCTTCGAGGAGGAGCCCTTGGAGGAGGAACCAGTGGAGATAGACGATGCACAATCGTATGTTTCTTCCGATGACGAAGATGCTTGATGATCTTCCTATTCTATCTTCCTTTTCATGCATGTTTTTGCTTATGTTATTTCTCTTTTCAACCCTAGATGGGTAAGGTTGTTCCCATCCAATAAAAGCATGAGAAGTTTAATGTTTGAGTTAATTATTTTGTAGCCTTACAATTTATTTAATTTTCAAAATATTAGATGTTGTACCTCCTTACTCATACCTGAATAATGTTTAATATGTGATATTTTTCTCAATGTTTTTCATTTGTGTTTGTGAAGAATCATGCCAGGGAGAGGACGCAGAGGTTGTGCCGGTGGTCGGGGTACCATTAACATGACGGCAGTAGAGCTAGCGGCACTAATAAACGATAGTGTGCAGGAGGCTCTAGCAGCACAGAATGTGGTAGGTAAATGCTTTAGCTATTGACTAATAATATCAATCCATCTCCTAAAAACATCTTCCTAAACTCTATAATTCCAATCCTCTTTTTATTTCTAAATCCAAGCCAGCAAAACCAGCAAAATCAACAACCAGCCTGCACTTTCAAGGCATTCATGGATTGCAAGTCCCACGCCTTTAATGGAGCTGAAGGAGCCGTTGGACTACTTAGATGGTTTGAGAAGGTTGAATCGGTGATTGCCATGTGCAACTGTCACGTGGCTAATTAGGTAAAGTTTGCCGCCGAAACTTTGGAGGGCCCGGCTCTCACATGGTGTCCAAATGTTGGGTCTGGCCATGGCGAATGGACTCCCGTGGGAGGAATTTAAATCAATGACGAAGGAGGAATACTGTCCTCGCGATGAAATCCAGAAGTTAGAGGGAGAGTTTTGGAACCTAAAGATGGAGGATTCTGAAATTGAACTCTACACCACACGTTCCCATGAACTTGCTACTATGTGCCCGCATATGGTAACACCTGATTACAAGAGAATTGAGCTTTACATTGGAGGTCTAGTGCCTCAAATACAAAGCATGGTTACATCATCCAATCCTACCACTATCCAACAAACTATCCGACTTGCCCATAAGTTAACCGACTAGGCGGTGACACAAGGGACTCTACCTCCGAGAGGTTCGGTTTCTAAACCCACCGACAATCACAAACGCAAGTTTGATCATCATTCCAACACCCACAACCACTCCAACTCTCACTCCAAAGGACCCCAACCCAACCAACCCTAGTTTAATCAACCACAGCAGCAGCAACAGCGTAGGTTTGAGCCTACTAAGAACTTTAACCAGTCGACCTCTTCAGGTCAAAACAGGTGGTTACGCGGGGAAGTCTCCGAATTGTAACAAGTGCAACTTCCACCACTTTGGGTTTTGCAATCATTGCTAGAGGTGAGGCAAAATAGGTCATACCGCCAAGGATTGTAAGGGTGAGTTACAAGCTAAACAACCTTTTCAACAACCTGGATCCACAAGGGGTTGTTTTGATTACGGAAATGAGGGACATATTCGAAAGAACTGTCCTCAGTTGAAGAAAGGGGGTAATGGAAACCACAACCCTAACCAGAATAACAATGGAAATGGTGGTAACAATGGCAATGGTGGAGGAAATGGTGCGAAGGGACGAGCCTTTGTACTAGGATCTGGAGAAGCCTGTTACGATCATAATGTGGTCACCGATAAGTTTCTCTTAAATAATTACTTTTCTTCTGTCCTTTTTGACACTGGTGCTGATAGAAGTTTTATATCTAAGAAACTTAGTGATATGATAAAAGGAACTCAAACTCTGTTAGGAGCTAAGTATATAATAGAGATAGCTGATGGCCAAATAATTGAAGCAACCCACATTCTTAAGGGATGTAAGCTTGAGCTAGCTAAACATATGTTTGATATCGACCTTATACCGGTCACACTTGGTAGTTTTGATGTAATTGTCGGCATGGATTGGTTATCTAAGAACCAAGCCAAAATTATCTGTCATGAGAAGATTGTTCGTATTCCTCTCCCGAGTGGAGAAACCCTTTCCGTCCAAGGCGAAAGAGTTGGTGCAGTCATGGGCATCATATCTTTTATGAAAGCACAAAAATGCCTTCGAAAGGGGAATACGGCTATTTTGGCTCTCGTTGCTGAGCAGCTATCAGAAGAGAAGAAGATTGAAGATATTCCCATCATGCGTGAATTTTTGGAAGTATTTCCCGAGGATCTGCCGGGTCTTCCACCGCACCGTCAAGTTGAATTCCAAATTGATTTAGCACCCGGAGCATCACCGATTGCTTGGGCACCTTACAGACTGGCACCCAGTGAATTACAAGAGCTGTCCACTCAATTGCAAGATTTGTTGGATAAAGGTTTCATCCGACCTAGTTCATCGCCGTGGGGAGCTCCGGTACTATTTGTCAAGAAGAAGGACGGAACTTTCTGTATGTGTATTGATTACCGGGAGCTGAATAAAGTCACAATCAAGAATCGCTACCCTTTACCTCGCATAGATGATCTCTTTGATCAACTCCAAGGATCAAGTTTCTATTCCAAAATAGATCTTAGGTCCGGCTACCATCAGTTAAGAGTCCGAGAAGAGGATATCTCTAAGACTGCATTCAGAACAAGGTACGACCATTACGAGTTTATGGTCATTCCTTTCGGGTTAACCATCGCACCCGCGGTATTCATGGACCTCATGAACCGTGTGTGTAAGCCTTACCTTGACCAATTCGTTATCGTTTTCATCGACGCCATCCTCATTTATTCCAAGAACAACGAAGAACATGAGGAACATCTAAGCCTAATTTTGGAATTACTTAAGCGAGAGAAACTGTATGCTAAGTTTTCCAAGTGTGAATTCTGGATCCGGGAAGTTCAGTTTCTAGGGCATGTGGTTAACGAGAAAAGAATACATGTCGACCCATCAAAGATAGAAGCCATTAAGAATTGGGGCAGCACCGACGACTTCGACTGAGGTGCGACAATTTCTGGGATTGGCTAGATATTACCATCGATTCATCGAAGGATTTTCAAAAATTGCTCAACCTCTCACTACTTTAACTCAAAAGGGTAAAGCCTATAATTGGGGCGATAACCAAGAGTCAGCATTCCAACATCTTAAACAGAAACTCTGCAGTGCACCTATTCTAGCTCTTCCGGAAGGAACCGATGATTTTGTAGTGTATTGTGATGCGTCTATTCAGGGTCTGGGTTGCGTCTTAATGCAACGAGAAAAGGTGATCACATACGCTTCACGTCAACTAAAGATACATGAGAAAAACTACACCACTCATGATCTAGAGTTGGGAACTGTAGTTTTCGCACTTAAGATATGGAGACATTACTTGTACGGTACCAAGTGCACTATCTACACCGATCAAAAGAGTCTTCAACACATCTTCGAACAGAAGGAGTTGAACATGCGGCAGCGTCGTTGGGTCGAACTCTTAAACGATTATGACTGTGCGATCCGGTACCACCCGGGTAAAGCTGACGTTGTAGATGATGCCCTGAGTCAAAAGGAAACGAAACCCAAATGAGTTCGAGCATTACAGCTTACTATTCACCTCGGATTACCTGACAAAATCCGTAGTGCTCAACTCGAAGCCTTAAAAGAAGAAAATCTACCGCTGGAAAGTACACGCGGTATGGAAGCACAACTTGAAGTCAAATCTGACGATATTCGCTACTTTGCCGAGCGAATATGGGTTCCAGTATTCGGAAACCTAAGGGAGCTAGTTATGGATGAGGCTCATAAATCTCGTTACTCGATACATCCAAGTTCCGACAAAATGTACCATGATCTAAAGGTGCTATATTGGTGGTCGAAGATGAAGGCCGATATAGCAACCTATGTTAGTAAGTGTCTGACTTGAGCGAAGGTCAAAGTTGAATATCAAAAACCATCTGGTCTTCTGCAACAACCAGAAATTCCCATGTGGAAATGGGAACAAATCTCCATGGACTTCATCACCAAATTACCACGAACTCCTACCGGATGTGATACCATGTGGGTAATTGTTGATCGATTAACAAAGTCCGCTCACTTCTTAGCAATCAAAGAGACCGACAAAATGGATAAGCTTACTTGTACTTACTTGAAAGAAATAGTCTCTCGGCACGGGGTGCCAATCTCTATTATTTCGGATCGTGATGCACGATTCACTTCTCGTTTTTTGCAGTCGTTACATAAATTCTTAGGTACGCGTCTAGATATGAGCACAGCATACCATCCTCAAACGGATGGCTAAACGGAACGTACAATCCAAACTCTGGAGGACATGCTACGAGCTTGTGTGATTGATTTCGGTAACACTTGGGAGTCTCACCTACCGTTGGTGGAGTTCTCCTACAACAATGTAGGTCCAGGTAACTCAGCTACTGATCAAACTCGTGATATGACGTTGATATAACACGAAGTGCGGAATCCTTCGCGTTACCGATTTGTATACTAACCGACAATCCAAAACAACACGCGTAAATAAACTTCTCGATTATATTCAGAATAACAATGGTTACAGACTCAATCAGACAATTGTTCACTTCTGTTCAACTCTCCTGTCTAATGACTCTGTAACAGATATATATAGAACCAAAACTGATGTAAGCGAACTTAGTTAAGTTCGCCTGAAACAGACTAAGCGAACTTAACAAGTTTGACTCAGCTATGCCATAAGTTCGCCTCTGATAGAACTTACACAGAATTTTATCAACAGTTACAAAACATGTCCTAACAGACTCCCCTTTAACTGTTGCTAACAATTCTATCAAATACAAGTCAAAGACTCTAAGACTAAGACATAATATCTTCAAGCTCGTTGTCACCAGAATATGCTCCAACAGACTCCCCCTTGACAACAGCTTCAGAAGATTGTCATCCGTCTTCAAATATCATCAAACACACTGTAGTCTTCGTCTTGTTCATCTGCACTTTATCTTTCTATCTAGAAGAAAACTCGGGAGAAGGACCCCTTGTCAACTTCTGTCTGCAATATTCAATTTTTGCAAAGGAGAACAACCAAGAATAACCAACAATTAAGATTTCCATGGAAGTTGGAAAAATAAAATCTTTTTGGTTTTTCAAACATATGAAACACAAAATCTTTTTGGTTTTTCTCTATATAAACTGAAATGTAAAATACAAAATCACATCTTTTTGGTCGAACATCACGAGTAAGAAGATCATATCAGTAAAAACAATGCATCAATCACACATCTTGGATAAACAATCCATATAGTATCAAATGGTATCCTATCCAGATTCATCATTTCTTTATATCAGATAAGATCAAATCTTTTAAGCTTCAACCAAAACATGTAATGATGCGCGAAGAACTTTAAAGAAGATGAGATCAGATCATAACATGCTTATTACATACGAATTTGCAACACATAACATGTCAATCTAAGTTGTCAATATTATAAGAATTGAAACCATCAGTATCTTTGTCCCATGTTCTTGTGAATTAAGGTACCATTTATTTTGTAATACAACGTGTACCCCACAAATATGCCAACAGAAATTTAAATATGCACTATCTTCAAGACATATAAGATCATTGCAAGATAATATTCAATCTCCAGGATGAATTATACCGATAAACACAGGTAATTATCAAGCAGAGAATCAGAATGATTCAGAATCGAATGATTCAAATGACTTGGTTTGGATGAAGTATCATGATTCATAGTAACATAAAGATTGATCAAGGAATCGATTGATTCAATGACATAGGGTAGCGTGATCCAACTGTTATCTGGATATATTCAATGGAATCAGGATATTGATCCAAGGGCTAGTATATGTTCCAACAGATGTTATCAGAAACATATCTTAGTCCAACAACACATTGCATGTTTTTCAAGTGAACTGAAAAATATGTGTTTAACGACATAACCGATACTGGTCTCATGAAGTACTTTAGATCTTATATTCTTTATCTAATAATGATCTTTTACACACACACCCAGCATACCATGGGTTCAAATCACAGTTGTCACAAAGATCATTATGTTGTCACACTACTAATGGACCAAAGATACTCATAGCCTATTGACAATTCAGACTACATACTAGTATCCAAATTAAAATATAAGCATCAAGCATCAATTTTTGTTAAGCATAAGCAGTTATGAAGCTATCATTTCTCATACTGTGTGTAACGAACCAAAATTCGGGTTTCGTCTTCAAATAATTAAATATTTATATTTAATATTATGGTGGAAATAATATTTTATAAATAAGTTGAAACAAGTGGGTTTCAAGTTTGTAATGGGATTATGTTAGTTTTAACTAACTATAGAAAGAATTGGGTAAAATGGAAGTTAAGGGACTGAAATGGTAAATATGGCAAGTCTGCCATATTTGACCATATGAAAGTCAAAATTCAGCATTTGGTATGTTGGGGTCGTTCATATCAAGAGAGAAAAAGAGAAATCAAGTTTGAAGCTCAAATCATGCAATTGAGGCTTGTTTTGTGAAGGTTTTGGCTCACACAACACCTTCATAACATCAAGTAAATGATTCTCTTCTTCTTGATTCCTCCATGTATGTGTTCTTGGGGGGTTTTGGGTGAAACCCGAAATTATGTATGCATGTGATGAAATGGTGTTAGATTATTGATAATCTAGCTAAAATAAAGTTAAAGAATGATGATTAACATCCTAGAACCCTTTAATTTTGATTATGAGAAGTTAGGGGTCATATGGTGAAAATTGGGGGTGTTTGGGTCATAAGGCTTGAATGGTGAATTAATGAAGATTAAGTGTTTTTAACAAGTTAGACACTAGAACAAACACCAAATTAACTTAATAATAATTTTTGAAAGAAGAATTAGTGTTAAGATTAAGTTAATGAAACTCAAGTAGGTGAGTTTGTGTGAAAGAGGGTGTTTGGTTATGAGGATAACCCAAACGGGTCAATTTGGGTTGAAATTGGGAAATTGAGTTGTGAACTCAATTGTAATGAAATTTTGGTATATGTTAGATTACTAAACTAGGCGAATGTGTTTAGGTAATCAAATTGCAAAGCTTGAAAGCGGTGCGGGATCTTCTAACCCGAAAGGTAAGTGCTTTTGCACTTACTTAGTTTTGATGATAAATGAGTTTTATGCAATGTTGTATGTATAATGTGTAAAGTTGCATAATTTGTTATGTGGTATGAATGAGTATAAAATGGTATGTATAATTGAAGGAATGTAGTTATAGTATTTACACTATAATGGATATGTTGATATGGAGTTATGGTCTATGAACCATAATGGATAGAATGGATATGGAGTTATGGTCTAAGTACCATAATGGATAGATTAGTTATGGAGTTATGATCTCGTATCCTTTGGATATGAAGTTATGGCCTACGTGCCATAATGGAAATGGAAAAGTGATAATGAAATGATGAAAGTAACTTGTAGGTGATATACAAGTGTATGAAATCCTTAATTAGCCAAATGGGTGCTAACGGGTCAAATGGGTAAAAGGTGTGAAAACAAGTTGTAATCACTTGTTTGTTATGTTTAACACATTACAATGGTAATATGTTGACGAAATGCTAATGTATAGAACTATAATTGACCAAATAGAGGCAAACGGGTCAAATGGGTGAAAAGGATGAAAACAAGTTGTAAATACTTGTTGGTTGTGTTTATCTCATTACTAATGGTTATAAGTTTATGTGGTTATGCAGGGAAAGCTTCGAAATAGGTCAAGGTCAACGTCCAAGCTTGGAGGGTTCTCGTATGCATTTTTGGTATTTTGAGGATTTTCGTAAAATCCTTGTAAAGTGTTGTAATTTGGCACAAAAGTTATGTTTTGATGTAATCATATGTTGTCATGATGTTTTTGGTCAAAAATCTAAGTGTTGGTAAAGTTTTGATGTTAAGCAAAATGAAAAAGGTTGGAAAAATGGTTAAGTGTGAAAACTGCTGAAAGCTGGAAACATTCTGAGAGAAAGGGTTACTCGCGGGCCGCTAGAGTCCAGGAAGGATTCTCTTGCGGTACGCGAGAGGGTTTTTAAAAAAAAAAAAAAAAAAATTCCTGGGTTAAGACTTTCGCGCGTTAAAGTTTTGTTTTTTTTTAAAGTGGTGTGTTTCAACTTGGTATCAGAGCAATGGTTTGAGGGATTTGGTGTGCGAGACACTAAACTCAAACCGGATGCTCTTGATATGGAGGAATGATACGAGAATCCAAGAAGGACTTGACTAAGACTCGGAGCTTACGGAAATGAAAGGTTAGTAATGATTTGATAAAATGATAATATATATATATGGTGTATGTATATATGTATATATGTATGATGAATGTTGTTAAGGTGTTATGTGTGCCGAAACTTGTTTTGTGACCTGTTATATGGAGATGGTAATTACAATTGGGCATGGCGTATTATTAAACATGTCTGGCCAATATGTTTAATAAGACGAAATGTGCAAGGGACTTTATGATAACCATATAACAATGAACATTTGCAAGGATTAGGTGAAGGTGGTTATATATGTATGTATGTATATAGGTAGATAAATATATACTTAATACATATAATAGTGAATGTGTAATGGATACCTAGGGTATTGAAAGTGAAAGGGTATTAAGGTGTTTGTGGTTCATTTTCTCAGTTTAGAGATGGCAGAAGATGCAAGTAATGAACCATTGGATCCAAGAATCCAAGATATGATAAAAGAGGAAGTGGCTAAGGCCTTCGAGCAAGCCACAACCTTGTTAATGGAAGAAATGAGAGGGGCTATCAAGCTTACCCTCGAAGACGTGTTAAAGGAGAATGAAAGGGTGCCACAGGGTTGTACCCTAAAAGAGTTTATTGTAATTAAGCCCAAGGAATATGACGGGCAAGTGGACCCGATTCTGAGCCACAGGTGGGTTGTGGATATGGAGTCTAATTTTGAGACTACTAAATGTAAGCCCGAGGATAGGGTGATGTTCAGTGTGCCTTTGTTGACTGGAAGGGCAAAGGAGTGGTTGTTGAATCTCCGCAAGGAGAGGGGTGTTTTGGGTGTGACCTCCATGTCTTGGGAGGAGTTTAAGGCGGCTTTTCTGAAGTATCATTGCCCGCAAGCCGCAGTTGATAGAATGACTGAGGAGTTTCTCCTCATGAGGCAAAAGAATGAGTTAATAGATGAATTGGCTGGAGCTTTCTTTGATCGCGCCAAGTTCTGTCCGGACGTGGTGTCGACCGAGAAGGCGAAGATTGACAGATTTTATGCTATGTTGACTGTGGAATTCAGAGATAGCATATCTCCATCTTCTTTCACCACGCTTGTGGATTTGATAAACATGTGTCGGGAAAGGGAAGTGGAGTTGAGGAGGCAAGAAGCTAGAGGAAAGAAGAGGAAAAGGGAAATTGTGGATCAAGTGGTGAGCAAGATAAAGGGCGGGAGCCCTAGTAAGAAGCCTTTTACCAAGTTCTCTTCTCGAGGATGCAAAGTTTGTGGGAAGGAGCACTATGGGGATTGTAAGAAGGGAACGTCGAATTGTTACAAGTGTGGGAAGCCGGGGCATATGGCAAATTAGTGTCCAAGCCAGATTCGTATATGTTATAATTGTTACAAGCCAGGACACCTTAGGGCGGATTGCCCGGATTTGAAGCAAGGTGGAAGCGAGAGAAAAGTTGAGATACCCAGGCCTAAGGGTAGAGCTTTCCACATATCTACGGAGGAAGCAAAGAACAACTCGGAGGTGGTGTCAGGTACATTCAAGATTAACTCATTACCTGCACTAGTTCTATTTGATTCGGGGGCTAGTCGTTCGTTTGTGTCTTTGAAATTTGTTAAGCATTCTTCTTTTGTAAGTAGCAAGTTAGATGAACCCTTAGAAATCGAAGCGGCTAATGATAAGAGTTTCCTTGTCTTTGACATTTTTAGAGATTGTAAGTTGAGAGCGGGGGGTGAAACTTTCTTTATTGATTTGATTCCTTTGGCTATGGGAGATTTTGATGTTATTGTGGGGATGGATTGGTTGTCAAAGAATAAGGCGAGTATTTTATGTGGACCGAAGGCGATCCAACTTGTTTCCCCGTCGGGAGAGTCCATCTACATAGAAGGTGATAAAAAGGGTAAAGTAAGGTTGTGCACTTATGTGAAGGCGACCAAGTACATGGCGCGTGGGTGCAAGGCGTACATGGCTTGTGTCGCGGATGTGAATGAAAGAGTAAAGGAGATTCACGATGTACCGGTCGTGAACCAATTCGTAGATGTGTTTCCTGACGAGTTACCGGGGATTCCACCGGATAGGGAGATAGAGTTTGGAATTGATTTGATACCGGGTGCTAAGCCGGTAGCTAAAGCGCCTTATAGATTGGCACCGCCAGAAATGAAAGAACTCATGGAGCAATTACAAGAATTTCTTGACAAGGGTTTTATACGCCCAAGTGTTTCACCTTGGGGTGCGCCCGTTCTCTTCGTAAAAAAGAAGGATGGGAGCATGAGGATGTGTATGGATTACCGGGAGTTGAACAAGTTGACCGTGAAGAATAGGTACCCATTGCCTAGGATTGACGATCTTTTCGACCAATTGCAAGGGGCGTCATGGTTTTCTAAGATTGACTTGAAGTCCGGGTATCATCAGTTGAAAGTGAAGGAAGAGGATGTTCATAAGACAGCTTTTCGCACTCGTTACGGTCACTATGAGTTTACGGTTATGCCTTTCGGTTTGACCAACGCACCTACGTTTTTCATGGATCTCATGAACCGGGTGTGTAGACCGTTCCTTGATCGTTCGGTCATTGTGTTTATTGACGATCTTCTCATCTATTCAAGGAGCAAGGGTGATCACGCTTGTCATTTGCTTGAGATTCTTGAAGTCTTGCAAAAGGAGAAGCTTTATGCTAAATTCTCCAAGTGCGCATTTTGGTTGCGCGAGATCCAATTCTTGGGTCATGTGATTAATGAAAGAGGAATTACCGTTGATCCATCCAAGATTATAGCTGTTAAAGAATGGTCATCACCGAAGACGCCTTCGGAGATTAGAAGTTTCTTGGGGTTAGCGGGTTATTATCGGAGGTTCATCGAAAACTTCTCTCGGATTGCTTTGCCGATGACGAAGTTGACTCGTAAGGAGACAAAGTTTGTTTGGAGTCCCGAGCAAGAATCTGCCTTTCAACTCTTGAAAGAAAAGTTGACTAAGGCGCCTGTTTTATCCTTGTCGGACGGGACCGAGGATTTTGTTGTTTATTCGGATGCCTCACATTCGGGGTTAGGGTGTGTTTTGATGCAAAGGGGGAAAGTGATTGCCTATGCATCTAGGCAATTAAAGACTCATGAGGTGAATTACCCAACCCATGATTTAGAGCTTGCAGCCGTGGTTTTCGCGCTCAAGATTTGGAGGCATTATTTGTATGGTGCTAAGTGTACGATCTACACGGATCACAAAAGTCTCAAATATATCTTTGACCAAAAGGATCTCAATATGAGGCAAAGACGGTGGCTTGAATTGGTTAAGGATTATGATTGTGAGATACTTTATCATCCGGGTAAAGCGAATGTTGTGGCGGATGCGCTTAGTAGGAAGTCAAATCATTCACCTATCAAAGTGAAGTCATTTAAGATGACAATTTCATCATCTCTTATTGATGAAATCCGGGAGGCCCAAGTGTTAGCACTTGGTGGTGACTTGAAGAAGGAACGGATGATTTCTTATGTTGATAAGCTTGGTGAAAATAGCATGGGTTTGAAGACATGCTTTGATAGAATTTGGATACCTAGGTTGTCAAGTGTCTTGACAACTATTCTTGACGAGGCGCATAAATCCAAATATTCTATCCATCCGGGGGCCACGAAGATGTTTTATGATTTGAGGTGTCATTTTTGGTGGCCGGGTATGAGGCGTGATATTGTTAAGTATGTGGAGAAGTGTCTCACATGCTTAAGGGTTAAGGCGGAGCATCAAAAGCCGTATGGAAAGCTTCAACCGCTTGAAATACCGCTTTGGAAATGGGAAAATATAACCATGGATTTGATCACTAAACTACCAAAAACTCGAAAGGGTTATGATGCGATATGGGTAGTAGTGGATCGGTTGACGAAGAGTGCACATTTCCTTCCTATAAAGGAAACATATTCTTCGGATAGATTGGCGGAAATGTATGTGAAGGAAATTGTGTCACGTCATGGTGTGCTAGTGTCGATTATATCGGATCGTGATACGAGATTCACTTCTCGTTTTTGGAAGAAATTCCATGAGGATATGGGGACAAGGTTGAACCTCAGCACCGCTTATCATCCACAAACGGATGGGCAAAGCGAGCGTACGATTCAAACGCTCGAGGATATGTTGCGAGCGTGTGCCTTGGATTTTGGAGGTAGTTGGGACGACCATTTACCGTTGGCGGAATTCTCTTACAACAATAGTTACCATTCTAGTATTGGTATGCCGCCTTTTGAGGCATTGTATGGGAGAAAGTGTCGAACACCCGTGTGTTGGGGTGAGATTGGTCAACGGGAGCTTGGTAGTGTCGAAGTGGTCAAGGAAAATAATGATAGTATTGACCAAATTAGAGCACGCTTGAAGGCGGCTCAAGATCGCCAAAAGTCTTATGCGGATAATAGGAAGCGGGTGATTGAGTTTCAAGTGGGAGACTTTGTGCTTTTGAAAGTCTCTCCTTAGAAAGGGGTGATACGGTTTAGGAAACGGGGGAAGTTAAGTCCTCGTTTCATCGGGCCGTTTAAGGTGATAGCAAAGGTGGGTACGGTAGCTTATCGTTTGGAGCTACCGGAGGGACTAAGTAGACTTCATAACACATTTTATGTGTCTCATTTGCGGAAGTGTTTGGCGGATGAATCTACTTTTGTCCCTTTGGACGATATCGAATTGGATGAAAAGTTGAATTATGTTGAAGAACCGGTGGCAATCTTGGATAGAAAAGTGAAGCGTTTGCGCAATAAAGAGATTAGCCAAGTTTTGGTGAGGTGGAAACAAAGAAAGGGAGCGGAAATGACTTGGGAAACCGAGGAATAAATGCTTAAACATTATCCGAACCTTTTATGTGAAGTCGGGTTTCGGGGACGAAACCCAAATAAGGGGAGGTGATTTGTAACGAACCAAAATCCGGGTTTCGTCTTCAAATAATTAAATATTTATATTTAATATTATGGTGGAAATGATATTTTATAAATAAGTTGAAACAAGTGGGTTTCAAGTTTGTAATGGGATTATGTTAGTTTTAACTAACTATAGAACGAATTGGGTAAAATGGAAGTTAAGGGACTAAAATGGTAAATATGGCAAATCTGCCATATTTGACCATATGAAAGTCAAAATTCAGCATTTGGTATGTTGGGGTCGTTCATATCAAGAGAGAAAAAGAGAAATCAAGTTTGAAGCTCAAATCATGCAATTGAGGCTTGTTTTGTGAAGGTTTTGGCTCACACAACACCTTCATAACATCAAGTAAGTGATTCTCTTCCTCTTGATTCCTCCATGTATGTGTTCTTGGTGGGTTTTGGGTGAAACCCGAAATTATGTATGCATGTGATGAAATGGTGTTAGATTATTGATAATCTAGCTAAACTAACGTTAAAGAATGATGATTAACATCCTAGAACCCTTTGATTTTGATTATGAGAAGTTAGGGTTCATATGGTGAAAATTGGGGGTGTTTGGGTCATAAGGCTTGAATGGTGAATTAATGAAGATTAAGTGTTTTTAAGATGTTAGACACTAGAACAAACACCAAATTAACTTAATAATAATTTTTGAAAGAAGAATTAGTGTTAAGATTAAGTTAATGAAACTCAAGTAGGTGAGTTTGTGTGAAAGAGGGTGTTTGGTTATGAGGATAACCCAAACGGGTCAATTTGGGTTGAAATTGGGAAATTGAGTTGTGAACTCAATTGTAATGAAATTTTGGTATATGTTAGATTACTAAACTAGGCGAATGTGTTTAGGTAATCAAATTGCAAAGCTTGAAAGCGGTGCGGGATCTTCTAACCCGAAAGGTAAGTGCTTCTGCACTTACTTAGTTTTGATGATAAATGAGTTTTATGCAATGTTGTATGTATAATGTGTAAAGTTGCATAATTTGTTATGTGGTATGAATGAGTATAAAATGGTATGTATAATTGAAGGAATGTAGTTATAGTATTTACACTATAATGGATATGTTGATATGGAGTTATGGTCTATGAACCATAATGGATAGAATGGATATGGAGTTATGGTCTAAGTACCATAATGGATAGATTAGTTATGGAGTTATGATCTCGTATCCTTTGGATATGAAGTTATGGCCTACGTGCCATAATGGAAATGGAAAAGTGATAATGAAATGATGAAAGTAACTTGTAGGTGATATACAAGTGTATGAAATCCTTAATTGGCCAAATGGGTGTTAACGGGTCAAATGGGTAAAAGGTGTGAAAACAAGTTGTAATCACTTGTTTGTTATGTTTAACACATTACAATGGTAATATGTTGACGAAATGCTAATGTATGGAACTATAATTGACCAAATAGAGGCAAACGGGTCAAATGGGTGAAAAGGATGAAAACAAGTTGTAAATACTTGTTGGTTGTGTTTATCTCATTACTAATGGTTATAAGTTTATGTGGTTATGCAGGGAAAGCTCCGAAATAGGTCAAGGTCAACGTCCAAGCTTGGAGGGTTCTCGTATGCATTTTTGGTATTTTGAGGATTTTCGTAAAATCCTTGTAAAGTGGTGTAATTTGGCACAAAAGTAATGTTTTGATGTAATCATATGTTGTCATGATGTTTTTGGTCAAAAATCTAAGTGTTGGTAAAGTTTTGATGTTAAGCAAAATGAAAAAGGTTGGAAAAATGGTTAAGTGTGAAAACTGCTGAAAGCTGGAAACATTCTGAGAGAAAGGGTTACTCGCGGGCCGCGAGAGTCCAGGAAGGATTCTCTCGCGGTACGCGAGAGGGTTTTTAAAAAAAAATAAAAAAAAAAAAAAAAAATTCCTGGGTTAAGACTTTCGCGCGTTAAAGTTTTGTTTTTTTTTAAAGTGGTGTGTTTCACTGTGCAGTCTAAGAAGTTCTGATCAAAACATTTATCACAGATATATTAGATAAGCATCATAAAGTCCAACTAAGGTCATGTGTGACTGAACATCTACTGATGTACTATCATCTCTTCTTTAACTTCAAGTAATGTCGATTTTATCTTTTTCAATTTGTTTGGATTATTCATAATCTTTTTCAAAGAAAGTAAAACAAATGAAAATAAACTCTTCCATGAAAACATTTTAAGAAAAACATTTTACTTGGTTACTCAGGATTAAGCAAGTCAATCAATTAAAAACTCAAACCGATGTAGTGTAATTGAATGTCATTGCCTCTGTCACCAACATAGTTCTGTACTCCCCCTGTCCTGTAGACTCCCCCTCAACTAGTCAAATGGTTGCATCAACGACTTTATGCTCACCATTGTCATCCTAAATTTCAGGTTATCATTTGGACTTTGTAAAACTCTTTACAAAACATTGTGTGTGACATATTCTCCCCCTTGAGCATCAAGTCGTTGAATCAAATAGATTCTCAGTTATCAACAACTCTTTACTCTTGCAGATGTCATTCCCTGTTATGTGCTAAGAACCACCACTATCAACAACCAAAAATGGTATTAATAGTCCCTCTTGGTAAATCCTGCACATCTTAACAAGAAAAATTAATTTGAAATTGGGACCCAAGCCATGGTAGTCATGGGTCGTCCATCTGTATCAAAATAATAAACCTCACTCCATTCACAATCGAATATCTCATCGATTTTCGGAGATTGTTCCGACGAGACAGAAACAGAAACTTTAGATTTCCAAACATACTTCTGTTCATTAAGTTCTTTTTGCTTAAAATGTGAAGTGTTTGAACAATCATGTTCATTTAAAAAATGTTTTGATTGTGAAAACTCTTGTTGTTCTAAAAGTTTTCTCAATCTTCTGTTTCTCCTCCGTCTTTGAGGTCTAGAAAGCCTAACCTCAGATTTTGAATTACCCTTTGGTATATCACGAGGTTTAACCATAGTTGGTTTAACATAAGGTTTACCAGGAGTTCTTACCTTTTCTACAGTAACATGTCGGTTACCTTTGACGTTGTGAGGACAAGCAATCCGAATATGACCCACAAGACCACAAGAAAAGCAAGATCTCTTCTCACTATATTCTCTCATATAAGGAATCTTCGTACGATAAGATGCACTTGAAGAAGATTCTCCTACATGAACTTCTTTTTGCTTTATTTTCTCTCGAACTCCAGATTTTTCAACAGGTTTTGATTCAGGCTTCATCTTCTCAGGAACTACATGCTTCTTTCCTTTATTTTTGTAAGGACAGTTCACCACAATGTGTCCTATCGCATTACAATGAAAACATGTACGCCTGTCTTTATAATCTCTGACATATGGAACTCTCCTTGAATTTGAAGAACTTCCAAATGTATTTTTACCAGATGAATTAGAATCAACCTTTGAATCTTCTTTCTTAACCTCTTTCGGTATCCCCTCTACCTTAGCTTCATCAAAATATTCATCATCACTCTCATCAGAATACACCATATCTTCACCTGTGACTGGATTCACCTTCAACACAGTCTTAGGATCTAAATCCTCATCATTTATAATCTCAGGTGCAACAGAATAATTGCCATTGAATGGTGGAGGAACATAGCCAATACCACTAGTTTTCTTCCCCTCTTCAGTATTATTATGATAATGTTCTAATAAGAATGATGAATTTGCAAAGCTTTCTAATTTTCTATGCAATCTGATTACCTCTGCTTTAGATTCAGCTAATTCCTTATCTTTCTCAACAAGATCATTATTTCTCTTCTCAATTTCTGCAAAGGACATATCCAGGTGATATGCCTGCTCTTTGATCTTCAAAGTCAGAGAATTTATATCCCTCTTCAGTGATTCTATCCTTTCAACACACACATTCTCATTATCTTTTAATTTCTGATTTACTGTGTGCATGGATTTCATATCACAAATGAGGTTTACATTGTCATCTATAACCCTCATCATTTTATCCTTAACTGAAACACAGTTAGAACAAAACGTCTCAGAGTTAGAAAATACCTCAGGTTTTACTTCTGAACAAGATGCACCAGGAGCCATGAATACGTCATCATCAGCTTTACTCTTTTGATCAACAATGACAGGCTCTGCATCAGTTTCTAATTCACTCAGATTATCTTCAACTGTCTGAAAACTTTCTTCACTCATCTCATCAGTCTCAGTAGATTGAGTACTTTCACCAGAACGAATACTCTCAATATCACTTAAATCTGCAGAAGAATCACTTTGAGAATAACTCGGCTTTTCCAATACTTCTTTGATCAGGACTACAAACGCTTGAGAAGTTGCTTCACCCTTTTTCTTCAAAGCTTCCCATAGATCTCTAGAAGTTGGACACTTCCCGAGACTATGACAGATTTCATTTGGTAAAGACATCGTTAAAGTTTCACGCGTCTTCATCTCTCGATCAAACTTCTGCTTTTCTAGTTTACTAAGAGCTGTCACTGGTTTAGGAACATCATAATATCCCATATAGTCGTAAGTAGGATGCACATATCCTTCAAATATGGATGTCCACAAGTTTTCATCAGTTGCTGATATGAACTGTTCGAACCGGACTTTCCAGTTACGAAAATCTGATATGCACAAAAGTCTCGGTGGCATAGTTTTAATCTCATTATCATCACATGAAATTGACATTTTGAAATTTTTGCGAAAATATCCGGAAAAAATTTTCCCGCCAAAATACTCTTTTTTAAAAATTTCGAAAATTCAAAATTTCAAAACGACCATATAAACTTTCCGCCAAAATACTTTTTTTTTTTTTTTTTTTAACACTAAGTTCGCCTGATACTGTACAAGCGAACTTGACTCGAGCGAACTTGTTAAGTTCGCCTAATCTTCACCAAGCGAACTTATTAAGTTCGCCTAATACTGAGTGAAGAGAACTTATTAAGTTCGCTTATAAGTTCGCCTGGTTCAGCTGTTCAAACCAAACACGAACCAAAAATTCCGAAAATCATGATTTCTTGCTTAATTGATGGAATTTGATAAAATTGAACCGTAGGAATGTGTAGAAACTGATTTGGAACACTTCTATCGGATCAATTTCATCAAAACAATTCAAAATCAATCCAAATTTTGTCAAAATTCTTCCATTTTTATCAAGAACACGAATTCATCAAAAATCTTCAAAATCTCTGAACTTTGATGTTGATTGGACACGAAAACACCACGAATCTTTTGCTAATCAAGAGCAATAGCTCTGATACCACTTGTAGGTCCCTGGTAACTCAGCTACTGATCAAACTCGTGATATGACGTTGATATAACACGAAGTGCGGAATCCTTCGCGTTACCGATTTGTATACTAACCGACAATCCAAAACAACACGCGTAAATAAACTTCTCGATTATATTCAGAATAACAATGGTTACAGACTCAATCAGACAATTGTTCACTTCTGTTCAACTCTCCTGTCTAATGACTCTGTAACAGATATATATAGAACCAAAACTGATGTAAGCGAACTTAGTTAAGTTCGCCTGAAACAGACTAAGCGAACTTAACAAGTTCGCCTCAGCTATGCCTAGGCGAACTTATTAAGTTCGCCTCTGATAGAACTTACACAGAATTTTATCAACAGTTACAAAACATGTCAATGGTCCAGCATAACGAGGATTAAGTTTGCCTCGTTTCCCGAAACGAATGACACCTTTCCAAGGTGAGACTTTGAGTAAGACCATGTCACCTATTTGAAACTCTATATCTAATCCCAAGGGCTAATTCTGCCAATTTCTGATCTTAAATTGCAGGGACTAGTTCTGCCAAGTCCCAAAACTTGAAATTGTTTACTCCCAAAGTCAAAATCAATTCAAATTAATCCTCCCAAAGTCAAAATCAATTCAAATTAATCCTGTTTGATTTTTTGAAGTCAAACTCATGATAATCCAATCAAATTCAAATTTGCAAATCGATTCTGTTGAAATTGAAACTGTTGTCTCTCAATTAATGTCATTAACGTTCTTAAACATCAATTAAAACATCCATCATTAACAAATTAAACAGGTTAATGGAGAATTATATCGTAACTGTCTAACCTATAACAAAAATCGATCAATTTGATCATTTGTTCTATCATTATCGAAAGCAAACGCACTGCAAACTTTTTTTGAGTCTCCCAGAAGCTTTTTCCTACACCAATTGGAATCTAACCCGCAGGCCGACGGCACTCGTTCTAGTCGGAAGCTATCAATCCATCATCCATTCTGGTAATTGTTTACAGTCTCAGTTTCGTCTCAATTCATAGATCAAAAGCCCTATCATTATCAGGGCTTAAATTATCGAATTCAACGTGAACCAGTTCTAGGGTTCATTTACTTTCGGGTTTAATCGAACCCCATCAATCCGATGATGAAAACTGAAATTGATCATGTCCACAGACTCGCCTCGACGTCTAGATCGAAAGCCCTATACTCTTTGGGGCTTACATGATCGAATTGAATATGACCCTAAGTCTAGGGTTCATGCAAAACTAGTTTAATCGAAACCCAGTCTAGAACCTGTTTAAATCTAATTAAACTATACCACTGGAGTCTTAATAATCTGCTTAACATAAGCCCTATGCTAATTGAATCGATCAATATCAACTTTTTCAAAATCCAGAACCTAGGGTTCATGCACTTTCGGGTTAATCGAATGCTAATCAGGACACGTTTTTAATCCAATTAAATTGTATGGTTAGCTTCGTAATCGTCAACATAATGAAAACCCTATGATTCTAACAGATTTCATTATCAAAAATTCTTAATTTGATTCTGTGTTCATAACTAAGGTTTTTGGTTTTTATTTCAGTGATTAAACAATCTTAACCACGTTAGTTTCTCAATCAAACACACAGAGATGCGCATTGACCCGATTAACAAAACCCCTAGGTCTCCATGATCGATCGTTATCAGATTCGTGGGAATTGGGGATGGTTTCGATCGGACCATGATAGGGAAGGGATCACACTGCACTTGTATGATAAAATCAATTGGAACCGGGTTATGTCGCGATACCCTAGCGGGCGGATTGGTTAAGGCAGTGTGTGTGTGGGATAGACCCGGGTTTGAGACCGGGCTCCCACATCTTTTTTTGAACAGTTTTTCTGGTATTATTTTAATATAAAAATCAAACCTTATATAATTATAATATTATACAAATGTGTTTTAGCCCGAGAAACAACCCGTAGGCTCGGGTTTGAATTATTAACCCACTTTTGTTATTATTTCCCCACTTTTAAAAATAATATATTTACCATAACTTTGTATAAAATAATATGTTTATATTATTTTCAACCCGTGACTCGTATTATTAAATAATATATATATTTATATTATTTCGTATCGTTTTATAACCTCGTATAACGTTTGAAACTAAATAATAATATAATTAGTTATATTATTTACTCGTATTTATTACGTTCATAAAAATAATATATTTATTATTTTGTACCACGAATGAGTAATTAGAATATTCTTTCGAACCTAAAAATAATATATTAAATTATATTATTTTCCTAATTTTTGTAAATGACAAAACGCTCGAATATATTTATTATTATTGTTGTCATTCGTCGCGTAACGTATATATAATTTAATTACTAATTAAAGAATTCTTATTCTCGTGGACACGTTCGTCTACTCCCGGTTACTAGAACGTTTCTTTAGGACGTTTCTCATTCCGTGTCGTTGTCACAATTCCCATTTTATCCCTAATTTATGTGTTTATAATTTTAGGGCATCCGTAAGTCGTTTGATACTTACACAGGTGATTCCAACTTGTCCTTTGTGTAATACTACCTACAGCGCAACGCATGTGAGTTTTCACGGCCCCTTTTACTGTTTTAACTTGGGGGAGAAAACATGATTAAACAATTTTGGATTTTGTAATTCATATGATATCAATGTTAAATGCTAAGCGTAACACGCTATCACAGAAAGTCCTCAACTAATATCGGACCATTAATATGGATCTTAGCGAGGTAATATTTAGTAGTACTACTGGGTTTGACAAATCTCACCCGCGTTAGTCGCGCTAACTCGATTAGATATCGAACGGGTGAAATGTTAGCCTACTCACACCGCCAGTGTTGATAGACCTGGCAGGAGGCAATTAACAAACAGTTAGCTTCGGTTGCGAGCGCTTGAGCTGAACATGAACATAGGTTAGCTACCTATAGATACGTACTGAATGAACATGAATCTGGTAAACGTTTATTTACATATATTGAAACCTGTGAACTCACCAACCTCGTGTTGACATATTTTCTTACATGTTTTCTCAGGTCGCTAAGATAAGACACAGGTGCACGTTAGGGCATGCATGGGATTCAACTACTTTGACTATGACTTATTGATAATTGTTTGAATTATTCTACTGTACACGTTTTAGTTGGACGTTTTAGACTTTCTGGACTTTTGGACTTTGGTTTTGGGCGCGTGTATTTTGCGCATTTACTTTCTTTACGCTTCCGCATTGATACTCTGATTTGAATGATATTTTCATTTTGAGTCCCATGTAGAGTCGTTCAAAGTAACTAATGTCTGAGATCCTGGTTCATCACTTCCCAAACGGTAAAACTCCGTTAGTTGAAATTGGGGGTGTGACAGTATGAAACCTTGTCAACTCATCTGACATCGAATGGCTTTGTTCGTGGAAACATTGACAAGACGTTATTTTTTAAGAAGGGTGATTCTGATCTATTTATTGTCCAAGTTTATTTTGATGATATTATCTATGGCTCGACAAATGAAAATCTTTATTGCGAGTTCGAGAAGGTCATCAAGCTCAAGTTTGAAGTGAGTCTTATGGGTCAAATGCAGTTTTTTCTTAGATTGCAGGTGGAACAGTCTGATGCCGGGATTCTCATTCGTCAAGAAAAGTACATTAAAGATATCTTGACAAAATTCAACATGAATGATTGCAACGCAGCGTCCACTCCCATAGCTCCTCATGAACCTCTCACATTGGATCCGTCTAGTGTTGAAGTTAATCAGAAGTTTTATCGCTCCATGATTGGTTCTCTGATGTACTTAACCGCGACTCGACCTGACATCATGTTTGCAGTGTGTTTTCGTGCTAGATACCAGTCAACTCCCAAAGAATCACATGAATCTACTATCAAAAGGATTATTTGGTATCTTAAGGGTCATGTTAATCTTGGTCTTTGGTATCCGTCTGAATCTGATTTTAATTTTTATGCTTACACTGACAGCGATTATGGTGGTTGTAATTTAGACAGAAAATCTACATCTGGTGGATGTCAATTTTTGGGGGAGCGTTTGGTGTCTTAGCAATGCAAGAAACAGACAAATGTGTTTACATATACTATTGAGGCAGAATACACAGCTGATTCGAGCTGTTGTTCACAAGTAATATGGTTTCAACGTCAACTTTTGGATTTTGGAATCAACTTCATGGAAACCCCGATATTTTGTGACAATGAAGTTGTGTTGGGCATAGTGAAAAATCTAATTCACCATTCGAAAACAAATCATATCGCCATCAGGTTACATTTTATTTGCGGTTGTTTTGATAATGGATTGATTAAGTTGGTCCACGTTGATACCTTAGAGCAGAAAACCGATATTTTTACTAAAGCATTTTCAACTGATCGGTTTAACTATTTGGTAGAAATGTTGGAGATGATTTCATTCTGAGTGCAATTTGTGATTTAAAAATAAATAAAAAAATTATAAATAAATATGGAGGAAAATCGTTTCAAAAAATATCTGAATAAAGTCTAATTTTGACTGAAAGACCATAATTGTTCCTCAAAAAGATTTTTATTTTAGTGATAAATTTGTGTTGTGTGTCTTTCTAAGTCGTATTATGTTTACTGTTTTGTTTATCTTGCATTATTTGTGTTTAGTTTAATAAAGTTCATCACAATTTTAGGGGAAGAATAAAAGAAAATAAAAATTTAAGAAAAAGAAAAGAAGTGATAGTAGTATGTGTACATATTATGTTGTGAAAAGTTGTGTGTTTTGTCTGATTCTGAAAGTTGATCCTGAAAATGTGAAAATTTGAATAAAGCTTGAATCTTGCGAATAAAGCTTGAATTACTAGAATATCGAAAGTTGAAAATATGTGACTGATCACCTGTAAATAGGAAATGACAGTATATTTGTTATACTGAGCTTACGAATGAATTGGATAAGATGGTGACATTAGTTACAACTATTGATATGTCCGTAGGCTCTGCATGTATAAAGTAGGCTATATTTGTGTGATTAACTAAATTGCAATATTTGTGTTTTACCCATATCGAATATCTGCCATCTTATCATTCGAATGCTAGGTGAATCTAGTCATACCATGAGACCAGGATCTTGATGCGTTCTTAGCACAATTCGTTTGCTCTAGTGACTATATCTCACATATATGATCTAGAGTTAAACACTGCTTATACAGCTGATGGTTCTGTGAAAATCTCGAATGGAAATGAGGAAGTCAGTCTGTCTTGCCCTTTGAATCACTCGTAATTTCAATTGACATATCCAATATCTTACGGAAATCCGCATACCCGAATCAATCAGATTCTCTACATATACATATACTCCCCTGAATCAATCATGATTCTTTACATCACTCATCTCATTCGAATCAATATGATTCCGTGCATACTTACTCAAAAAGTAAGACAATAGAACCAAAATGATTCTGAATCAATATGATTCCATTAAAATCCACTTGGATTGTTTTTCCTGTGCTAAGAATACTACCTTCATGCTGGTGATTTGATCATGATCTAGTGAAATCTTACATTGTGTTTTATTTCATTCCACCTCGATCGTGGGGTACACACTATATAGATTAATCTTAACCTAATTGTCTCACGGTATTTGATGAAACGTGATGCATGAGTTTAAGTGGACAAATATACTGACAATCAATGTTGAACTGTATAGATCTTCATTTGATATGAAGTGTGATTAAGACAGTGCGCATTTATGATCCTATGTCAATTTCAGTTAACCAAAAGATAAAGAAAAGTTCCAGTAAAGAAAAATTGTGGTTACTTTAATAAGTGGTGTACATGTGTTGTGGTTTATATCATAGTATTGTAAATAATGTTGATTGTGTACTGATGTATGTGTTTGTATTATGTCTACTTTTGAAAATTTCAAAAGTGCTGTAAATAAACGTGTGTGTGTCAAAAAGTGCTACGTGGTATATTTCTGGTATGTGTGCGTGCTATAGAAATATTCAAAAATATTTGGAACATGTCTTAATAATATTGAAATCGGATTATGGAATAAAATTTGAAAATTTAATAACGTAAAAAGTTTTTGGTCGAAAAGTCTTGTTTGAAATCTTTTTCGCCCGAAATGTTTTTCGTTCGAAAAGTCTTGTCCGAAAAAGTTTTCGATCAAAATCTCCTGTCCGAAATGTTTTTTGTCCGAAATCTTGAAAGGTGTAAATAAGGAGTTTTCATTCGAAAATGATTTCACCACCATTTTCGATCACATTTGAGTTTTATCCGGAATTTTTTAGAAGTCAAAAGTTTTCATGCGAAATATTCGTTTTCTATGAGAATCATCGATACAGGAAGCTTTCCGACATCCGAGGTACTTTTTTCAACTCGTAGTTACGATTAGGATAGATCCAGAACATAGTTTTTAGAATATTTGAATCGTCAGAAAACTATTATGATATGTCTGAAATCTCTCATGAATGGATCGAAATCGTTTTCGGATGGAGATGAAGAGTTACTCTTTGATTCGTCCGAAAACATTTTCGATCGAAATTGGTTTTCGATCAAGTGTTTTTGTTCGAAATCTCTGAAGTTTAACTACTTTTGAAAAATTTAGTTTTCGATCAAAATCTTTAAAGTTTGGTTTTTTTTCAGATTGTATTTTCGATCGAAAAAGTTTTTGGTTAGAAGTTTTCGATCGAAATCTTTGGAGTTGTAAAAATTTTAGAATTTTCTAACTTTTGAAACTTTGTTTCTTGCAGTCATGAATCGACTTAAGTTTGATGCTCGACATAACATATGTGCATGCTTAACTGCAAATAGTAGAAAATCAAGAGCCTATGGGGAGATAGTGAACTTTCTAAGTAAGTCAAGAATCTCAATTGCAATATCTACACAAGTCAAAGTTCTTGAGTCACAAGCTCGTGAGTTCTGGAAGAACGTCGTTTATAGGCATGTGGATAAAGAGATCGGGATAGAAAGCAAAGTTGGCGGCAAGAAGATCAAAATCAATTAACAAGTTGTTAGGGAAGTTCTGAACTTCAGAGATACAAAAAATTTACCATACAGAATGAGTTACACAAGGATTTCTAGAATAATATTGACAGTGGGTTATGAAGGTCAGTTTCCATGGAGACAAGTTACCAAGACTCTACTCGGCAAGCAATAGAGATATTTAGTTCATGTGTTTGTATACTGTCTAGGCCCAAGGACCGGAGGGTTTGACCAGATCAGAGAAGTATTTTGCAGGGTGTTAGTATGTCTGGCAACTCATAGAAGATTTAACTTTTCAAGGATCATATTTGAAGCTATGATAAACAACTTTGTGGGACCAAGACAGAATCACAAGTTCGTGTTGTATCCAAGATTCATCCAGATGATAATCAACTCTCTTTTACCAGACTTACCAAATGATGGAGTTGAGTTACCACTTGAACACATGTCGGAATCTATTTTCAACAGCATGAATTCTATTCGAAAGAAGAATAAATTTAGCGGAAAAGTCACTCCTTTGTTCCCCAATATGCTCGGTGATAATCTAGATCCAGATTTCGAGATTGATGACGAGATAGATGACTTATTGAGCATCGGGGTAGAAGATAATGATAGTGATGATGGTGAAGATGGTGATGGTGGTGAATGTTGTGAAGGTGGTGATGGTGGTGCTGTTCAGGCTAATCAAGACCAAGTTGTTGAACAACCAGTGAATACTGAAGTTAATCAAGAACAAGATATGAATGCTGAGAATGTTGTACCTGAAAATACAGAACCGACTGTCATAGAAAGAGTTGATCAGGGAGTAAATGAAGAAGCTAATGTGGAAGTGAATGAAAATGTGATTGAAACTGAACAAATTGAAAAAGAACCTGATGTTATTTCTCCAGAAGCAACAGCAACAGAAACACCAAGCGAAAAAAAGGAACCTAAACTTGAAAAGACCGTACCTTCTAGACCTCCTCCATCTAAGGGTATTGTGTTTAAAAGTCCTGAAAAGAAAAGACTCAAGACAATGGCACAAAGAGAAACTGGCAAAGAAAAAGGAAAGGAGATTCCAGAGCCTGCTAAATTCAAAGCATTGAGATATTATAGTCTGATTGATGAAGAGTTTGCAAATTTTGCAACTCAAGAGACTAAAAATATTGTGTTTGTTAATGACTCAAATTGCCAATCTCCAAAGTAGAGAAGCAGTGAGTTCAAGGGAAATAAGAGAATTAAAAGCTGAATGCAGTCGTCAACAAGAGCAACTAAATCAACAACAATTACAAATCAATCAACTTCAAGGCTTGGTGCAAGATTTACTGAAAAATCTTGTAGTACAATCTCAAAATGACAATGTTGATCCTCAACCCAACCCTACAAAAGTACAAGTAAATGATAATCAGGAAGGACCATCTACTACTGCACCTTCTAAACAAAATTAATCTCTTGTTTTTGATGCAAGTTTATTTGGTTCTCAATAAACATTTGATGTAGATGATATATTGAACTGTCAAGGTGAAGGCATGGAAATCACTAATGATCAATCACAGGGTAAAGAAGGAGAGAAAGAAAAGGAAGATGAAGATAAGGAGAATGAGGAAGAGGAGGATGAAGAGTTGGTTATTACCGGAGAGAAGAAGGATGACGACACACCTTCTGATGACGATAACAGTAGTGATGGTGCTGGTAATCTAGATGCTGGTTTAGATTATCAAGAGTTAGATGATGAAGGTCAATCAAATAAAGATTACACCAAGTATGAATATGAACAAAAACAGACTTATGTTGAACGTGATGGGTCAGTAATAGGAAAGATGGACAAGATCGTAGATGAAAGAAATGATTTTGAGATTCCACTCGAAGAGAATGACAAAGATGAAGCTCAACCAGATGCTACACCAAAACAGAAGATGATTGACAAAAGTTTGTGGTGGAAAAAGACTAAGAAACCGTCAATTGTTGAGAAGATAACTCGGAAAATAAGGAGTCCAAAGAAAGCATTGACAGGACAAATCCTTGGTTGGAAGTATGATAATAATAAGAAGATGTATGTGATCAAAAGGGTTGATGGAGACATTCAATACTTTGAAGCAAGTCACAAGCTAAAGACGTTACCAAGATGGAATGTGCGTGATTTAAGTCATCCTGACTTAATCAATCCTTCCAAAAACAGCTTTGCAACAAATTTTGAACGATATCTAAGGGAGCAATGTAGCTTGGATAGATTCGCTGACTTCAGGCCTCAAATACGTAAGTGTGTGAAGCTGAAAAAGAGAGATAAGGATGGTAAGAGAATGTTCAAGTATGTGGTGCAACCAGCAGAAACTGTATCAATAGTGTATATCCCATAAAGAAAAGAGAGTTTTATCAAAGAGTTTGCTCGGTGGGTATACGACAGCACTACTCATGAAGTTGTTATTTCACAAAGAGGCTTACCAGATTTCAGAATCTTTGATCCGATAGATCTATTCAGTTTCTCTGACGAAGACTTGAAGATTCTATACTACAATGCAATTCAATGTGATATTAGTACAATGATCAAAGCTGAAGCAAAATTGTATATGCGTGTGGTTGCGAGATGTCTCTCGATGCGGTTTGAAGCAAAAATGATCAAGAAGAGATTGCAGGAGTTGGAATCCAAAAGAGTTAAAGTGGAAGCAAAGCCATCAGAAGACAGAGACTGAAGAATTGGTATTCAATGTACTAGGGGGAGTTTGTTGGAACCTAGTAGTCCATCGAATCCAATCTTTTAATTGCTAAATGTACAAGTTCATAGTTTTCGGTCGAAAACGTTTTCGGGCGAAAAACGTTTTCGGAAGAGAAAGTTTTCGAACGAAAACTTTAGCTTATAAATAGTTCTTTGTTTGAAATGTAAAGTAGTTTTTGCCATTTGTCTTAGCTGATAATCTGATTGTGTTTAGTCTAAATTTGGTGTGTTAACACATAGTTAGCAATCTTTATTCAGTGTTGATTAAATAGAAGAAGTTGTTTTGTGTGATTCATCTCGTTCTCAAGGTGTATTCTTCATATTTTGATGTTTGATTCGTTGATTCGATCTTGTTATTTCTTGGATTGTATTCCGCCTTTCCAGGAGGTTATTATTTCTTGACACATATTACATAGACCCTAACTATGTATTTATACTAAAATATAGCATACTAATCCTACTCAAATACTTCTCTCAATTATCTTTACTAAATAATTAAACCAAATAATTCTATACATTCAAACTATTAATTAAATATTAATTAATTAAACTCTTTCGAATTACCCTTTCAACTTTCACTTTTTTTCGAAACCGATTCAATTAGGATTAAAACCTTCAATAGCTACTAGACTCAAGTATTATTCATATGTTGAACAATGCTTCCCTCGTGCATTTTCAGTACGTCATGCTCAAGAAAAAGAACTTGAAGTCACAAGCTGAACTTTTAGTAGCTTCTTTCCAGAATTAATCTAGTGTAAAGATTCAAATGGCCGGGAGAGAAGACATCAACGCACTATCATTAATTAAAATCAAGAGCATTTCGCATTTTGTAATTTTACCTTTGATCTTATGCAACTTATCAGTCACTTCTCCTTGCGATATTTTTACGTGTCATTCTTATGCAAACTTCCAACTCTTCTTCCATTGCATTATTAATTCATACATAAACATTTTGAAGTATACTCTATATATCTCTAATTCATTTTGTCCTCGACACATAGTTAGCAATCTTTATTCAGTCAAGAAAGGAAGTTATTATTTATTTTTCTAGTTTTTTTTTTATAAAGGTAAATTTTATTAAGAAAACAGGGGACAAAACCACCCAGAAATTACAATAAGCAGACAGGAAAAAACCCAACTGTCGCTAAAAATAACGACGACCAAAGATACAAAGGAGAAAATTAACAGCAAACTACATCGAGTTAGAAACTAAATCAGATAGAGTCCGCCCATCTAAAATTCTTGTTCTTTGACCGATGCTCTAAAGAAACCCGAGCGATTTTATATCTTCGATAATTCTATCCACCGTGATATTTTTTATTTGAAAACTGAGCCTCGTTCCTTGCCTTCCAAATTCACCAAAGAGATACTAATATAATGCCATGAAATACGTCTTTTTTGCCTATGTCAATTTGGACCGTCTTGTGAATCTCCAAAAGGTCTTTAACCGAGAAAGCAAAGACATGCTAAGACTTGCACCATTTTGAGACATGTTGCCAAACAATAGTAGCTACAAGACATGAATGTAATACATGGTTTTATTATGTGGCTCTTATAATCATTCATCTAATTATTAAATTGTAACACCCTCAAATTTATTCACTTAATAAATAAATAAATAAATTAGGGTTGCAAGGATAGGTAAGATTACTCAACAGCGGAAGCTAAAATAAAGAGTTTTAAAGTGTCGAACACCCTTACAGGAACTAAATGAATACATAGACCTACAGACATACAAGTCTAAATGGACCTGACGTTAAACGACCATGTGTCTTCGTCTTCTAAGGTCTTAATCCAAATGTTTAACATATTCTAACCGTGCCGTAGCTACGTATTTCCTGAAAAACACGCTCAAAAATGTCAACGCAATGTTGGTGAGTTCACAGGTTTTAAATATATACGATTGGCAAAACCATTTGTTCGAAAATGTTTGGCAAAAACCATTTATACGAAATCTTTCGACAAAAACTATTTGCACGAAATTGAATGACAAAACTGTTTGTACAGGTACTATTGACAAAATCATTTGTTCGAAATTTACTGGCAAAACCATTGATACGTATACCAGTGGCAAAACCCGTTTCTCGAAATTGACTGACAAAACCATTGGTACGTATACCATTGGCGAAATCCTTTGCTCGAAATTTACTTTATGCATATGATAAACAAAAAAAGTTAACGGTTGATTCATCGATGTCTAGCTAGCACAAATGAATTATGTGATGCACAAGCCTATAACCAAACCTTTAACGAATTCTAGAAATTTTTCCCAGCTCATTGTACCTTTAAACAATGAGAACAACAAGACCAAATATGCAATCATTTGACCTTGTTGGTCGTGGTTAGCGCGGCTAACCATGATTGGAGGTGTCAACCCGATTCATATCGATCTACGGCTAAGTCCATAGCTAATGGTTATAGTTTGAAATACCGAGGACCTTTATGTGTTAACTCATGCACAAAAGTGAATCGGATGCATGTTTCTCGTTATCTAGTTACCATACCATTTGAATTTAACATGTTTTTCCCCCAAATATAAAAAACAGTAAAAATAGGGCCGTGAAACTCACCTGAAAATGTGTTAGGAACGATAACGTCCTTCATGTAACAACAGGAAACAATGTCCACGTAATACGATAGTAGCGGGTTTATGTCCTACTCGAGTCATACGATTCCTTGTAGGTACTTAAAGAGCTTCATTGACTAACCCTAATATAATAAAGCGAGTCTAAACTCATGTTGAGCTATCATGTGTGCGGTTGAGCTCTGTTAGTTCTTAAAGGTATTACCGATTTAATATACGTTGTCGATTTAACAATGGGTAATGTTAGTTACTTAGATCGAGTTGGGATTCTCAACTCGAATACGTTCCAGTAGTTATGTTTATAATATTTAGTTTGTCATGCACACCATTGTACATAACGTCATGCACTTTTAATTTATGTTAATAATTCCCGCTCTTGTGCCAGTTAACAGATCGTGTGAAACCCTGTGTTTTAATAAAACTATCATATTATTACATATGGTTATATATATGCCTTATATATACATATACATATTTAAATAAAATTATCTAGAGTTAAAATCATATCTTAAACATATTTATTTTGTATAAACTATTTTAATCATCCAAGAGAATCTAACCATTATATATTTATAAAAATATGCTTATCATCCAATTTGTTCCATTTCATAGATCATATTGGTTTTTATATCACTACCATAACGCAAAAGTTAATATCAAGTAATATATAATATGTGTATGTATTGGGTGTTAATCGTATTTATCGTCCAAGACTTTTACGTTAGGTTTGTACAGAATCCATTCACAAATCACACGTTATCATGACTCTTTATTACTTGATGTTACGTCAACATTTATTTATTTCTAGCGATTCATTTAGAGCTCAACGTATTTGACCGCGCACACGTGTATCTTTTATAATTATAAGTATAAGCGTTTAGCATGCGATTTTACCTCTCCTGATACTCGGTTCGCGTATACGAACCCGTTGACTCATGCTGACTTTCGTTGACTAACTTTGACCAAAACCCAAAACTTGTTGGGACCGACTCGAACAGCCCCAAAACTAACAAAAACATTCTATCCCGCCTTGACCAGTCACTGTCTCTCGGAGGCAGCCACGTTCCACGGTCGGCAGTTGCCTCCCGCCGCCACCATCTAGCCGGAACAACACCCGAATACCTCCACTAGTATATGTAACAAAAGATCGGTCATTAGGGTGTCTCATATTACTAGGAAATGAGACTAGACACGGGATTTTACCTTAAATCATCAGCCAAACGAAATGGGGGTGGCTGGAAACACACGGTCGGTATGTTCTGGTTGCCGGATTGTCACAGGAGTTCATCCCCTTCAAGATCTGGTGTGTCGGAGGTCAACCCACCATCGTTGCTACCGGTTACGACTTCCGATTCCCTGGATCTCTGCTCGAAATCAGATATACGAGTATGATGATGGGGTTGGCTGCTGTTGGCGGCCAGATCTGCTACCGCCGCTGCTAGATCCGTCGTCATCATGTCATCTTCTTCGTCCCGTCGTCGTGAATCTCATCGGAAAAATGACTTGTGGCTGGAGGATGTTGTTGCCACCGCTACCCATGCCGTCTGCTTCCCCCCCCGCGTCTTCTGCCGCCGTTGTTGCCGCCTGTGAGCTCGCCGGCCGGCGGCTCTACCCCTCTCTCTCTAACCGACTGTCTTTCTCTCTCACCTTCATGTGTGTGTTAGCGTTTGTTCAAAAATGAGGAGGAAGAGAATAATACGTTTATATAGTTAGGGTTTCAAGTGGGTAATAAAAGTGGGTGGACACGACGTATTAGGGGGTGTTTGGGATTACTTATCGGAGCTACTTTTGACTTTTCAAAAAGTCTTTTTCAAAAGTAAGAATTTCTTACTTTTGGATTTTTACTTCTCCTTCTCACATCTTCCATCTTATTTTGAATTTACCAAACAAACTTATAACTTATTACCTTATTTCAAAAGATGATAAGTAAATAAGTTGTTTTGAAAAGTAATCCCAAACACCCCCTTAACCAGGAATGTTATCGCGTTCTCATCTCTGATACGTTATTTCAAGATTTCCAAAATTTAATAATTCTTTTATTATTATGTAAATATTTGATTTATTAAGTTTCGCTCTGTCCGTTATCCAAGCCGGTGTGCGTCTGTACCGCGAGACTAGCGCGTTTAAATGCTTTGCATTCCCCATGATATTATTACTACTTTAATAAAAATAATAGTAATAATAATAGTGGATCAACAGTGATAACATAAAATTAATAATTATGTTATTTAATTATTCCAGGTAATAAATATCCGAATTTCGTTTACATTAGTGTTTATCGTGATCACGCGTCCCACGTGTTAAATCTCCTAATCATAGACTGAAGTAATTATTAATACTTATTATTAACCTGTAATATTATTTATTATATATTGCTTCGACATCCGCTACTGACTGTTAATGCGTTAGATTATTTAATTGCGCACGCCGCGAGGTTAGGTGAACACTATATTTTAATAACATGTCATCTCGAATCATCTTGTGATCCGTCAAGTAAGATTACTCATTAAGTTCACGTATTGGGCCTATAACTGGCCGTTAATGGCCCGAGCCCGTTTAGGTGACTTAATTATCTAGGGTTATTGACCTTAATTCAGGGTTGTCACATAAGTGATCAAATGTAATTATTTATTTATTTAATAACTTATGGCTAGTAATTATTTGATAAGTATAATTACTCTTAATGGGCCATTAATGGGATTCCCCTTGGGTGTACATATAAATACAGAGTTGATTAGAGGGAATAGACTAATCATCAATCTAACACCACTAAGAATTCGTTCCCCTCTCTCTCTCATAACCGTGAGTTCTCACGAACTCACCTAAGCCACCCTAACCGTATACCCTAAAAGGGAACCCGTTCCAGATCAGAGATCATATCATCTCCCCTCTTATCGGTTAGCTTAACATTTATGTTTTTTATTATTTTTTTTCATTATCATGTTACAAGAATTGATCAACATGTGGTATCAGAGTAGATGTTGATTAATCAGTTCTTGTTTCTTTCCCTAAACTGGAATTAAAATCTGAGAACAAAAGTTCTGTTAAAACCATAAGAAAATCGTCCTAATCATTTTCACGGTTTTCTGTTTTGTTAATATCTCATGTTTTTTTTGATCTTCTAAAATCGAGATCCATTAAAATTTTCGAAATCTGTTAAAATTATGTTTCAAGATTTCGATTCCAGACTCTAATCTGATAGTATTGAAGAACAGTTTATCTGATGTTCATAAACTATTCTTCGTGTTCATCATAATTTTTGATGAAATCCCCTTAATTTGGGATAAGTTAGGATCTTGATTGTGTTTCCTAAAATCGTGTAACTTTATCTCCAAGTTTTGAATTAAAATATTAATTTTATTATTTTAAATAATGAAACTTGAATATACTTAACACCTAAGATATTTTCGAAATCAAAAATATAATCAAATCCCTTAAATTTCGCACATGCCTTATCAGGTTCACCTTCACATTTATTGTTCACGGGTTTTAGACTTCATGGTCTTATGCTTCACGGGTATCTAAATTCAGGGGTGTTTAAGTTCACGGTTTAAGTTCACGGATTTTTACAGTTCATGATTTATGAAAAATGGAGCCGTGAACCTTATTGTAGTCGTGAACCTTTGTTGAACCGTGAACCCTCACCTGAGCCGTGAACCTTTTGCTGAACCGTGAATCCTTACCTGAGCCGTGAACCCTTACCCGAGCTATGAACCTTTAATGAGCCGTGAACCTAGCCTTATGTGAACCTAGTTCGATCCGCGCTAAAAGGGAAGTTTGCTATTAATAAATGATTTTGTTTTATCAAACCTTAACTTTAAATGTTGTACAAAACCTTAAAAACTTACCTGAATAACACCTAAATGCTTCACTTCTGTCCAAAGGTGATGTGATGCATGTGTAAACTTGTTCAAGCTTAATTAAGAATTATAACTTAGTGCATTTCATGATATTAAATTAGAAAACATGACTAACTTAAATAACACCTAAAGTTTCAATTCTGCCCAAAGGTGATGTGTCACGCTCGTAAAGTTATTTAAGTCTAATTAAGCACTACTTGGCCTAATATAACTAAATGTTTCTACTTCCGCCCAAAGGTGATGTGTCACATTTGGTTTTCGTGAAGCTAGTTATGTGTATACTAAACAAATGTTTCACTTCTTCCCAGAGGTGATCTGTTATATTCTTATTGCACAAACTTACTATTTAAACTTAAATTGTTCTCAATGCTTAAACAATTGGTCATTAACCAAAGTGAACGCTCATTGTTTAAGTAGAACCTAATTAATATATTATTTTGGTGATTATAATAGACTTTTATCACAGCTTCATTAATATAATGGTCCTTATTTCCGCCTGCCTTATTATAAGTTACCCCATAGACACTCTAAGTTCTTCTTTAGCGATTAGTATCTTAATTTTTTCTCATATAAAATCCATTGCAGCCCCTAACTTGGGAATCGAAACTTTGACTGGTGCGAACTTTTCTTCTTGGAAAGATTCACTGATGCTGTCTCTCGGCTTGATGGAATTCGATAACGCACTCGACAAGCCTGCACCTACTGATCTCACTTACAAAAGCTCTGCTCAAGAAATCATAATGCATGAGAAATGGACGAGGTGTAACTGCATGGCTTATGTCTTAATAAAGAACTCCATTAGTCCGATCATCAGAGGAGCTATACTAGATTCTAAAGATGATAACACTTATCTAGCTTCGATGGAGGATCAGTTCAACGGGACTTCTAAGGCACATGCTAGCACACTAATTCTGAAGCTAGTAACTACAAAATATAACGGGATCAGCGGTATTCGTGAGCACATCATGATGATGAATGACATGTCCCGTAAGCTCAAGGGATTAGACATGGAGATCAGTGACGGTTTCCTAGTGCACTTTCTCATGACCTCTCTTCCTAAATCTTTTGAAGCTTTCAAGATCAACTACAACACACAGAAAGACAAGTGGACGATGAGTGAGTTGATTGCAATGTGCGTCCAAGAATAAGAGCGTTTGAAGCTAGAGAAACCAGATGTTGCTTACTTCATGTCCGCTGATTCAAAGGAGAGGAAAGGAAATTTCCATAAGAAGGAATCTTCTAAGGTCAAGAAACAAGATGCGAGTGGTTCTTCAAGCTCTAAGAACTTCAAAGGGAAGTCTCACTGCAAGTTCTGCCGCAAGGCTTGACATAGGCAGAAAGATTGCCCTGATTTTAAGGAGTGACTGAGCAAGAGAGGTAATAATCTTTATATGATACTTGAGTCCTATAATTTAAATGTTCCAACTAATACATGGTGGTTTGATTCTGGTTCTATGGTTCATGTAACCAACTCCTTACAGTGATTCCTTGTAATCCAGAAGCTGGAAAGAAACCGAAGAACACTTAAGATGGGAAATGGAGAAGAACTAGTTGTCAAAGCTGTGGGAACCTTAGAATTAATAATGAAAACTGGTTTATGTATTAAACTTTATGATACCTTATATATTCCTGAGATTACTCGGAATCTAGTATTAGGACCAAAGTTAGACATTGACGGTTTTGTTTGTTCTCATGGTCATGGAAAACTTTCTATTATGTTAAATGCTCAAGTGTTTGGACGTGGTTATTTGGATGGTGGTCTCTATAGATTAAAACTAGATGATGAATTTTCCAAGTCTTTGTTATCATATAATATCAATGAAAACTTAACAAAGACTAAACGAAAACGAGACTTAGAAACTTCATCCATGTTGTGGCATCAACGCTTAGGCCACATTTCACGAGAACGCTTATGTCGTCTCCTGAAAGTGTTACCAATGATTTTGGAACATGTGTCAAATACCTTAAAGGTAAAATGACATCAGCGAATAAGAAAGGTGCCACTAGGAGCTCTAATTTATTAGAACTCATTCACACTGATATTAGTGGCCCTTACCCCATTGCTGCTATAACAGGACATACTTCATTTATCACTTTTATCGATGACTATTCTCGTTATATGTACTTGTATCTTATTAAGGAAAAATCTGAATCATTTGCGACTTTTAAAGATTGTAAAACGGAAGTTGAAAAACAACTTGATCTTCAAATAAAAGTTGTGAGATCAGATAAATGAGGTGAATATTATGGTAGACATACTGATGTAGGTCAGGCTCCAGGTCAATTTTATGAGTTTTGTAAAGGCCAGGGGATCGTGAACCATTACACCATGCCCAGTACTCCTCAGCATAATGGTGTTGCTAAGAGAAGAAACAGGACCCTAATGAACATGGTACACAGTATGTTAGCCAACTCAGGTTTACCCTCATTCCTCTGGACCGAGGCCTTAAAAGCAGTCGTTCATATACTCAATAGAGTTCCTTCAAAATCTATCCATAAAACTCCTTATGAACTCTGTACATGAAGGAAACAGAGTCTAAGATATATGAAAGTATGGGGTTGTATTGCCGAAGCTAAACTCTATAATCCTTTCTTAAAGAAACATGACATAAAAACTGTCACTTGTTACTTCATCGGTTATCCCGATCACTCAAAGGGCTATAGATTCTACTGCCTTTCTCACGTCACTCGTATTGTAGAAACCAATCATGCCAAATTCCTTGAGGATTTTAAGGTCAGTGGGAGCAGTGAAAATCCTTATCCAGATTTAGAAGAAGTACAAGACGGGGGGGGGGGGGGGAGATTTGTCGCTTACTTTACCTCGGATTACTCCTCTTGTACACGACGCTGCACCGCACGTCACTACACCACCTCCTTTCTCAGATCTTAATCTTACTCCTTTTGTACCAGAGAATGAAGGCACATCAAACGACCGACATGAAGACAATGCTGAACCCGATAATCAACTCAGGAGGTCGTCTAGGTCCAAAAGGCCTACTAACTTTGATGATTTTGTTACCTACATCACTGAAGCTGAAATGGATGTCGGAAAGTTTACCGATCCTACTTCTTATCATGAAGCCATTAGCAGTGATCAGTCTTCTGAATGGAACAAAGCAATGATTGACGAACTTGACTCCATGAAGAAAACAATGTTTGGGATTTAGTTGAATTACCCAATGGTGCTAAACCCGTATGATGTAAATGGGTCTTCAAAACTGTAGATGCATAATATGTCCCTAATCCCTTGTAATATGTATTTCATCTATGTTTAATGTAACTATTTGATATATTAATGAAATTACATGTTTATCCTTAATGTTTACTCATATATAACGACTGTGTATTAAACAATCTGATAAATAGCGATAACGTTGATCAATCGTGCTAATGAAAGGCCCATTCACACGAATGGATCATGAGAATGATCCATTCGCGCGAATAAATCACGAGAATGATTCATTCGCTAGAATAAGTCATGAGAATGATTCATTCGTACGAATGAACCATTCTAATGATTTATTCTTACAAATGAACCATTCTGCTGATTCATTCGCACGAATGAGTCCATTCACATGGCTCATTCGTACGAATGGCCTCAACACTATATATAGAACTTTCACTTCATGAGCACATATACAACATAAATACAACACATAGACAACACATATACACACAGAACCAGACTAAGCAACAGAACACACAAACTCTTTGCACCTGTATTGTCGAATCTCTGTCCGTTGAGAGTTTCCAGGTCTTGTATCCAACTTCTCTACACCAAAGGGTCGATAGAAACCTTCGTTTCGAAGTCTAATCCGCTCATTTCTCTCGACCCGATCCGTGTCATAGATTGGATTGCCAATCAAATCGGATTCCGCACGATTTGGTTCGATTAATGTGTTGAATCATTGGATCAAGGTAGATCCCGATCCAACAAAGTGGTATCAGAGCCTGATTGTGCTCTAGATTCAACATAGAAAATCTAATCTTGCTTTTAATCTTGCTTTTTCTAGCTTCTTGAATGTTATAAAGATCACTTGATCGTTGTTTAGCCACGTTCAAAACTTGTGATTATTGCTTCTGAGTGATCTGATCATCTCAGTTTCCAGATCTGATAATAGGCTCAATCATTGGTGCTTTTTGGTGCAAAAAAGTCAAACAGCCCTCTGTCGTACGAATGGCTACCATGATGAACTTCATTCGCACGAATGGCTCCTACCATTCACGCGAATAGATCAAGTCTCCCGCTCATTTGTTCAAACTTCCATTCGCACGAATAGAAAATTCCATTCGCACGAATAGAAAATTCCATTCGCACGAATAGACCCATTCGCACGAATAGACCCATTCGCACGAATAGACCCATTCGCATAAATCTCTTCTGAATTTTTTTTTTGTGTCGAAAAACTTCGTTTTTTACCATGTCAGACTTAGCCTTTGTTGCCAGTCAGAACAGTAAAATCCAAAACTTGTTATTAATCGATAATGAAACTGGAAATGCTAACAAGGCTCCAAAACTCATGACAATGGACGAATATCATCACTGGAAAAACAGGTTTGAGATACACATTAATGGAGTTGATACAAACTTATGGATGATGATAGAGAATGGATATCAAAAAGTGTTGAGTGAGGATGGAACTCCTGTTTTGGCTTCCCTTTTAAGCGAACAACAAAGAAAAGATTATGACTTAGAAAAGAAGACATATACTATCTTCTCTCAGGCCATATCAAGAGAAATATTTCATCAATTCAGGCAGTTTACATCTTCAAAATCTCTGTGGGTTGCCTTAGAACAACGTCACGAAGGAAATGCTTCGTTGAAAGCTATCAATGCTAAGGCCATTAAGAAGGAATTTGATAATTTCATGTATATTGGGAATGAGTCCTTAGATGATCTATTTGAGAGATTCTATCACTTGATGAGTGAATTGCATGCCCATGAGATCAAAACAACGAAAGAAGAAAAGGTTCAATGCATGGCAGATGCGCTACCACCAAAATGGGATTCATTCTTGATGGTTCTCAAACAGAACAATACTCTTGAAACCATTGATATCAATGAATTTCTTCAGAAATTGAGAGAACAAGAGGTGATGAATAAGTGGAAGTTAAAGAGAGGCGTATAAGCTCAGGATCCTTCATTGTACTATTCCACATCAACTCAACAAAATGCTCCTTTGCAGACTGCGTTTGTATCAAACATGTCAAATGTTTCAGCCAGCCAGTCTTCAACAGCTCATGCTTCAGTTTCATCAAGCTCGGTTCCACAGCAGGGAAATACTGCTAGTACTCTTCCACCAAGCCCCATTAAATTGCAAACAGACAACTTCGACAAGGTTACTATCGAAGTGGCCAAGGAACACATGGCACTGTTGTCTACCGTTATCAATTCATATGACAGTCTTGTTGCTAGACAGGTTGGAAACAGTCATCTGACAGCAGAAGACTATGCTCAGATTGATAAGGATGAAATGGATCGAATTGATATAATGTGGGCTCTTGCAAGTGCAGTCAGAAGAGCGAGAGATTATGTAAAAAGGACAGGAAAAACTCTCGAAGGGAACAAAGACACTACTTATGGTTTTGATCTGTCTGCTGTTGTTTGTTTTAACTGTGGTGAGAAAGGGCATTTTGCTAGGCAATGTGAAAAGCCTAAACAGACTGGAAACCGCAACCCTTTCAACAATCGTCAAAGCCAACCGAAGCCACAAAATCAAAATACAGAAACAAACCTTGTTCCAGTTACTCTTGCACAAGATAAGGACACTTCAAGTGGAACAAAAGCTATGGTTGTTCAAACAGATGAGACTGTTGATTGGTCTTTTAAATTTGGAGCTGATGGTAGTTCAGGGGATAGAGCTTACATGGCAAAGGCTGTAGAAGTCAATGAAGAATCAGATTCTGATGCTGAGAGAGAGATTGCTTCAGAAAGTTCATCAGCTAAAGACGACACATCTTCAAACAGTTCTGGCTTCACAGCTGAGAATGAAGAAAAATTATCTGTCGTCTCTTCAAGTCAATCGACAGCTGATGTGGATGATAACAATTCCTCTTCTGAATCTACCTGTAGCTGTGCTTTTATGGTAAAAACATCCACAGGCATTCAGGTAAATTCTGACAGTTTTGAAAGTGAGTCTGAATCTCAACCGTGTTTAATTTGTGATGAACTTGAGAAGAAAGTTGAGACACTTAAAAGTCACAACACAGACTTAATTGCTGATTTAACTAATTGTCTTGAAGCAAACCGTGTTTTAAAGGGAAACGAACTTGCCTTCAAAAACAAAATTGATCTTTTAAACAGGCAAGTTCATGAATTAGAAATCTGTGTTATCAACAAACAAAATGCCATCACTTTTTATTTAAACACGATTGATGAAACAAAGAAAAAGCTGGCGCTTGTCGAATGTGATTATGAAACTTTAAATCAAAAGCTGAAAAGTTATTCAAATTCTTCTTACCTTCTTGATTACATGATTTCACGGCGTACAGGAAAGAAAAATGCTGGGTTTGGGTATAAAAATTGTCCTTCACCGGTGTTGAATACTATGGTAAACACACCGGATGATAACCCAATCATTGACTTTAAGGTCAAAACGCCACTTGTCGTTGATCCAACCGAAGACAAAATTTCTCAACCAAAGGTTAACGATAATGGTGCTTCGACCTCAGAGTCCCAGTGTGTTGATGGAATGGTAGAAGATTGGGATGAAGACGACGATGAGTGTCCTCCTCGTGTTTGGGACACAAAAACTCGTCTGCTCCACAGAATGACAGCATTGGTATTTCAAAATCTATTACTAAAAATGTTTTTAAAATTAAACAAACCAATTGCTGTCCATCTTATCCCACTACTTCTGATCAGAAGAGTCAAGTAACCAAAGCCTCAATCAAAAAGGTTAATTTTGTTAAAGCTGGAGAGTCTGTTCAATCAAACAAGTCACTCTCTTCAGCTAAACAAAAAGAAGCTAAGGCTGGTGGTTCAAAAACTCACCAAAGTGAAAATCAATACAGATCTTCGAGGATGGTTGAGCGGAGATACTGTTTTGAGTGCGGTACACAAGGACATGTTGTTGTCAACTGTCCTTATCTTCAGAAGCCAAGTAAAAGAGTTAACCATTTTCCAGAAAATAAACAAAAGTTTTTAAAGTCAAAATCTAACTCTTTTACCCAACAACAAGTGCATCAAAAGAAAGTTAAACAAAAGATGCATGACTTGTTGGTCTCTGATTCGAATTCCACACCTGTACAAATCGTTAAGCAATTCACTGTTTACCACAAACAGTCGTTGCACAAACAACATGTGTGGAAAGCAAAATCAGATGATGCTTCTGACGACTGTACTTCAAAGTCAAATGGTTGTTCCAAAAATCCACAAGGACAGTGGATGGATTGTACTGTTGTAGATGAGACTGGGAAACCCAAGACCGTAAAGGCTTGAGTTCCTAACCTAAACTAATTACTTTCCTTCTTGTGCAGGTTGTCCTTTATAATCCTATTAGCAATAATTGGATTATTGATAGTGGGGCATCCAGGCACATGACTGGGAACTTAGCTCTCCTTTTCGACGTCAGAAATATCAAAGGGGGCTATGTTTCATTTGCAGGCGATAAAGGTGGTTTTATCTCAGCTCAGGGAACACTGTCTAATGGAGCTGTCAGCTTTGAGAAGGTCAACTTTGTCAAACAGTTGGATAACAACTTACTTTCTGTTTCCCAAATCTGTGATAAGGAGTTCAAGGTTCTTTTTTATGACAAGCATTGTTATATCTTGAAAAAGGAGTTTATGATTCCAGAAGACATGGTGGTTATGTCTGCTCCAAGAGTGAATGATCTTTATATTCTTGACATGTCACAAGCATCATCCTCAGTGTCCACAGCATCATGTTTTGTTTCAAAAGCCACTGAGAAGGATTCTATTTTATGGCACAAAAGAATGGGACATCTCAGTCTCAGAAAAATGAATCATTTGGTGCACAAAAATCTTGTTGAAGGAGTCACTGTGAAAAGTTTTCATCTTCCTGACGTGTGTGTTTCTTGCAAGAAAGGCAAACAAACCAAGAAATCTCATAAACCCAAATCTCAACATTCCATCACTATACCACTAGAGCTCTTACACATGGTCTTGTTTGGTCCTATCAACCGGAAGAGCATTGCTGGAGACTTATATTTTTTTGTTGTGACGGATGAGTATTCAAGATATTCTTGGGTGATGTTCTTAAAAGAAAAATCTGAAACTTTTGAATATGTGGAGATTCTGATTACCAAATTGGAGTCTCTGTATAAGTTAAAGGTTAGGAGGATCCGTTCGGACAATGGTACTGAATTTAAAAATCACCTTATGGAAACTTTCTGTCAAAAACTTGGTATTCACCATGAATTCAGTGCACCATATGTTCCACAAATGAACGGTGTTGCTGAGAGGAAGAATCAGACCTTGATAGAAGCTGCAAGGACTATGCTCGCTGACTCAAACTTACCCGTGCAGTTCTAGAATGAAGCTATTGCTAATGCGTGTTACACGCTCAACCGGGTTCTAGTTGTCAAGCGTCACGATAAAACTTGCTTTGAATTGTTGCATCGAAGGAAACCGAACTTACAGTATCTTGAACCGTTCGGCGCTCCATGTACCATGTTGAAAAAGGATGCTCATGGCAAGTTTAACGAGAAAGTAGAGGTAGGTTACTTCTTAGGGTACAACACTCCCAATAAAAGAGTTTACAACAAAGCTTCTGGGAATGTAGAAGAATGGTACCATGTTGATGTTCAAAAGTATACCTCTCCTGCTGCTGGAAAAGGTCTTCCTTGGATGTTTGATTATGAAGAACTTTTTGCCTCGTTTAATCTTCCTCCAGAATGTTCAGATGAGGAGGTTGCTGTTCAAATGATGTATGATGCTCAAAACGCACCTGATGAACATGTGCAACCTACTCCCTCATCAACTGACATTCCTGAGTCCTCCAATAACACACAAGTCACACAGGATGATGACTCTTCTTCTTCTTCAGAGTATGAGGGTTCTCGACAAGAAATAGACCAGGTGATTGAAGATCCTTCCCATGATGTTGTACAATTGAGTGATGATGTTTCACATTCTGTGGAAACTGAACAGAGTATCACAAACCTTGATCAAACTGTTGAGGTTCCTGCTCATCCTGTGGGTAGGATTGATAGAATTCATCCTCAACAGAATATTATTGGTGATCCCACATCTGGTGTCAAAACTAGGGGTCAGATCAACTCTGGAGTCTACTCAGAAATCATGGAATCTGGTGTGGTGAACGATTGTGCGCATTCATGTTTCGTCTCGCAAATCGAACCACGGTCTATAACAGATGCTTTAAAAGAAGAATCTTGGGTAAATGCAATGCAGGAAGAACTACTCCAATTTCAGAAGCTCGGAGTTTGGAAGTTAGTTGATTTACCAAAAGGAGCTAAGAAGATTGGTACTCGATGGGTTCTTCGTTGCAAAAGGGATGATCAAGGAATAGTCATAAGAAATAAGGCTCGTTTGGTCGTTCAGGGATTTAGGCAAATTGAAGGTATAGATTACAATGAAGTGTTTGCACCGGTTGCTCGTCTGGAAGCAATTCGAATTTTTCTTGCTTATGCATCCTACAAAAGGTTCAAAGTCTATCAAATGTATGTAAAGAGTGCTTTCCTTCATGGAGAAATCAGTGAAGTCGTATACGTCAGTCAACCTCCCGGGTTTGAAGATCCTATGCATCGTGACCGTGTCTACAAATTGGACAAGGCACTGTACGGATTGCACCAAGCTCCGCGAGCGTGGTACGAGACACTTTCCACTCATCTTCTGAACAATGGATTTAGAAGAGGTGTCATCGACTGCACGTTTTTTATTCGAGAAAAGGGTGGAGAACTTTTAATGGTACAGGTATACGTGGATGACATTATTTTCGGATCAACGAATGATGTTCTGTGCAAAGAATTTGAAAGAGTTATGCAGGACAAGTTCGAGATGAGTTCCATGGGAGAGATGAAGTTCTTTCTAGGGCTACAAGTAGATCAATCTGACACAGGGATTTTCCTTCATCAAACAAATTATGTTGGAGACATACTGAGCCGATTCAGTATGACTGATGCCAAACCTGCTGGTACTCCATTGGCGATCAATCACGGGATTTCGCCTGATGACAAGGGGGAGTATATTGATGCTACTCTCTATCGAGCCATGATCGGATCTCTCATGTATCTCACGGCATCTCGACCAGACATCATGTTCGCCACGTGTCTCTGTGCCCGATATCAGTCAAAACCAAAAGTCTCCTACTTAATTATTGTCAAAAGGATTTTTCGTTATCTGAAGGGTACTCCTGATCTTGGATTATGGTACTCTAATGATGATAACTTTGAGCTTACTGCATATAGTGATTCTGATTATGGTGGTTGCAAAACAGACTTCAAGTCTACATCTGCAGGGTGTCAGTTCTTTGGAAACCGTCTTGTGACATGGCAATGCAAAAAGCAGACTTCAGTGGCTACATCTACATGTGAAGCTGAATACATCACTGCTGCCAGTTGCTGTTCTCAGATTATCTGGATTCAACAACAACTTCGGGACTACGGTTTGCAATTCTCTAACACTCCTATTTATGTAGATAATTCTGCTGCCATAGCTATCACTAAGAATCCGGTTCAGCATTCAAAAACCAAACACATCGGCATAAAATATCACTTCATTCGTGATTGTTTTGAAAAGAAACTGATTGATGTGGTTCAAATTAACACTGATTTCCAAAAGGCCGACCTCTATACAAAAGCCTTTGACAAACTAAGATTTTTATTCTTGTTAGAGGTAAACGTCATGAAAAAGAAGGATGACGTTGTTCCGGACCAAGAGTCGAGTCAATAATCATTTTTATCAATTACGTTTCTGTATATATTTTCTTTCTTGCGTTTATTAAAAATCTCAAAAACTCAAAAAGATTTTTCATTTTAAAATTTTAGGGGGAGAAAATGTCAGTAAGAAAATGATCTCTCGCTGAGAAAAATGATAGTACACAGACACTAGTTATTTGAGACTCCAAAAAGATTTTCTTAATTGTGTACAGTTAATTGTGTACAGTTTGTTTAAAAAAAAAAAAGATTTTCCATTTTTGTACAGTCTAAAACCCAAAAACATCTGAAAAACTCAAAAATGAGAAATCGTATCCAACCTTTGGGAAGTGATGGCACACTAACCATATGTATGAAGCATATTGCATTTAATGTCATAGTGAATAGTCACACTAAGTCGACATGTGATGCATTGATAGGCTTATCTTACTGAATCTCGACCATTGATGATCAATCTATACCATATTAGATATTGTCTTGTGAGTCACATAATGGTGAAAGGATTGACGAAAATCAACAATAGAAACTGAAGGTGTTTCTCATTCTGTGCACACCAGTTATCATCGGTTTAAAGAGATATCAGAAAGTAGTTATAAAATTAAAAATTAGATTCCGAAGTCGTATACGTGCCATATTGCCTTGTAAATACCTGGCTGAAGCCGTCCATGCGATTAAGAATAAAATAAAAGTATGAATCCGAATCCGTATATGTGCCATATTACCAGGTTGCAGCCTGGTCGAAGCCATCCATGGGATAAGATGAACACAAACACCGTTAGCTGAATACGTGCCATATTGCCTTGTAAATACCTGGCTGAAGCCGTCCATGAGCTGATGGCTGTCACTGTGAATACTAAAAAAAATAATAATAAAATAAAATAATTTGGTGTAGTAAAGAAGTAACAGGGAATAACTGAGATCTCATGAACTTATGATGACTGGTTAAGTAAGTTGTGCTGATTTGAAACATTAACATGTTTTGAAAAGTAATTCAAGTCAATTCTTAACTAGTGTGGGACACACAGATAATGGACTTAATCCTTCAAGATCATCTTGTAAGTGTTGAGAAAAGGTCTGCATAAGTTTAAGATGGACAAACATATCAATGATCGCATTTTGACTAAGTGTACTTAAAGCTCAGATAATTTGCAATGTTGCTGATTGCTATGAGTTTAGTACTGATCCTATGTTCGGATCTTTCTCACAAAAAGATGTGTAAATACCATTGTATAGTTGTATCTACAAAATTCAAAATGTCTCAGATCATTAGTCACTAAGTCTGTATGATTTCTCATAAGGATCATTCTTACTAAGACATGCGTGTATATATCTTGTTGATATTATTTTCAGCATTACATATTCAAAAATCCAAAAAGATTTTACTTTTCCTGAATTTTAGATTATCTGATAAGACTCGAACGACTGTCTGAAAATCAAAATTTGAAAACCGCTTGACTTCCTGATTGATCAAATCGTTCCTTTACTTCATAAACTATTCCAAAACTTCATAATTGATCCCTCACTTCATAATTAAATGTAAATTACTTCATAATCAAATTGTTGTCAAGACCGATGTGGTCGGATACCCCATTTAACTTGAAAAGTTTAATTTGCATAAGGGGATTGTCCCATTCGTACGAATGGATGAGCAAAATGGCTCACTCGTACGAATGGATGAGGAGAATAGCTCATTCACACGAATGGACTGACCAGAATGGTCCACTCGTACGAATGAGTGGCAGAATGAATCAACTCACACGAATGGACTGACCAGAATGATTCATTCGTACGAATGAACCAGGCCATCCTATAAAAAGGCCATTCATTCGCATTCTCAGCATCATTCGCACAAATCAGAAATCCTTATTCGCACGTCTGTTTGATTAAAATCTGCATTTGAACAAATCTCCGTCCAATCACCGATCTAACGCTTGATTTTTGTTTACAGGTATACCCTCAAGAGATTAATCGTCTGTATACTCGATTCTTGGATGACTCGACTAGATTTAGGGTTCAAAACCGAAAACCAAACCTAAAAAACATAAAAAGTGACTTAATAAACCAATTAAAATGCTAAATATTGGTTGAAAATCATAGTCGAGTGTGTTGGTGTCTTTTTCGGCAAATCTTTTCAAGTCTTGATCGAATTTTTGGACAAGTTGGATCGCGACCCGTCTGTCATACGAATGGACACACTCTTCATGTTCATTCGTACGAATGAGCACTCATTCACATGAATGAACACTCATTCATACGAGTGAAACTCATTCGCACGAATGAATACTCATTCATATGAATGAAACTCATTCGCACGAATGAATAGGCAGAATGATCCATTCGCACGAATGAACCAACTTTTTGGGTTCATTCGTACAAAGGGAAAATGGTCCAAAAGTTCATATTTCCAAAATCTTGCATGTACTGATCTGATGTGCTTCATGTTTTTGTGTTTGCAGACTGATCGTTATGGCGCACAGAGTTCCAGTTGTTCTTAAGGCTTCAATAAAAAGCAACATATGTGCGTACATGATTCCTACATCAAAGAATGCACGTCCGTTTGTCGGCATGATCGAGTTTTTATCAAGATCAAGGATTGCTCATGCTATATCCCATCACCGGACTCCATATACGTCGCATCAAAGGGAGTTCTGGGCCTCTGTCGAGATTGACTGCGAGGTATCTCCACCGGTCATACGAGGGAAGATCGCAGGTCAAGATGTGGTTGTATCGGCAGCTCACATTCGCCGATTGTGTCAATTCGGTGATCATCCTGAAGATCCAGTGACACTGGATAAATATCTGGTCCGCGGATGCTTCATAAGAATAAAGTACGACGGGAATGTAGCAGAGGGAGTTTTAAACAAAGCGAACCTCTGTCCGCAGTACAAGTATCTTGGACATGTTCTTCTGCATTGCCTCGGTTCCTGTCGTGGCGGATTTGATGATATGCGCGAAACAATTCAAAGCGCATTCGTTGCACTAGTGTTGAACATTCCGTTCAACTTTTCCGAGATGGTGTTCACGCATCTTAAGGAAAACATCTATCTTAAGGGGGACAATGCGTATCTTATGTACCCCAGATTCTTACAAATGATAATAGATGACCAGCTTCCTCTTCTGCCAAGGTCAGACATCGACATGATCAAGCTAGAACACATGACGGATGTCACTCTAAACAGGGTACAGACCTACAGGGGCAGACCAACAAAGCCACCTCACAAATGACTTATTGGACATCTGGCAAATCCAGATTATGTGGCACCAGCAAACAGAAAATGGCGTCACGATAACAGTGATTCTGACAGGGAGGATATTGTTGTACCTCCAGCTGACGACCAAGATGATGACGACCAAGATGGTCAGGGAGATGGTGGCAATGCTCCTAATGTTCCATCTACTGCTGCCACCACCCCCACTGTTACTGCTATCAATTCTTCCCTTCCAACTAACCCAGAAGACGTTAACCTGGACACCGTCCTGTTTACTGATTCTGAGGACACTACAGATGATTTTGAAATCAATCAACAAGGGGCAAGATTGGTCGCAACAAAACAAAAAAGGGGAGCAGATCAAGGAAGCTCAAGGGTTGATGATGACGTCAGGGATGCTGACTTTGTCCCTGACTGTCCACAAGTATCTGATGCTCCTTCTTCCCAATCTACCCCAGTCAAGAGAGGAAGAGGAAAGAGAATGGCCAAACGCCAAAAGTTTAAACTTGTCAGAAGGACGGAGAGCACCTCTGCTACTACAGCAACTGCCACCAGGTCTGAGGCTCCAATGTCAACATCTATGCCTCAGACACAAACTGTGCCTCCTCCTATCTACACGACTGCTCCTACATCATAGCCATCAACTATTCAAGCTGAATCTTCAATGTCACTGCCGACTGTCTCTCTACACGACCAGATCAGTACTTTAAACAGTTTGGTACTTCGTTTACTGGCTCAGAATGATGAGCAATCAAAGCGTATTGACCAACAGGGCTCGCAGATTAGTCAGTTGACTCTGCAAAATACTGAACAAGCCCAAGCCATCACAAGTCTTTCCACTAGGTGTAATGATCAACAAGCCCTCCTTCTCACTGCTACAAACCAGAATCAACAGTTGTTTAAAACTGTTGATGCACATGCTCAGAGGATACAAAGGCTTGAGGAGGATAATAAGAGACTGTTGGAAGACTTAGAAAGCAGAAGAGACCCGACACCCAGAATTGAGGGTGCTCGCAATGATGGTGATGATGGTGATGATGGTGATGATGGTGATGATGATGATGATGATGACGATGAGGATGATGATGATGACGATGATGATGATGATGGTGACGATGATGATGATAATAATGACAAAGATAAGGATGATGGTGCCAATGCTGGTGCTGCATCAAGTGCTTCAAAGACAGCAGAAGCAGAGGCACGCACAAAGCAAATATCAGACAAATCAGAAGGCACATCATCAGATACACAAAAGGGCACTGAAGGTTGATAGTTTTTGTTTTAAGTGTTTTAAGTTGTCTTATTGTAAATATTAGATTATTATGTAAATAATTTCAGTTTTATTTTGATTAAATCAATGAAATTTCTTATTCTCACATGTTTATTTTATGATTGTTTATGTAAATAGTTTTGGATGTGATGCCTCTCAAGCAACAACCTTCAAAGTTAACTTATGTGCTTGACATGCAAGGGATCATCCAACATTCAGTTATTTATGACAAAGAGGAAGGGGAAATCGTACACTGCTTGTCAAAAGAACAGATTGCCGAGCTATTTCAAATGAATCCCGACGAAGTCATCACTGAAGAGGCATCTGTTCCTACAACTGATTATCCCTCCTCTGACGAACTAGAAGACGTTGATGAGGTTGAAGTCGAAGACATCACTGATCAAGAATATCCAAAGTACACATCAGTAGATGGTGATGATCTTCCCTCCTTCGCAGACTTATTCACTCAGCAGTCCGACGAGGAGGTCAACCGCATTATCGACAACAAAGGAGATGAAGCCGGTCCCTCCACTATTGACATTGACGAGCTGAATGAACGTAAAAGTCAGTGGATGGAATACATGGCCGAATTAAAGAAGAACTCAAAGCCCTCTCCTCCAACCAGGTACACTAAAGTTTATCGACTCAAAGGACACAAGTCTGATGGTCGTATAATCAGTTGGGCATACTTCAACGACTTAAGCTGCTATGCTATAAAAAGAGAGAAGGGCATACAATATTTCAGGTACCCTCATGACTTCAAGACACTGCCCGCATTTGAAGTAAATCAATTGGCGCGTCTAAAGCTTCTATACAGCGAATCTTCCGGTCTATCCGAATGGTTTGAACGTCAATTACATTACGAATACCGTAAGAAGTGGGTGAACTTCAAGCCACAAATGCCTACACGTTTCATTCATAAGGAAAGGGTTCATCCAATCACCAAGAAGCCCCTAATTGTCTTAAAGTGGAAACCCCCAACGATCATGAAGAAGATTCCTTTAAGGAAAATGATCCAGGACTTCTCAGATCAGTTCAAATGGTGGTACTATGATGGGCGTACTGGTGAAGCTGTTATAGTGCTTTGTAAAGAAGGGTCATGGGAGACCATCTGGGTCTTTGATCCCTTGTGGCTGACCAACTTGTCTGAACAAGATGTTACAACTCTATACAAGTGTCAACCGTTTTTTGAAGTTGCAGATATAGACAAGGCGTTGCAGTATGTGAAAGTGATACGTATATGCTTTGCTTTTGACATACACGCCGGAGTTAACTGGAAAACTCGTACAAAAGAGATGTTGAAGACCAACTAATGTTAGTTAGGTCATTTTGAAGGGATCTAGGTCCAAGGGGGAGTATGTAGATGCATAATATGTCCCTAATCCCTTGTAATATGTATTTCATCTATGTTTAATGTAACTATTTGATATATTAATGAAATTACATGTTTATCCTTAATGTTTACTCATATATAACGACTGTGTATTAAACGATCTGATAAATAGCGATAACGTTGATCAATCGTGCTAATGAAAAGCCCATTCGCACGAATGGATCATGAGAATGATCCATTCGCGCGAATAGATCATGAGAATGATTCATTCGCTTGAATAAGTCATGAGAATGATTCATTCGTACGAATGAACCATTCTAATGATTTATTCTTACAAATGAACCATTCTGCTGATTCATTCGCACGAATGAGTCCATTCACATGGCTCATTCGTACGAATGGCCTCAGCACTATATATAGAACTTTCACTTCATGAGCACACAGGGTTGATCAATCCCCCGGTCCTATCTCCTTTTTATTTTCTTTCGGATTTCCTTTACACGAGGCCTGAGAATCATACGTATAAGTTATCCTTTTCACTTTTCTTGGGTCAGATCTTATATCTGCCCGAATCCCCATTTTCATCATATTTTATTCGTTACATGAAAAACATTTTGAAAATAAAACGTCAGCGCGGACGCCGGTGAATACGATTATCTTGACAGTAAAATAATTTTGGCATAAACAAGCATTAGTTCATAATCACAACTTTATGTTCAATCCACACATTCAGCAGACCCATCCTGTTCAATCGCACCACAGTATACACTATCATCATGTCTTATAACAAGGGACATGTTTGCCTCCGAAGTTGTTATAAGACAAGCACCAGCCGCAATCCAGGAATTTCACCTGAGACCCGTGTATCCCTTGCAAGTTTTATGCATACCTATGGCCTGAATGCTTTGTTCGTAGAAGAACGTTGAGCATTATTCCCTTAACCTTTATTTGGCCATTTTCGTAAAAGTAAATATTTGACACAAGTTTTTGAAAGAGATAAAGTATTCACCTTGGTTTATAGGAATGAGCCTCTAAGTCAAAAGCTTATAGAATATCTTTTTAACTTGATTTCTCTAGCCTTTCGACTATTCTATGGGCGTTTCTTCCTAAACCGGGCACTACAACGAGTGAGAATTAGACCAGAAGCTTCGGGGATCGTCCAGGGATGCTCTTGGATGATATTGTGAAGAGAGGAATGAGTTTGGGAAGAGAAAACAACTGAATTCGATCAGCTATTTACATGGTAAATTCTGGACCCGTGACGGATCGTTACGGGTGGTGACGGTCGGTTACCAGAATAGGGTTCGCGAGTCATCAGACACGTGTCACCCTCTGGTCATTTTGTGGCATGATGGACCGTTACCAGGCGTGACGATCCGTTACGGAGTGATACGTGGCACACCCGGGTTAATTTGAGGCTGTGACGAACCGTTACCAGTCGTGACGATCCGTTAGAGGGTTTCCGTCAAAATTCGTCCGGACACGTGGCATGTCATCAGTGTTTGCATGCCCAGCCCGTAACGGACCGTTATCGTTGGATTTTCTTATTTTCTACATTTTGAACCTTGAACTTGGGAATATTTACATTTGTAGTCCTTATGGTTTGTACCTTTGTTAAATCTAAGACATTTTTGTGGCAGGTGTTACATCCTCTCCGCCTTGTTTTAATCTCGTCGCTGAGATTATTCGAACAAGTGAGGATATTTCTTTTTCATTTCAGAGTCCAATTCCCACGTGTACTCAGGTCCACGTCTGGAGTTCCATTTTACTTTCACAATCATTAGTTTCTTTATTTTCAATCTCTTTTCCTGTCTGTCTACGATTTGCAAAGGTTTTTCCACAAATCTTAATTTTTCATCTACCTCTACATCTTGTAGGGGTATTACCAGAGATTCATCTGCCAAACACTTGCGTAGATTTAACACATGGAATACATCGTGTACTCCATTCATTTCTTCTGGTAATTCGAGTTAATAGGCCACAGACCCAACTCTTTTCAAGATTTTGAATGGTCCTGCGAATTTAGGACTTAATTTTCCTTTCTTCCCAAATCTTACAACGCCTTTCCATGGTGAAACTTTCAACAGAACGTTATCACCGACGTTGAATTCTAATGGCTTTCGTCTTTTATTAGCATAACTCTTTTCACGATCACGAGCCGCTTTCAATCTATCTTTTATTTGAATAACTTTCCCAGTCTTTTCCAGGACTATTTCAGGTCCGGATAACTTATTTTCTCCTATTTCAGACCAACTGATCGGAGTTCGACATATACGACCGTATAAGGCTTCAAAAGGAGCAGCCTGTATACTCATATGATAGCTATTATTGTAGGAGAATTCTATTAGAGGTAAGTGGTCATCCCAGCTTCCTCCAAGATCAATAACACAAGATCTTAACATGTCTTCAAGGGTTTGAATGGTTCTTTCACTCTGCCCGTCCGTTTAAGGATGGTAGGCAGTGGTAAGATTCAATTTTGTACCTAGAGCTTTTTGAAAACTTTGCAAGAATCAAGAAGTAAACCTACTATCTCTATCTGACACGATAGATAGTGGCACACCATGTTATGATACAATTTTGTTAACGTATAACTGGGCCAACTTATCCATGCTGAACGTTTCTTTCATGGGAAGAAAATAAGCAGATTTAGTAAGTTTGTCAACAATAACCAATATTGTATCATTCCCTCGGCTGGTTCGGGGAAGTTTAGTAATGAAATCCATGGTTATCATTTCCCATTTGCATACAGTAATTTCAAGTTGTTGTAATAAGATAGAAGGCTTTTGGTGTTCAACTTTTATTTGGGAACACGTTAAACATTTTACAACATCGATAGCGAATATGCTTCTTCATTCCCATCCACCAATAACTGGCTTTTAGGTTTTGTACATTTTATCGCTTCCAGGATGCATGGTGTACTTAGATTTGTGGCTTCTTAAAAAATTTCTGAGAATTGGTCGATCATTCCTCCCAATCCTTCCTTCTCCAGGTTGGGTTCTTGCCAACCAAGTTTCTGAGATTCCTTAATACGAATCATAAGATCGATTTGGAGATCGAGTCTTAAAGCACGAACTCGTTTAGGTTTCTCATGTTCTTTTCTACTTAAGGCGTCAACTACAACATTAGCTTTTCCTTCACGATAACAGATTTTGCAATCGTAATCATTTAGGACTTCCATCCAACATCTTTGCCTTATATTCAGTTCTTTCTGACTGGATATATATTTAGGCTTTTATGATCAGTGAATTTAACTCCATAAATATAGTGTCTCCATAATTTCAAAGCGAAAATTATGGCGCCCAACTCTAAATCATGAGTTGTATAATTATTTTCATGAGTTTTTAATTGTCGAGAAGCATAAGCAATAATTTTGCTTCCTTGCATTAACACACAACCAAAGTAGGTGTGTAAAGCATCACGGTATACTGAAAAGCCTTCGTTTCCTTGCATTGAGTCAGTTTCTGTTTAAGAGTTTTGAAAGCTTCAGATTGCTTAGTTCCGAATTCATACTTAACTGATTTACGAGTCAGAGAAGTTAATGGAACAACAATTCAAGAGAAATCTTGGATAAATCTCCGATAATAACCAGCTAAACCGAGAAAACTTCGAATTTCAGTTGGTGATTTTGGGATTTCCCATTTGGATATTGCTTCAATATTAATAGGATCGACTTGGATGCCATCTGCGTTAATGACATGTCCAAGAAATTGAACTTCTGTCAACCAGAATTCACATTTTGAGAACTTAGCATATAGTTTTTTTATTTCTCAAAGGTTCAAGTAATATTTTCAAATGGTTCGCATGTTCTTCCTTACTTTTGGAGTAAATAAGGATATCGTCAATAAATACGATAACAAATTTATCCAGGTAAGGTTTGCAAACTCGATTCATCATGTCCATGAATGCTGCTGGTGCATTAGTAAGTCCGAACGGCATTACCGTGAACTCATAATGACCATATCGAGTTCTAAAAGCTGTTTTGGGAATATCTTCTTCTTGGACTTTCAATTGATGATAGCCAGAACGAAGATCGATCCTGGAAAAGCATCGAGCTCCCTGGAGTTGATCAAAGAGATCATTGATTCTGGGGAGTGGGTAACGGGTCTTAATCGTGACTTTATTCAGCTCACGATAATCAATGCACATGCGCATTGAACCGTCTTTCTACTTAACGAACAAGACCTTATGAATCCTTTTTTGAGTAATTCATCCAAATGTTTCTTTAATTCTGCCATTTCAGTTGGAGCTAATCTGTACGTGGCTTTGGCAATTGGTGCCGTACCAGGTATTAGATTAATTCTGAACTCCATTTCTCTTTCAGGTGGAATTCTAGGTAGTTCATCAGGAAAGACATCAGGGAATTCAGCCACAACTGGCACATCTTCAATCTTCATTTTAGTGTTGGTGGTTACAGATACAAGGTATGCTAAGCATCCTTTGCGTAGATATTTAGTGGTTTTTAGCATAGAAATTATTCCAATAGCGTTGGACAATTTGTCACCACTTATTGTAAGAATATCACCTTTTGGTGAACGAAGTTCAATGGCTTTCTTATCACACAAGATATGGGCTTGGTTAGTGGCTAACCAATCCATTCCTAGGACATGTCAAAACCTGCCAATGTCATTGGCAACAGTTGTGCAAGAATAACTTGTCCTGATAGTGTGATATTACAATCGTTCATAATTTCAGAGCTTTGGACGAGGACACCGTTGGCAGTCTCTACCACGTATTTCTTGTCTAATTTAGCTAGAGTTTTATTTAACAGTCTATAGAATCTATGATCTATAAAACTTTGGTTTGCACTAGAGGCAAACAAAACTTGAGCATAATAATCATTGATAAGAAATGTACCCGTAATGACATCGGGCATACCTGTTGCTTCATAAGTATTGAGAACGAATGCTCGCACATTCTTCTTTACTCCATCTGCAGATTTGGACCTGTCCCATCGGGTTTCTTCAATTTGGGACAATAGATTTTGTTATGGCCAACCTCACCACATTTAAAACAAGTAATTTGTTTCTTCTTGAAACCATTTTCTGTTTTGTGACCGGACATTTTGCAGAAAAGTTCAGTACGGCATTGTCCTAAGTGCCTCTTCTTGCAATTCGTACACTCAGGGATGGAAGAGTTGTTGTTTCAGGGAGTAAAGTTGGATTTCTTTGATCCACTTGGGCCTTGCCCAGTTATTTCCTTGTTCTTCTTTCCTTCTTCCTGATTTCTTATCAAGCTGCTAGTTAATGATACTCCTAAATCCATAGCATCATCAAGATTTTCACAGTTTGTGACCTTGACCATGTCGCAAATTTCTCTGATTAAACTCCAAATATAACGCTTTATTAAGTTGGATTCCGGGGTAGCAAGATGATACATTTACATCATACTACATAGGGATTCTTCAAATCCGATCGCTCCATCCTTAGGAAGCTCTATTCCACATGCTTCTTTCCTGCAGTATTTGGAAAACATTTTTGAATTAGCTTACGCTAAGTAAGTACACTGCACCGTTTATTTAATTATGAACCCCTTAGGTTCTTATTATTGTTCAAGTTTCCCAGGCTCTCGGCGCCCCCGTGACCATCTCCGAACGTACCTCCGGTCACGTCATTCGTATTTTTTATGGGTGTGCTAACCCCCTCACAACGATCTTAGGTCGTACATACGGTCCAAATATTGGCAAGGTTCTTATACTCGTCAGTATAGACCCCTTGCATTTTTCATGAAAACTCATTCATTCCTTAGCCCCGTAGGCTTGGAATCTTTTCCTCCTCAGCCATGTAGGCTTGGAGTTTCTCATTCATTCCTTTACTTTTCTTCTTTATTTATTGAGATCCACCTTACAGGCCGGGTATCTCATTTCTTTTGGGACCTTGAGTATGTTAGACTCACAGCCTCCCAAATATATCAAGCATTTGTTTTCATTTCATGTATATGCTTGATTTATTTCCTAACAAGTCCGCACCTTAAAAAAATTGTAACGGTTTCTCCACAATGCCTTAAAAGGGTTTATATATAGGAAGTACCAGCGACGTATCCACCACCCCCATTAACACTTCGTGAGTTCTCCGTTATTCCATTTTAGAGTTTAGACTCATTCCAACATACTCATTCATATTTGCACATATCATCATGCATTCACGTATTCATCATGCATTTCATGTATTCATATTCATCATGTATTCCCATTTATGCATGGTATACTTCCATCATATATTCATATTCTATATTGTAAACTGGGGTGATTTTCCTTCCAGAGCAGTACCTCTAACATAGATGTTACCAAGACAGAGTGACTGGTCTAGGAGAGATTTATACACCATTCTTTCCTTAGACATAACATTATGTTTGTTAGATAACTACATACCGGTTGGATGTTCTCCAGTACGTTCACTATATTTAATTATTATCTATTAGTCTATACCCCTAAACATTCATAATGGTTTCACCACTAAGTACCAAGAGGTTTATATGTAGGAAGTACCAGGGCGTATCCACCACCCCTTGGATACGTCATGATTACTCCATTATTCTTGTTTAGTGTTTAGACTAATCTGTCATTACCCCGTACCCTCGTCATATCACATATCACATAACTCATATCATTTAAGCACGTATTTCACATAATTATGTCTAGGGTATGGGTCCATTGTACTTACTTTATCCTTAGATAGTTCCTAAGTTCGTTTCTCGCTTTAAACGTTTCTCCAAACTCGAACCGTACTCGTAGCGTACCATACTCGTAACGCACCATACTCGTAACCACCACGCTCGTAACCATCGTGCTATCCTTGCCTCGTTTTACGTGTGTGTGTGATGATAGTGGTGAAGTTGTTGTTGTTTCCATTTTGAACGGCCAATGCCTCTATTTATAGGGCTGGAATGACACCGGTGGCGGACCGTTAAACAACGGGGTAGCAGTCCACTACCGCCCCTTGCCAGCTGTTCTGCGTGCTCACCAAGCAGTCCGCTACCCAATCCCGTTCAGCTAGTCACCACACACGTGTCGCTTTCTCGTTGTTCTAACCTAATTGCAGCTGGCGGACCGTAACCAGCCCGGTGGCGGTCCACCATAGGGCTGAGTCACCCGAAACGTAACTGCCACATGTCACTCTCTCATTATTACTTGTCCTGCTATGTAGCGGACCGCCAATAACTTGGTAGCGGTCCGCTACCACCTGAAATCTCAAATTCTTTTATTTTGAACCCCTAAATTACATATCAACCCCTAGACCTTTATTTTCTTTAAGAATTGGGGTGTTACAACTCTCCCCTCCTTAAATTAGGTTTCGTCCTCGAAACCTGTTAATCCTTTAATAATTGAGGATAACTTTTCTCATTTCATCCTCAATTTCCCATGTCATTTCTGACCCCTTTCTGTGCCTCCATTGCATTAATACTTGTTTGATTGTTTTGTTGCGTAGCTGCTTCTCTTTTGTGTCTAGAATCTTGATAGGTTGTTCAACATAAGTTAGTTTTTTGTCCACTTCTATTTCTTGCAGAGGAACATGTGCAGTCTCATCTGCCAAACACTTTCTCAAATAAGATACATGAAACGTGTTGTGCATCTTATTCAATTCTTCAGGTAGTTCTAACTGATAAGCTACCTTTTCGACTCTTTTGATAATTTTGAAAGGACAAATAAATCGTGGACTCAGTTTTCCACGTTTCTTGAATTGGATTAGACCTTTCCAAGGAGATACCTTTAACAAAACGTAATCTCCCTCTTGAATTCTATTGGTCTACGTCTCTTATCTGCATATGACTTCTGTCTATCTTGTGCAGCTTTCGAACGTGCCTTGATTAAGTCAAGCTTTTATGACATGGCTTGAACTATTTCTTTGCTGCCTAACTCTTTCTGACCAATTTCTCCCCAACATACACGAGTCCTACATCTTCTACCATGTAGCATCTCGTATGGTGGCATACCTATACTGGAATGGTAGCTATTATTGTACGAGAATTCTGCTAATGGTAAATGATTATCCCAACTTCCACCAAAATCAATCATACAAGCACGTAGCATATCTTCGAGGATTTTTGTTGTCCTCTCACTTTGACCGTCAGTTTGAGGATGATATGCTGTGCTGATCAATAACCTAGTTCCCATCTCTTTATGGAACTTTTTTCCAAATACGTGAAGTTAAACGAGTATATCAATCAGAGACAATCGAGACTGGAAGTCCTTATCTTGAAACAATCACTTTGATGAATAAATCAGTTAACTTTTCTGAAGATTATGTCTCACGTATTGCTAAGAAATGAGCACTCTTAGTTAACCGATCTATAACCACCCAAATGGTATCATAACCCCTAGATGTCTTTGATAGCTTGGTTATGAAGTCCATAGTGAGATGTTCCCACTTCCATTATGGGATTTCTAATGGTTGTAATCTCCTATACGGTTTCTGATGTTCTGCTTTAACTTGTAAACATGTCAAGCATTTTGCTACATATTTCATGATATCAAATTTCATTCCGGGCAACCAATAATCTCTGCGCAGATCTTGGTACATTTTTGTAGTACCTGGATGAATAGAATATCGTGATTTATGAGATTCATCAAGAATCTTAAGTCTAAACTCACCTGATCGTGGTAACCACATGCGACCAAATCTAGTCTTGACTTTATATTCATTCTCTTCTAGAAACTTCTCCTGACCAACCATTCTTTATTTCTTAATATTCTCACCTTTTAATGCTTCGATTTGTGCGTCTCAAAGCTGGCTCATGAAATCAGGATTTATCACTAACTTATATGCTTTCACCCGAATAGGATGATGCTCTTCCTTGCGACTTAGAGCATCGGCTACCACGTTGGCCTTTCCGGGTGATATAGAATTTCACAGTCATAATCCTTGACCAGTTCTAAACATCGTCGTTGCCTCATGTTTAAGTATTTCTGGTCAAAGAAATACTTAAGACTTTTGTTGTCTGTGTAAATAGTGCACTTCATTCCGTAAAAGTAATGCCTCCAGATCTTTAGTGCAAACACCACCGCAACTAATTCCAGATCATGATTTAGATAGTTTGCTTCATGTGTCTTTAGCTGTCAAGAGGCATAGGCTATCACCTTTCCACTTTGCATCAGAACACATCGTAACCCAAGCTTGGAAGCGTCAGAATACACCACAAAGCCTTCTACTCCTTCTGGCAACGCCAGAACTGGAGCTTGTGTCAATCTTTTTTTCAATATCTGGAATGCCTTCTCTTGTGCCGCATTCCATTCGTATTTTGAGTTTTTTTGAGTTAGCTTAGTTAATAGGGGTGGCTATCTTAGAGAAGTCCTTAATGAGCCTTCTATAATAGCCAGCTAATCCAAAGAAACTTCTAACTTTCGATGGGTCCTTAGGTGGAGACCATTTTATTACAGCCTCTACCTTTGCTGGGTCCACCGAGATACCTTCTGCATTTACAACATGACCCAGAAATTGAACTTCCCTCAACCAAGATGCACATTTTGAGAATTTGGCGTACAATTTCTCCTTCTGTAAAGTACCAAGTACTTCACAAAGGTGTTGTGCATGCTCTTCTTCATTCATTGAATAAATCACGATGTCATCAATGAAGACAACAATGGATTTGTCTAACATTGGCTGGCATACTCTATTCATGAGGTCCATGAAAACTGTCGGAGCATTCGTCACTCCAAAAGGCATCACTACAAATTCATAGTGTCCATAACGAGTTCTAAATGATGTCTTAGGTACATCTTCTTCTCGCACCTTGACCTGATGATAACCGGATCTTAAGTCAATCTTGGAACACCAACTTGATCCTTGTAATTGATCAAACATATCATCAATTCTAGGTAAGGGATACCTATTCTTGATAGTCAGCTTATTCAATTCACGGTAGTCTATATACATCCTCATACTACTGTCTTTCTTCTTCACGAACAGAATTGGTGCACCCCAAGGGGATACACTTGGGCGTATAAATACATTGTCTAACAACTCTTGCAGTTGTGACATTAATTCCTTCATTTATGTTGGTGCTAACCGGTATGGAGCCTTAGCTTCCGGCTTAGCTTCAGGAATTAAATTGATTTTGAATTCGATTTCTCTTTCAAGTGGGGTACCTAGAAGATCGTCTGGGAATACTTCTGGGAATTCTTTTACTATTGGAACTTGATCCAGTTCTTTCCCTTTCATTTTTACATCACTACGTAAGCTAAGAAGACTTGATGAACTTGTCTCACGTAGCTACTTATCTTGGCCATCGTACATAGCGTGATCTGATTCCGTCGTTCACCAATGACACTCACTTCCTTTCCTGTAGGAGTCATGAATCGTACAATCTTCTGATTGCATATAATCGTTGCAATATGTGAAGATAACCAGTCCATTCCAATGATTACATCAAATTCTTGCATTGGCATTGGAATTAAGTCGACAAGTTATTCTTCTTCTTCTTCCATCTGTAGTCGGCAATCTCGACGTATTTCAGTTACTACGCAGTTTCGATCACTCGAGATTTCGACTTCTAGTGCCTTAGCCAACTTACTTCTATTGAAATATCTAGAGTTCACATACTTTAAAGAAATAAACGATCGACTAGCTCCTGTATCGAATAAAACCCAAGCAGGTAGGGAATTCAAGAGAAATGTACCTGATACGACGTCAGGAACATATTTCGCTTCCTCTGTAGTGATCTGAAAAGCCTTACCCCATGGCTTCGGAGCCTATATCCTCTTTACCTCATTCTCTGCCACTCTAGACCCTTCTCTGGCTTTCTCCGTCTGAGTTTTTAGCTCAGGACATTCCCTGCTAAAGTGTCCTGGCTTATAACAATTGTAGCACAATCGAGTGCCACTCATGCACTTCAATGCAGTGTGCCCTGTCTTCCCACACTTGTGACAAGTTATTGACTTGAATTGTCACTCTCCCGGGTGCCTTCTTCCACAAGTCTTACAGCTTTGGATACTTTTCCTTTGGGGGGAACCACCTCCCGGTTTACTAAACTTAAACGTCTTAAGAGGCATAGGAGAAGGATAACTTTCCCCTTTCCTCTTCCCGTCTCGTTCAGCTTGTCTCTTGAGCTCAGTTTCACATTCCCGAGCCCAATCAATCATCTCCTCCAAGTTCGCACACTTGGATGGATGGATAAACTCTCTAACTTCTGTTTTTAAAACGAGATGGTATCCCGTCATCCACATCCCCGGGGTTGTCAATAAAGCTGGACGGAACCTAGCCTAGTCAAAGAAAATCCCCCTGATTTCATCTACCGTCTCTGTTGTCTGACGGAGTTGAAGAAACTCCTCAGTAATTCTTTCAGTTGCCGCTCGAGGGCAATAATGTTTTAAGAAGAGATCTTTGAACTCTTGATACCTTATCTCTTTGATTCTCTCTACTTTTTTCTCTCTGCACTACTCCCCACCAATTATCAGCTCGTTCTTTTAGCTGATTGGTGGCGAAGGTGACTTCATCTTCTTTTTCAAAGTGGCATGTATCGAATTCTCTTTCTACTGAGGTGATCCACCTCTGACTTTCTAAGGGATTAATCGCTCCTTTAAACTCCATCAGTTTATAGGTCGTGAAATCCTTATAAGTACAACGAGTTGACTTCATATCAACTTTTGGATTTCTTCCTTCTCCATTATGAGTAACTTCTTTATGGTTTTCAAACCAGCTTTCTAATGAATTCTGTTGATCTGCTTGTAGGATCGGGAAGTTTGCATCAATTGACTTTCCTACTTCTATTGCGATTTGTTTCCGGATATTCTCGGGGACTTGCTAAACTTCGTTTTCATCATGATGTGGAGATTCAGCTCTCCTGTGGCTTCCCTCGTCACGTACTTCGTCATTTTGATGTTCAGCCATTTGCTGAAACATGATGTCGTTTAATCTCTCATTTGTTTACCCTAATCATTGTCTAGGGTTTTTATACTATAGGCCTTTTATCATTTTAACCTTATTCCAGTATTCTAGGGTTTCACATAAGGCCCTATCTATGCATTTTACACATATGCACATTTATTTATGCATTTTAATCATGCATATTCACATTCCTGGCTTACTATCTGCTAAAATAAGTTATCAAATGATGTTTGCGATATCATAATGGTCCCATACATTAGATCCTATACTGGCCAGGCATAAGGCAATGTATGTTATGTATCATGATACTCCCAATTATCTTGCATTCTACTCGGGTTTTGAAGGCACCCCAGCTCATGGCATAGGCCGAATCTCTTCCTTTAGCTGTAACAATATTATTCCACCACTCTAGAGCTTGATCTTTAAATAAGTTAGAAGCATACAAAACCTTGTCTTCCTCGGCACACTTCGTATAGCAAGCACAGACTCGGTTTTCTCAATCCACCTTAGTGTGGCAATTCCTCCTTCTCTCCAGAGAAATTATAGGGTTTGCAGTCTTGAAACATCTTATACGTACAACCAATTATCTTTCTCTTCTTCTCCACATGACCATAGTTATTACCCATACTCTCATCTTCAGAAGAGTTATGGTAATATTCTTCTTTCCTAGTCTTCTTGGTCTTATGGGTTGCAGAACCTTCGGGTTTCAGAGTAATAGGTTTAGATTGAGTAATTGTACGGGTAGGTTGAGAATGGATAGATTTTCGATTTGATGGCTGAGCAGATAGTTTATCAGCTTGCCTCTTTTCCATTTCATTGAATATCATTGGAAGAGAATCTTTGATTCCTTCCATGACATTTTCTGGAGATCCATACGAGAATTAGGATTTTCATCAGCGTTTTCAATTGCTACTTGTTTCCTTTTTCCTCTCGTGTTTTGAGAAGGTCCGGTATTTTTCAACACTCTACGAAAGGAATAAGATTGGAATAAAAACAAAACCTTTTTATTGATAAGAATATATTACAATACATATAGAAATCATTGTTCCTAAAAAATTTCAAAAATTCTTTTCTTCAAGAGCTTGCATTAGTAAAGCGTTTCGAGCTTCAACTTCAGCTTTCTCTCGTTCCAATTCTGCTATTATGCTCAGCAACTTTTGTTCCCTTTTACTTCCCAATGCATTCTCATTTATATGAGGAGTAGGGATAGGAATCGTCTCATAGTACGGAACGTAAGGTATATTAGAGTCAGCACGTTCTTCTTTTTCAGGATTATTCTCATAAGGCATATCGGCATATCTGTAACACCTCGAAAATTCGCTAAGAAAACGAAGGATTAAAGTTTCCAATCTTCATAAGTTCAGGGGCTTCAATGAAAACATAAAAAATCCAAGGATAAAAAATGAAAAATAGCCTATAATTGACCGTCACCCGTCATGACGGTCCGTGCCGCAATACCGGAGGCGGTTTTAGGGTTGCTGACACGTGTCCGATGACTCACCCTCGTGACGAACAATCACGAACCATAACGGTCCGTAACGTGGTCCAGAAGTGCGTAGCCGCCAATCCAAGGCGTGACGGGCCGTAACGCGTGGTAACGGTCCGTCACGGACCCAAACTTTGCCCTATAAATAGATGGTCAAACTTAGACCATTTCACACAACTTACACACTCAATTGCACACACACACTCTCTGGAACTTCGATCCCGAGCCCCGTTTCACATGCGAGAGTCCGATTTCTGACCATTCGACTTCAAATTTCCGTAGATAGTGCTGAGGTAAGGTTCCGATCTCCTATTAAGCTTTGGCTATACACCATTAAGTTAGGTTTGTATAAGGGAGTAATGTACTTACTTATCTAGGAGCTCTGCCCGAGGTGTTTGCCACATCACTAATTAATAAGCCGAAATACTTGCCCGAGGTGTTTCCACATTACTGATTAATAAGCCGAAATACTTCTAAGGTGAGTTCTTAAACAGTGATGCATGAATCCTTTCATGACCTTCTCTGGCATGATTGATTTATGAAACATTTTGAGTATCTTAAAACGATTGTACCGACTGTTTATATATAACGTATTCCAAGCTCTTATTGTATTTCACTTGCCCGTCGAACGACATGTTGGACAGGACCCGTGGAACGGTCTTTGGTTATATATAGACTGATGTGTCGTTTTTAATATATAAAAATATAATAAATATATTTTTATTTTTAGGATGGTTTTACGAGATCAGGTTTTAAATTTATAAAATGATAATTACTTTAACTTAAAAACACACACAATTGGCAAGTGTACCTATCGCAGTGTAATATAGTTTAGGTAAGAAACAAGTATCGAACCAATGGACATCGTCGAGTTCCAGTACTCAACTATTGTTATCGTTTAACCGGATTAATTAGCGAGTGGGTTTTGTGTGCTTGTGAAGCGGAATAGTAAATGACAGAAAAGTAAATGACGGTAAAGTAAATAGCATAAAAGTAAAAACGTATGTGAAGTGTGTAACAGAAATGTAACGAACAGAATAGTAAATAGCATAATAGTAAATATCTTGGAAATGATCAGGTCACGAAGAGTATTGCTTTGGGCTTCGAATCAGCTTGGTACGTGATAATGTTAAGTTAACTAATCTAGTGATATGACTACTACAAACTTGTGACCCGGGTCACCGCTAGAGCCTCGTCCTCACAACATTTGATTCACGAATTAAAATCCTTAAATTAAAATAGTAGTGCCTCCCGTTAAGTAAAACAGTTACCCTCAACCCTTTGAATGGTCATCTCCGGGTTGGTTTAAGACATCGAACGTAAATGATTTGTATTAAGGTTAAATAGGTAATTATATTTTGCTCACCGGGAGGCGGTGTATCAATGGGACCAAGTATAAAGACGTACCATTTCCAACAAGAGTTCACCAATTCTTGGTCGCATAATAAGTTCATATAAAAACGTATGACCTTGATAATATTGACCAAGCCTTGGCTTATCAATCTCTGCTTGTATAAAGACGTACAAGTTTCAAAAGAAGTTTGATTAAAAAGGTTTTACGATCTTACACTTTAAAATCAAGAACACTCACAAATATAAAGACGGATTTAGAAAGTAACAAAAGCCCACCAAATGGTGGTTTTAAGGACGAATAATTAAAGACATAAACATACCACTAGATTAATACGTCAAACATTAACATGCACCAAACATCATCTTCACCCTAGAAATACAAGAAGCTTAGCCACGAATGGCCATGCTAACTAGCGTAACACTGAGTTTCGTAGGCTCCCCTATTGTGGAACAAGGACGAAGAGCCCCTCTACTCACTACTACTACTCTAATACTACTAGAAACGAACTATTCTCTCTATCTTGAGGTATGGAATGGTGTGTTGAGGTGTGTGGAATGAAGAACCCAATCCATCTATTTATAGGCCTCAAAATGAGCAATACACGGTTGTGCATTAGATTGCACGGGCGTGCAAACACCTCGGGAATCAAACAGGGTACAAAGCCAGTGAACCGGAGCCTTGGGGAGCAAGATGGGCAATGCACGGCCGTGCATGGCATTGCACAACCATGCAATGCCTTGTCTGCTCTCCAGGCTTGTCTTTTAGCTGCTTGTTGACTTATGTTGACCTGGTTTGACTTCTTGGGGGTCAATGCTCGGGTTTGGTCTTCCAAAAGCTTGATTTCTTCATGTTTTAAGCTGGTTTTTGCTCTGTTTATCTTGGGACACCGAATAACCTGCAATTGTGAAATATTAACGGATTAAGTATCATTTGCGAGGCTTATGTTTGATTAATACCATAATATGGGGATTATTATGCATGCAAAACGATTATAATTTTGGACATATCATAATACCCCACACTTAGACTTTGCTTGTCCTCATGCATGATCATACCCATAACTGAAAAATTTACAAGGGTAATGGAGCCCCAAGTAGTTGGAAACTCCAGGATAACTCTTGAGTCGCTTATTCTATTTTTGTGTTTTTCTATGATGGAATCCATGACAAGCCTACTAGAACTTTAATTATGCATAAACTTTCACTCCTCACAATGTTCACTCAACTCTAGGGTTATGTAGGATCGTGAAAGTACAAGATGGTTCTGTTCTTAGTTGAAATTGGCGGAAACAATAACAACTACACAAGTATAACCGAGTAAACAGAAAGAATACTTATAAGAACACTGTTGTATTAAGCTTTTGCAAATAAACGATTACAAATGAAAACTCAATCAAAAAGCACACATACAATGAAGTGTTTACACTGTATTTATACTCACTTAGAATCAAGACAGACCCTTGATACTAAGGATCAGATCTCATACAGACCGTTGATCTATTGTATAAAGCTAACTATTACAAGTTTAGTCTAAACTAGCTAACTTTACTGAAACGTCTTCTTTATGCATTATTACTTGCATGCTTGGAGAAGAGCATTGTTGTCCATCATTGGTTGTGCCATTGAGGTTCCTTCTGTTTTGAATGTGTCAGTTGCTTTTATAGAAAGTTGTCAGTGACGCTTGGCATGGATAGTCAGCTGCAACGATTTATCTTCAAGGCACAAGGCTGTCAGCAGCAAGGATGAGGATCAGCTATGTGACCATCCAAAGTTGCTGATGATTTGCCTATCAGCAGTATCAAGTGTTGATGCTGCTGATAAGCCTATCCGCAGCAACTCTGGTCTTCAGCAGATAAGGCTATCCACAGCAGATTTGTTCTTCAGCAGAAGAACAAGTATCCGCTTCAGATAAGCTTGTCCACAGCAGTTTGTTGGTTAGCAGCAAACTCTGAGATCAACAGCATTTGTACTTAGAGAATTTTGTAGCCATCAGTCTCTATTTCTACAAACTCCCCCTAGACTGATGCTACCAAAACTCTCTTACTGCTTTTGTTGCTAAAGCTTTTGCATGTTTTTGACTATCCTTTCAACCTCATATCCTCTTTGGTCCATGCTGGGATTGTTAAGAGGAAGCTCAGATAGAGTCTTGATGTCTTTGCTTGCCATTTTGAAGATAGTCTTGCTTGAACACCTCATCTTCTGTCCTTTAACATCTGTCAGAGTGAATTCATTCTTCTCAGCACTGTAGGACCAACTGATGAATGGAGAGTGGGATTGAAGAGGTTTGACATCAATGATTTCATCTTTGCTGGGGTTGAAGTAATGTTTGATTACCAGCAATAGATGTCTCCCACCTTCATTCTCAGGCTCAAAGGCTTCACCCAGCTCCATCATTCTTTGTAGATCAGAATCTGGAAGCTGCAGTACCTCATCAACAGATATATAAATTGATCTTTTAGCTTCTGTCCTCCCCTGAACACTTCAAACCATTGGTCTTCAGGGCTGTATAGCCATCTGATTATTTCCCTTGAGTCTTCTGGTTTGGAAGTGGTTTGTTTTTCTTTTTAGGAGGTTGTTGATGAGTAGGAGCTGGGTGTGAGGATTTGGACTTTAAGGGAGGAGAGGAGGGAGGTCTAGGAAGGAGAGTGGAAGGTTGTTGGATTGAGGAAGTGTTGGGTGAGAGAGAAGGCTTGGGTTTCTTTGATTTCCTTTCTTCTTCTTGAATGATTACCCTTTTCTTGGAGCCTTTCTTCTCCAATCTTTCTTCCTCATCATTCTTGACTTTAAAATAGAGGGCTTGCATGTTCATGAAATTCATGGGACCTAGCCTCTTTCCACTCTCTCCTCTAGCCTTAAGGAAGTCAATCATGATCTTCCTTTCTTCATGGGTCCTTTTATTAAACGCAATGGTCTTTTTAGACTTTTGTTTGGGTTTTTCTTCTTCAGCCTTCTTCTTCTTTGCCAATTGACCCTGCTGACCCATGAAGGCTCTGTAGATTTCTTTATTTGATAGTTTCTCAAGGTAGTCTTCATCATCACCTTAAGAAACTAGAGCCTTTACCCACTCCTCTCTCATTTCTTTGGCTAGTTCAGAATCAGTTATTCTGAACTTAGCCTCTTCCTTCTTCTTCTTCTCTAGCTCTTCTTCTTCTTTGTCAAATTGTTCATGCAGTTGAAGAGCAAGAGCTTCATCTTCTTCAATCTGATAAACTGCAGGAATCTTTACTTTGAGCTCATCCAGCTGTTTTGCATACATCTGGATTTGTTGTTCTCTGAAGAGAATGGCTGTGAGTCTATCTTGAGCTTTCTTAGTTTCAGCCATCTCCTCTTCTTCTTTTCTTTTTCTTCTTTCTTCCTTCTCTTTCTTCCTTCTCTTTCTTTTCTCTTAGCAACCTCTCTTCGTCTTCTTTGGTCATAATTCCCTTTCCCTTATCTTTGTTGGATGCCTCTGCTTCGGCTTCACTGATCACAACAGCAGATGATGGTGCTACTGTTGGAATCTCAGCCTTAGCTTCATTGGCAATTTGGGGAATGGATAAGGGAGGGGAACTAACTTCATCTTCTTCCCATTCCATACCTGTCACATCCTTCCATGCCTCTTTCATCTTTTCCTCTTCTCTTCTTTTTGATTCTTCTTCCGTTTTCAGTCTGACTGTTGGAGAAGAGAGAAAGGATAGGTCTGAGTCAGATACAGATTCCTCCTTATACAAAGAAGCCTTGTTGATCTTGATCATTTCTTGACTTTCTAAGGAGTTGACATTGAAGATGAGTGATCTGAGCTCAAAGACCTTGTGCAGGAAGGCTGAAGGTAGGAGCAAGATCTCATTGATGTTGATTGTTAGAGAAGATCCATTGCTCAGGAAGAAGGTGAAGTCATGAGAGTCAGTGCTTGTCCATCCTTGCACTTTGATATCCCTGACCATTCTTTTGTACAGGAATCTTCTCCAGGACAGAACTTCTTCTTCAGTGAGAAGACTGCTCCTTATTATTTCAAGTCTTCTAGGAGACAGTCTTCTTTCTGCTATGTTGAAGATTCAGAATAGGCTACCCTTTTTGCTGCTTGTATTTGTCTTTGAAAGTTGGGTAGATTATCCTCCATCAAGTCATAGAACCTACCAATAGCAAGTTCTGCTGAGAGGTCCGTTGAGTTGTTGATGCATTGTAGATGGTATTGGTGAAGGACTTGGATGCTATTGAGAAAGTACCAGTTTAGCTCTTCTACTCCGCCAAACTCCCATCCAATCCAGAACCTCTCAGACTTTCCATCATACCCCCAAGCTAGTATTGTATCAAATTCTAGCTGTGTTGAAGTCAGTGGAAATTGGGGGGCAGTGGATTGACTTATGATGGCTGCTGCTTCAGGGATGATGCTGAAAGATGTATATGTTTGTTATGTGACTTCAGCATCATTCAGCATCTCATCAACAGCCCTGACGACTAACTTCCAGTCTTCAGATGTCTCTTCTTCTTTGTTATCTGAAGCTGGCAAGTCATGAACCTGCACAAAAGCTGGCTTGAATAGTGTGCTTTGAAATATAGCCTGCTCTTGAATCCAGTCATCAAAACTGTCTGATTCTTCCTCCATTGGGACCATCTCCCCTTTTTTGGTTGCATCAGTGGACAAATAAGCATCAGTTTGGGAGCCCACTGATACAAGAGAGGGAGTAGGTACAGTTGGGCATTGATTCATAGAGATTTGGTGTCTTAGTTTGGACACTTCAGCCTCTAGCATAGCCACCCTGCCCGTCAATTCCAAGTTATGAAGTTACAGTCTGTCCTCATCCACAGTTGTGGAATCCTTGGATCTAGATGGGGCCTTAGGCCTGGCCTCTGCATCCCCATCACCCATGGTTTCTTGGCGCCTGGGATTCCTCTCAGTGAGGTGAGTTTCCAAGGAAGCATCCTCACTGTGAGTTGCCGTGATTGAGGTCTTAGCGATGTTGTCACTGTCCTCCTGGTCATTTGATGGACCAGCAGTAGTGACAGCCTCTTCCACATCCACTCTTTCATAACTCCTAGAGTGGACCTTCAGGGTAGAAGAACTTGGGTTGGGTGTGTTGGAAGCAAGATCAATCAGTACCTCCGAGATAGTGGTAGTTGGAGAAGGTACATCATCTTGATCAGGTTCCTCAACACTTAAGTTCAGAAGAGAGAGGAGTGGCTCAGGGGGCTGTTCTATGGATCCGGGAAGTGATCCTAATCCTAATAGAGAGACATCCTAATAATGTGGTTGTCCCTTATGATATTCTCACCAGAATGTTGTGATTCTGAGTGAGGGCTGTTAGGTTGGGTTTGGGCCTTGGAGGCAAGAGAAGAAGGAGTTCTCTTGCTCCTTTTCCTGGTATATGTCGTAGCAACCGGGGCCCTATGTTCCGGTTGAACGATAACATCAAAAACAGGTGCAAGTAATTTTTGTACCTGTGCATCCTTAGTAGTATGCACAGGGGTTCGAATGGTGGAAGCCGACTGTTGTTCAGGATGTGAGGTGGAGGGTGTGGGATCAGTATCAGCTGGGATTGCTGAACTGTCACCCGGGGTACTTTGTATGTTCAGCATTGTAGATAACAATGGAACATTGACCCCTGAGAACTTTTTGGAAACAGTTCTCATGCTTTGAATAATATTACTTTTATGTCCCAGCATGATGTAGATTCTTACAGGTTTTGAAAGTTCCTTTAGTTCTTGATTGAAAACCTCCAACAAGAATCTTGGGTACATAAAAAATTGTTGCTTTGCACCCTCTTGAAGGTTATATCTCAAACTCTCAAAGATGAGTTGTGCAAAGTTGAAGCCTAAGTTAGTGACCATACCATGGAAGGCGGAGGCAAGTGCAGAGCTCACATGATGCCATCCACTCCTCTTCTGGGATATGCATTGGAGAAGAGTGTGGCAGAGATACTTCCATGGAGGGCCCATCAGTGCCTTCTCGATTGTATACTCGGTCTGATTTCCAGTGTATCCAATGGATACAAAGGTCCTCATGTATTCGTCCTTCGAGTATGAGATGGCAGCTCCCTCATCCTGAAGCTTAAGATGTTTTCGAAGGGTAGCTTCCGAGATGGTGATATCCTTGCCGTCTACTTTGGCTTTAATTTGGGGAATCCCCTGTTCGGTTAAGTAGACGACGGTACTCCAGAAATCCTCCATATGAGGGATATATATGGTAGGGTTGGTTGTGAGGGCAAAGTAGATTTTTGATCGACATAAGAAGTCGATCATATCATTGAATCCTTCGGATTTCTTTCCCTTGGTAAGGTATGCTGTAAGGTTGTGGTATGGGGAGAACTTATCATCAGGGTTATTGATGTCTGCCATTGTTGTATGATTTGGAGGGAAGGTTTTAGAATATGAAAGACTTTGAATGTGGTGGGGACTTGAGAGAAAGTGATGTAGTTTTAGGGTGAAATTGAAGGTGAAGAGGTGGTAAGGAAATTTGATTTGTTCTTATAACGGCAGAGGAGGGAAAAAGCAAAATGACTTGTATAGTATAACCTTATTCACCTTTTACTGTTACAGCTGTAATACACCGAGGCAGTCATGGTAAAGACTGACGTTGATTTTTACAGCGGGTAAAAGTTAATTTGGACTTAAATTTACCCATCAGCAATAAACTTGGTTGCTGCGGATGAGTAGTCCTGTCCCCTGCAAACTTGGTTGCTGCGGAAGGTTAAGTCTGTCAGCAGCAAACTCATCTGCTGCTGATGAGTTTAATAATCCGTAACAAGGATGTTGCTACTGACAGTCTTAAAGAAATCCGCAGGAAACCTGTTCCTGCTGATAACTTAAAGCAGTCAGCTGCAAATCTTTTGCTGCTGAAGATTAAATCTGTCAGCAGTTAACTCATCTGCTGCTGATGGATTTAATAATCCGCAGCAAGGATGTTGCTGCTGACAGTCTTAAAGAAATCCGCAGGAAACCTGTTCCTTCTCATAACTTAAAGCAGTCAGCTGCAAATATTTTGCTGCTGAAGATTAAACCTGTCAGCAGCTGAAGGACAAAAATGCTGCTGACTTATAACTTTTATTTATAACATAAGACAAAACACATTTTAAAATAGAATTTTTTTGAGATACATTTTAATCAAAGTTCATCATACCAATTGATTCAACTAAATATTTAAATCTAGCTTCATCAAAAGGTTTTGTAAACAAATCAGCATATTGTTCATTCGTATGAACTTTGGTTAAAATAATGCTCTTTTTCTCAGCTTGATCTCTTATGAAATGATACCTGATGTCAATGTGCTTTGTCTTTGAGTGCTGCACCGGATTGTTTATGATTGAGATAGCACTCATGTTGTCAATGTGAATTAGAGTTGCCATGAAAGTCATCCCGTAATCCAGCATTTGATTTTGTATCCAGATGACTTGTGCACAGCAACTTGAAGCTGCAATGTATTCTGCTTCAGCTGTAGAAGTTGAAACACATGTTTGCTTCTTGTACTGCCATGAAATCAGTCTCCCTCCCAGAAACTGACATCCCCCTCAAGTGGACTTTTTGTCCAAGTTGCATCCCCCATAGTCACTGTCAGTGTATGCATACAGATTAAACATGTCATTTTTAGAGTATCATAGCCCAAGTCTTGAGGCACCCTTTAGGTATCTAAAGATTCTCTTGACGGCTTGAAGATGTGAAACTTTTGGAGCTGCTTGAAATCTTGCACAGAGACATACTGCAAACATGATATCTGGCCTTGAGGCAGTGAGATACATGAGAGACCCTATCATTGCACGGTACTGATGTTGATCAGTGTCTTGGCCATCTTTGTTTGGAGTCAGCTGATGATGCACTTGCATAGGGGTTCTTGCAGCAGAGCAGTCAGCCATTTTGAATCTTTCCAAAATGCTCTTTACATATTTGGATTGTCTGATGAAGATTCCATTTGGGACCTGTTTGACTTGTAGACCCAAAAAGAAATTTAGTTCACCCATTGAACTCATTTCAAACTTTGAGTGTATCAGAATCTCAAAGTCTTTGCACAGCTGTTTCCATGTTGATCCAAAGATGATATCATCAACATAAATTTGAACTAGTAAGATTTCTCCCCCTTCGTCTTTGATAAACAAGGTCTGGTCAATGGCACCTCTTCTGAAGTTGTTGCTTAGTAGATATCCTGACAAGGTTTCATACCATGCTCTTGGTGCCTGATGTAGGCCATACAGAGCTTTGTCTAGTTTGAACACTTGAGTAGGATGTGCAGGATCTATAAAGCCTGGAGGCTGTTTGACGTATACTTCCTCACCAATCTTCCCATACAGAAAGGCACTTTTTACGTCCATTTGATAGACAATGAAGTTCTTGGATGCAGCGTATGCCAGGAAGATTCTGATGGCCTCCAGTCTGGCAACAAGAAAAAAGACTTCATCATAGTCAGTTCCTTCTTCCTGAGTGTAGCCTTGGGCTACAAGTCTGGCTTTGTTCTTGACTACAATGCCTCTCTCGTCTTGCTTGTTCCTGAAAACCCATCGTGTGCCAAAAGCATATTTACCTGGTGGAAGATCAACAAGTTTCCAGACATCCTGCCTCTTGAATTGCAGCAATTCTTCCTGCATTGCCTCAATCCAGCAGCTGTGTTTGAGTGCTTCATCTATCTTCTAGGGTTCCAACTAAGATAGGAAACATGAAAATAAGCATATATTGGCCTCGTGAGATTTGCTTCTTGCAAGAACTCCTTGGTGTACTTGGCCAATAATATTTTCATGAGGATGTTCTTTGTGGATCCTCTGTGCTGGTACTACCTCCAGCTGTATCCCTTGCTCCAGATTGCTTTGATTTTGATCAGGGGTCTCTTCATTCATGGTGAAAGAGTCTTCAACATCATTAGCCACTTCAATATTTTCAGCAATAGCATCATCATCATCTACAGCATTTACCGAGGAGTCTTCATTTAGATTTTCAGTTTCAGACAGGCTGCTGCTGGTTACATTAGACAGTCTCGTTCCGGCTTCACTTGCTTCAATTGCTTCCACAACTGATGGAGGATCAATCGACTGTCTTCTCAGACTGATAGAAGATTTAGGAAAATCCAGTCTGTAGTCAGTGGATGAAGTGGAGGCAGGTGTTTGTGTAGACGTAGACTCCATATTTGAGAAGGTGAGAGGCTCAAATATTTGGGAGAAGGAGTCTATGTCAAAGAGCCAGTTTGGACCTTTTCCCTGCTCACAGATAATGTGTTCTCTGCATTCCACATTTGCTGATTCTTCCACAATTCTTATTCTTGAATTGAATACTCTATAGGCCTTTGATTGAGAGGAATAGCCTACGAAATATCCTTCATCAGATTTGGCACCAAACTTTGGAAGAACCCCATGTGTGATGAGAATGGTGTATGGACACCCAAAAGGTTTTAGAAACCCAATGTAGGGAATTATTTGAAACCAAAGTTCATAGGGTGTCTTGTTGAGGGGTTTGACAATTAGAACTCTATTTTGCACATAACAAGCTGTGCTAACTGCTTCTGCCCAGAATGTGAGTGGCAGTTTTGAGTCAGCCAACATAGATCTTGCTGACTCAATAAGAGTTCTGTTTCTTCTTTCAGTAACTCCATTTTGTTGAGGAGTTCTTGGAGCACTGTATTGTCTTTCTATCCCCTTGCTTTCACAGAAACAGTTCAAAGTGTGGTTCTTGAAGTCTGTGCCTTGATCACACCTTATGATCTTCACCTTTTGATTGCTTTGATTCTCTACCCTGAGAATGTAGGATTTGAGAATTTCTGCAGTTTCAACTTTAGTTCTCAAGAAGTATACCCATGAGAATCTGGTGTAGTCATCAGTTATCACCAGACAGTAGGACTTCTTGCCCATTGACATGACATTTGTAGGACCAAAGAGATCCATATGCAGCAATCGCAGTGGAGTGTCATTTGTATTCAAGGTCTTGGGCTTGTGAGAACTCTTGTGTTGCTTCCCCTTTAAGCATGCAATGCAGTGGTCTTCCAACTAAAATTCTTTGTCAGGAATCCCTCTGACAAGATTATTCTTCACCAATTTGTTAATGGTTTTGATATTAACATGGCTTAATCTCCTGTACCAGAGAGCTGATTCATCAACTGAGGCTTTTGATAAAAAGCATGAGACGCTCCCAGATGGAGTGACTTCATTCATGTCCAGTATATAGAGATTTTCTTTTCACTGAGCAGTTAATAAAATGCTTTCTGGAGAAGGTGTGGATAAGCCTGGAGACAGTACAAAGCATTCTTTATCTGTGAAGAGCATCCAATGCTTTTGGTCACAGACCTGGGAAACACTCATGAGATTGAAGTCCAATTCTTTGACATAGTTGACCTTATCAATGCTCATTCTTTCGTTGGACACAGTTCCCTGTCCAGTAATGGATCCTCCCTTTGAGTCACTTCTAAAGGCAACATATCCTCCATTGAAATGTCTGAAGTTGGAGAGGATGGATCTGTTGCCTGTCATGTGCCTGGAACAACCACTGTCTACCACCCAGGTGTTATTCTTGTGACCTGGCTGTCCCTGCACATAATAGATTTCTAATTAGTAGGAGGAACCCAAGAGTCTGCAGACTTGAAAAAGATGGTTGTTAGTTTATCCTTTTCAGTATGTTTGCAGTTAATGGAACCAATGACAATGCTTGGAGATGGTTTGGATTTCCATTGCTTTGTTGGTGATTTTCTAGTTTTCCTCACATTGTCAGCAGCGGATTTTGCTACTGATGTTTCTGGCTTGTCAACAGTAGATCCTGCTGCTGATAGCTTTGTTGAAGTGCTAGCATTCTTTGCTGCTGAAGGCTTTGCCTTGGATTTTGCCTTATCAGCAGTGGACACTCTTGCTACTGATGGCTTTGCCTTATCAGCAGCAGATTTTGCTGCGGAGGATTTTAGCTTATCAGCAGCTGACTTGGTTGCTGCTGAAAGCTTCTGCTTTGTTTTCTTGGGCTTCACTTGACTACCAACATTTTTTCTGGCTGCTGATGGTTTAACAACTGATATATGCTGATCCTTCTTTACCTTTTGTCTTTGAGGGGCTTGATGAAGGATCTGGTTGAAGGGGTTAAACTTACAATTTGCAGCAAAGTGGTCTGATTCACCACAAATGATGCAAGTTTGTTGATATTTTGGCAGCTTCACTCTTGGGGGAGATAGAGACTCCCTGAACTTAGTTTCTTTGACCTCGTAGCTTCTTACCTTCTTGTTTTTGTTAGTCTTTTCAAAGGCATGCTGCTTTGAATTTCTTTGGTATTCCAGGTAATGAAAGCAGGTGCTGGCAGTGTGGTTATATCTGCCACACACAAAGCATGATCTTGCCAGTTTGTCTCTTGAAAGGTAGACATAGTCCTTTCTTTGGAACAGATCCTTGAAGTTCCATGGATGAGCTTTGTTATGTTCAAAAGTGGCTTCTTCTAGGGTCTTTTGAACATATGGAACTTTTTCTCTAGGCTTATGACATATATCAAATACCATCCTCTTTGTGATCGGCTTTGACTGAGGCTTGGGGTTTGTGAGTCCTAATGTCTGTCCTTTTTCAACGTCTAGCTTTCTTCCATCTGGAGGATAGCTGATCTTGATCTGTTTGAATGGTACAGGGGCTGGAGCAGCTGGAATAACAGCAGGAACTTCAACTCTATTCTGAACAGCTTTAGATGGGGTTGCACTGGTTTCATCATGGTCTGGAGTAGGTTGACTCAGATTCTGATGAGGTAGTGCAGTCTTCGACGAAAGGTTCATCCGTTGAAGGATCAAGGTTTCGGTTTGCAGTGTCAAGATTTGCAACATTGAAGCTTGGTTCGTGAATTGCAATATAGTCAGCAGAAGGAGGAACAGATTTGTACTGATCATTGTTATACCCAAATCCAGTTTTTACCTTCTCGTGGACTTGAATATCTAAAATTCTTTGTAACTTTTTAGAGAAAAAATCATATTTTTCAACATAAACTTTCTGTTTTGCCAGTTCAGCTCTGGTAGCTTTTAGTTTGACCAGTAGATCATAATTCTGAGTTTCAAGATTAGTTTGTTCATGTTTTAACAATGAAATCTCTTTCTTAAGGCAGTTAATCTTTTCTTTATAAGTATTTTCAACCTTTTTGAACTCAGATTTCATCTGATGAAACTCTTCATTTTGATCTATAAGGTTTTGGTTATGCTTTCTGTAACCCAAAACTTTGTCAATACAGGCTTGAGAGCAAAGATGTTTAAATACCTGAGGTGGTATCTCTGTAGTGTCTGCCATAAGAGCTTGATTGTTGACAGGCAGCTCTTCATACTGGAAGCTCCAGTCGAACTCAGAAGTTCCAACAGTTGCACAGGCTGCAGTTTGAACTGGAGTAGCTTGTTGTTGTTGTCTGGGTGGGGCTTGGTGAGCTTGTCTTGACTGAGAAGAAGTTGGATTTGCTCTTGGTGCCTTGCATTCTCTAACAAAGTGACCCAGTAGGTTACAGTTGTAACATCTTAGTTTGCTTTTATCCAAGCCAACTCTGGTGTTGGAGTTGTTACTTGGAATGGGTCTTCCGGTTCTAGAGTAGAACCTTTTTGCTATTATAGAGAGCATGGCATACGAGTGTTGTATGTCCATTTCTTCTAAGTCATCTGGATGAAAGCATTCCAGATCCTCCTTGATAAAGGACATGTTGCTTGAGTTTTCAGAAACAAAAGCATCAGAGGTTGATGTTTGAGGAGGAGCTTCTAGGAGAAATGTTGAGGTGTTTGTTTAAGAGGTTGGAGTTTGTGGATGGGTGACAATGGGAGGATAGTAGTTGCTGGAACTAGGAACTGAGTGGTCGGAGTGAAGAGCAGATTAGATGGTGGAGGAAGAAGAGGTTGATTGATGATTGGAGCTCCTTTCCTTGGCTTGAATCATTTCTAATTCATATGTTTTCAGCATGCCAAAGAGCTCTGTCATCTGGAGAGTTTTTAAATTCTCCGTTCTTCTTATAGACACCGTATATAGTGTCCAGCAGCTTGGGAGAGATCTGATAAACTTTTTGAGAATATCTTCATTCTCTAGCTTTACTTTGGAGCACTGCAGTTCTCCTACCAGGTAAGTGTACCTGTTATACAAAAAGGTTAGTGACTCACCTTCCTTCCATATGAAGTTTTCGTATTGCTGTTTCAAGACGTCCCTTTTGTTTTCTTTGACTTCCTCAGAGCCAGCAAACATCTTCTCAAGAGCCTCCCAGAGCTCTTTAACAGTTTTGTAACTTCTGAATTTATGAAAAACTTCATTTGGAAGGCACATTTGGATAGCTCCTAGTGCCTTGAAATCCACCTCCATCTTCTTTATGTCCTCTTCTGAGTACTTGGAGGGCTCCTTTGGAACTAGTGGTCCTCCAGAGTCAGCAGAGGCCACCATGGGAGTGTAAGGTCCATCCCTGATGGATTTCCACATTCCGTACTCCTGATAACAGAAAAAGCTTTCCATGCGATTCTTCCACATGTCGTAGTCTTCCCCAGAAACCAATCTTGGTGGTCGGTTGATGCTGCCGATGTCTTCAAATCCATTGCTCTATGCCAACTTTGTTTTTGTGTTTTTAGGTGACTTGATTGAAGAGAGTTTAGAATAGAACCAGAAGTGATTAAACAAGTGTGAGTTTTTTTAATCTGAGCCAAAGCTCTGATACCACTTGTAGGATCGTGAAAGTACAAGATGGTTCTATTCTTAGTTGAAATTGGCGGAAACAATAACAACTACACAAGTATAATCGAGTAAACAGAAAGAATACTTATAAGAACACTGTTGTATTAAGCTTTTACAAATAAACAATTACAAATGAAAACTCAATCAAAAAGCACACATACAATGAAGTGTTTACACTGTATTTATACTCACTTAGAATCAAGACAGACCCTTGATACTAAGGATCAGATCTAATACAGACCGTTGATCTTTTGTATAAAGCTAACTATTACAAGTTTAGTCTAAACTAGCTAACTTTATTGAAGCGTCTTCTTTATGCATTATTACTTGCATGCTTGGAGAAGAGCATTGTTGTCCGTCATTGGTTGTGCCAATGAGGTTCCTTCTGCTTTGAGTGTGTCAGTTGCTTTTGCAGAAAGTTGTCAGTGACGCTTGGCATGGATAGTCAGCTGCAACGATTTATCTTCAAGACACAAGGCTGTCAGCAACAAGGATGAGGATCAGCAGCAAGATGTGACCATCCAAAGCTGTTGATGATTTGCCTATCAGCAGTATCAAGTGTTGATGCTGCTGATAAGCCTATCCGCAGCAACTCTGGTCTTCAGTAGATAAGGCTATCCGCAGCAGATTTGTTCTTCAGCAGAAGAACAAGTATCCGCTGCAGATAAGCTTGTCCGCAGCAGTTTGTTGGTCAGCAGCAAACTCTGAGATCAGAAGCATTTGTACTTGGAGAATTTTGTAGCCATCAGTCTTTATTTCTACAGGTTATATATGTATGGATAATGTAAGTTTAAGTGAAACACTCAAGTTCACTCAACTCGAATTATGCAATGGTTATAAGCTTGTATGCAAATCAACTCTCCACCAACTAACTAAGTAGTATGCATGAATCAAGAGGACTTTAAAAGGGTTGTAATGTGGCTAAAATAACTATAAATGGTGAAAATGAAAATCTTTTTGGATTTTTAGTGGTTTAATGGGTTTGAAGGGCTGCAGCTATCGTGAAACACGCAGCTACGACTTCATGGCTTAAAATGAAAAATACTAGCAGGCCCCTCTACAGTACTCAGATCATGAGGGTATAACTATTCTGAGGGCTCGTTTATGGTCAGATTGCCAAGACCAAGATCTCTTATCATTCTCAACTATTTTCTCACTGCGTAGTACACATTACTGCCTTTCCGTACGGATCTTTCGGCATGTAGCCTAATAGCTCCTACTTTGATCAGATGCGTATACTCATGCTGGGAATGAGTTTGATTCTTGCTACACTTTCCATCGTGGCTCCAGTTGCCACACTTCACACATTTGTCGTATCTTTTGGCTCTTCTTTTGGTGACACTTTTTGATAAGCCGCAGAATGGTGGCGGTTGTTCTTGCTTGCACCACCGTTTTCTTACATCACTAGTTGCTTTGAAAATCTTCTCTCGAGATTCGGGTGGTAATTCGGGCTTTGCGAAATGAATATAAGAAAGCAAACTGAAATCAAAAGAATGCATATCCAGTTCTTTAAGGTCCAGCAGGTAAAAGACCCACTTCTTTCTTTCTTTTTCTATTTTTTTTCTTTTCTTTTTGTATCAAGACAAATTCTTCAGTAACTCGTTTTCCTCAATTTCCTTGAAATAATATTTCCATAAATTCCTTGCAGATAGTTCGGTTGTTTCTTCCTAATACATCCACCTTCTTGTATATTCCAATTCCTTCGAGTGAAACAGAATCTTTCCAAATTGCCTTAATGGTAATGAACTTGAAATAACGGCATAAGATAATTTTCCCATTTTGAAGACATTCAGCCAATAACCGGTGTTTACGAAAAGCTGGTTGGTTGATAAATGTAGGTAGTAGAAAAGAAAAGGCTAAGGCTCATAGGGCTATCTAGGCGGATTATATTTTTGGGATTTTTGGGTTTAAAGATAATTTATAGGGGTAATAAAGTCCTAGGTGCCTCAATCACTTTCATACTTCTACTAGTTCATGGTCTTGATATGTATCAGTCACACAAGTTCTAATTATGCATAAAATCCGACTGAAAAACACTCAATATACTGAACGACAGAGCATGTGAAAAATAATGATAATAATGCTCGTGAAAAGGCTCAGATTATTCTCACATGGAAACGGATGAGATAGGGTTTAGTGATTTGTTATGCATAATATCCATTTGTTTCTACTTGCCATGTATTCGTTTTATTTAATTAGGTGCGAACTCAAAGAGGTTTAGATTTTTAGGGTTTAAAATTTTTGAAATTTTTTTAGGTTTTTCAAACGGTAGGTTTTTATATGGTCTTAGTCAAATGGGTAGAAAATCATGAGTTAAAATTTTACTGCTTTGAAGTTACAAGTAGTCCCGAATCTCTAATTCCCCACCCCACACTTAAAATTGTGCATTGCCCTTAATGTACAAATGCATGTAATGGAATGCTATGTAGGAATTTAAATACATGAAGTTTTAAGGGAAAAGACACTGGTACTGCCCCGGTCAATTCGGTATATCACCTAAGGCCCAAACTTATTGCTGCTGTCAGGCTGTGCCTATCAGCTGCTTGTCAACACGTTGCTTCAAAGACTTTATAGAATTTCAAAAAATTCGATGTGGTTTTCGATTCCTCATGTTGTAGAGATAGAGTGTGATTCCTCAAAGAAGTAGAGAGACTATCTGGTGATGCTATTCTACCTGACACATAAACTAGAACATAAAAGCAGACAAAAAAATAAAAGGCGGTAGTTAAGCTACTAAGGTCCTAGTATAAAGAAGGCATACCTGGGGGCTGAAGTAATAGAAACTTAAATTTGAAAACCAAACCTGAGTTCCATGTTTTCGGCCATATGCACCAACTTCTCAATTTATTCATGATCATCGGGTTGCCTCCCGGAAGCGCCATGTTTATTTAAGGGTCGATGGCCAAACCCGTACGTGTTTCCTCAGTCTTTCTTCAAGTGGGAGCCATTGACTTCCACCGTATCTCATGTTTCTTCATTCAAGTCCTTCAGTTTTGGTAGCTTATCAAAGTACTCATCGATCCAGTTCGTGTTATCAAAATCCTTGCTAAGATCTAGTTTCTTTCCTTTGTTGAATTCTTTGGCTTTCTTCAGCTGGTAGTCCAGATTAGTGTTGATGAATTGTGCAATTTGAAAGGGATCATTGGATAAGCACTCATTTCCTCCGATGTTGTAGGTCACTGTTTATTTTCCGACACGAAGTGTAAAAAATTCCTTCATTCATGTTAATGACAGCTCGGGCAGTAACTAAAAATGGACGACCCAAAATCAAAGGTATGGAATAGTCGGGTCCCATTTCTAAAACCATGAAATAGACAGGGAAGACAAACTTGCCAACTTTCACTAGTAAGTTCTCAATTATTCCTATAGGTGATTTGACTGATCCATCCGCGAGTTCGATAGTTACATGGACATGTCATGGATTTCCAATTTTTAGTCTTTTAAACATGACATATGGCATTACATTCACACTTGCTCTTAGATTAGTGAGCGCGAAGGTTATCGGGAGTGGTCCGATAGAACATGGTGGAGAGAACTTTCCAGGATCAGAAAGTTTCTTATGAAGACATCTCTCAATAAGAGCGACACAATGGTTGGTCCTCTTTACCGCCTCTTTCATGTTTCTTTTGTTTGTAAGGAAATCCTTTAAGAAACGTCCATACTTAGGAATTTGTTGTATGATATCTACGAAGGGAAGATTGACATGGATTTGGCTTAATAGCTCAATGAATTTCTCATATTGTTCATCAGTCTTCTACTTTACTAACCTTCCTGGGTATGGTATGTGAGAATGGAACGCTCTTTTTATTGATAGCACTTACATTCACTTTTGGATTAGTTTCAGTATTACTCGGGAGACATCCAGGTTGTCTTTCGGATAGAAGTTTCGCAATTTGTCCTAACTGCGTCTCAATGGAATGAAGAGTTGCTTTCTGCGTCCTAAACTCAGCTTTGTGAAGACTAAACTTCTCCTCATATTGTTTGTGACGGGAATATGCTAAAAGGGCTTGACTTTCAGTTGTAGATATTAGCTTAGTTACCGCATCCTCCAAGCTTAATCTGTTACTTGGCTTGTTAGTTCCTTGAAATTGTTGACGAGGCTGATAGTTTTGAGATTGTCTTTGTGGAAACTGTTGTTGTTGTCCAAAGCCAGATTGTCCCTGGTTGTTGTTATCCTTCGAGCTGAAATTTGGATGATTCCTCCATACAAGATTATAAGTGTTGCTGTAGGGGTTGTTCTACGGCCGGTTTGAACCGATAAAGTCAACTTGCTCAGTATTAGCAGTGATGCTCTTTACTTCTTCAGTAGTCTCAGTGATCGCTTTGCCCTTACTAAGCTGATTGAGTCGAGTGGTGAGGGCATCTACTTGAGCGGATAGTGAAGTGACAGTATCGACAATATGAACTCCTGGCCTGGCTCCCATGTTACTCCTTGGATTGTACCATTGATAGTTGTTCATAGCTATTTCCTCAATCAGGTTGTAAGCTTCTTGTGGCCTATTGTTTCCAAAAATACCACCTACAGTAGTGTCGGGTGTTTGACGAGCTTGATTGTGTAACCCATTGTAGAATGATGATACTTGTAACCAAACTTCTAGCCCATGATGTGGACATTTCCTTAACATGTCCTTAAAACGTTCTCATGCCTCATATAGTGATTCACCATCTTCCTGGGTGAAAGTGGTGATATCATTTCTTAGTTTTGTAGTTTTTTTTGGAGGGAAGTATTTTGACAGGAATTTCTGAGCTAGATCATCCCATGTAGTGATCGACCCGGTAGGAAGAGAGTTTAGCTATGACTTAGCTCGTTCCCCTAAGGAGAAGGGAAACATTCGGAGGCAAATCGCATCATTCGAAACTCCATTCAGTTTGAAAGTGTCACAAATTTCGAGAAAATTTGCAATGTGGGCATGTGGATCTTTATCGGGTAATCCATGGAAAGTGCATGATAACTGGATCATGTGGATAACATAAGATTTGATCTCAAAGTTGTTAGCGTCAACCGTTGGCCTTGTGATACTAGACCCTAAAGCCTCTAGTGACGGTCTTGCGAAATCGAAGATAGTGCGGTTTCTACGGCTATTCTTCTCATACGGTTTTCTCATATTCGACGGTGAAAGAATCTTTCCAGCTCTGCTAAAGGCTGGTATAAACTAGTAGTGTAGCTATGGCTCATACACTGCCTGCAACAAAATGTAAGAGAGAAACAGATGATAATGATAAGGCTAATCCGTTAACTTGAATCTTTCTTGAAATCACCTTGTCCCCTGCAGGGGCGCCAAAAACTTGATGTGTTGTTTTTAATATATAAAAATATAATTAATATATTTTTAGGATGGTTTTAGGAGATCAGGTTTTAAATTTATAAAATGATAATTACTTTTACTTAAAAACACACACAATATGCAAGTGTACCTATCGCATCGTAATATAGTTTAGGTAAGAACCAAGTATCGAACCAATGGACACGGTCAAGTTCCCGTACTCAACTTGTGTTATCGTTTAGCCTGACTAATTAGCGAGTGGGTTTTGTGGGCTTGTGAAGCGGAATAGTAAATGACCGAAAAGTAAATGACGGTAAAGTAAATAGCATAAAAGTAAAAACGTACGTGAAGTGTGTAACAGAAATGTAGCGAACAGAATAATAAATATCTTGGAAATGATCAGGTCACGAAGAGTATTGCTTTGGGCTTCGAATCAGCTTGGTACGTGATAATGTTAAGTTGACTAATCCAGGGATATGACTACTACAAACTTGTGACCCGGGTCACCGCTAGAGCCTCGTCCTCACGACATTTGATTCACGAATTAAAATCCATAAATTATAGTAGTAGTGCCTCCCGTTAAGGACAACAAATACCCTCAACCCTTTGAATGGTCATCTCCGGGTTGGTTTAAGACATCGAACATAAATGCTTTGTATTAAGATTAATTAGGTGATTATATTTTGCTCACCGGGAGGCGGTGTAACAATGGGACCAAGTATAAAGACGTACCGTTCCCAACATGAGTTCACCAATTCTTGGTCACATAATAAGTTCGTATAAAAACATACAACCTTGATAATATTGACCAAGCCATGGCTTATCAATCTCTGCTAGTATAAAGACATACATGTTTCAAAAGAAGTTTGATTAAAAAGGTTTTACGATCTTACACTTTAAAATCAAGAACACTCACAAATATAAAGACGGATTTAGACAGTAACAAAAGCCCACCAAATGGTGGTTTTAAGGACGAATAATTAAAGACGTAAATATACTACTAGATTAATACGTCAAACTTTAACATGCACCAAACATCATCTTCACCCTAGAAATACAAGAAGCTTAGCCACGAATGGCCATGCTAACTTGTGTAACGCTGAGTTTCGTAGGCTCCCCTATTTTGGAACAAGGAGGAAGAGCCCCTCTGCTCACTACTACTACTCTAATACTACTATAAACGAACTATTCTCTCTATCTTGAGGTATGGAATGGTGTGTGGAATGAAGAACCCAAGCCATCTATTTATAGTCCTCAAAATGAGCAATGCACGTTCGTGCATTGGATTGCTCGGGCATGCAAACTCCTCATGAATCAAACAGGGTACAAAGGACATTGTACCGGAGCCTTGGTGAGCAAGACTGGCAATGCACGGCCGTGCATGGCATTGCACTAACGTGCAATGCTTTGTCTGCTCTCCGGGCTTGTCTTTTAGATGCTTGTTGACTTATGTTGACGTGGTTTGACTTCTTGGGGGTCAATGCTCGGGTTATCGGGAGTGGTCCGATAGAACATGGTAGAGAGAACTTTCCAGGATCAAAAAGTTTCTTCGGAAGAAATCTCTCAATAAGAGCGACACAATGGTTGGTCCTCTTTACCGCCTCTTCCATGTTTCTTTTGTTTGTATGGAAATCCTTTAATAAACGTCCATACTTAGGAATTTGTTGTATGATATCCAGGAAGGGAAGATTGACATGGATTTGGCTTAATAGCTCGATGAATTTCTCATATTGCTCATCAGTCTTTTGCTTTACTAACCTTCCTGGGTATGGTGTGTGAGAATGGAACGCTCTTTTTATCGGAACTTTTGGAGGAGTATCCACTGGAGCAGGAGGTGGGATCACATTTGGTTGTGATCCTTGAGTAGTTGTTTCTGCGATGTGCAGACGAAGTGGTAATCCGGTGAATATTTCTCTCCGTGGTGATTGAACTTCTTCTGGCATTGGTGGCTCTGGATAAACATTGCTATTTCTAAGAGTGATAGCACTTACATTCACTTTTGGATTGGTTTCAGTATTACTCGGGAGACATCCAGGTTGTGTTTCGGATAGAACTTTTATTATTTGTTCTAATTGCGTCTCAATGGAATAAAGAGTTGCTTTCTGCGTCCTAAACTCAGCTTCGTGAAGACTAAACTTCTCCTCATACTGTTTGTGACGGGAATATGCTAAAAGGGCTTGACTTTCAGTTGTAGATATTAGCTTAGTTATCGCATCCTCCAAGCTTAATCCGTTACTTGGCTTGTTAGTCCCTTGAAATTGTTGACGAGGCTGATAGTTTTGAGATTGTCTTTGTGGAAACTGTGGTTGTTGTCCGAAGCTAGATTGTCCCTGGTTGTTGTTATCCTTCGAGCTAAAATTTGGATGATTCCTCCATTCAGGATTATAAGTGTTGCTGTAGGGGTTGTTCTGCGGCCGGTTTGATCCGATAAAGTCAACTTGCTCAGTATTAGCAGTGATGCTCTTTACTTCTTCAGTAGTCTCAGTGATTGCTTTTCCCTTGCTAAGTTGATTGAGTAAAGTGATGAGGGCATCTACTTGAGCGGATAGTGAAGTGACAGTATCGACAGAATGAACTCCTTGCCTGGATCCCCTGTTACTCCTTGGATTGATAGGTTGATTGATAGTTGCTCATAGCTATTTCCTCAATCAAGTTGTAAGATTCTTGTGGCCTCTTGTTTCCAAAAATACCACCTACAGTAGTGCCGAGTGTTTGACGAGCTTGATTGTGCAACCCATTGTAGAATGATGATACTTGTAACCAAACTTCTAGCCCATGATGTGGACATTTCCTTAACATGTCCTTAAAACTTTCCCATGCCTCATATAGTGATTCACCATCTTCCTAGGTGAAAGTGGTGATATCATTTCTTAGTTTTGTAGTTTTTGTTGGAGGGAAGTATTTTGACAGGGAAGTATTTTGACAGGAATTTCTGAGCTAGATCATCCCATGTAGTGATCGACCCGGTAGGAAGAGAGTTTAGCCATGACTTAGCTCGTTCCCCTAAGGAGAAGGGAAACATTCGGAGGCAAATCGCATCATTCGAAACTTCGTTCAGTTTGAAAGTGTCACAAATTTCAAGGAAATTTGCAATGTGGGCATGTGGATCTTCATCGGGTAATCCATGGAAAGTGCATGATAACTGGATCATGTGGATAACATGAGATTTGATTTCAAAGTTGTTAGCGTCAACCATTGGCATTGTGATACTAGACCCCAAAGCCTCTAGTGACGGTCTTGCGAAATCGAATATAGTGCGGTTTTCTACGGCTATTCTTCTCGTACGGTTTTCTCATATTCGGCGGTGAAAGAATCTTTCAGGCTCTGCTAAAGGCTGATATAAACTAGTAGTGTAGCTATGGATCATACACCGCCTGCAACAAAATGTAAGAGAGAAACAGATGAAAATGATAAGGCTAATCGGTTAACTTGAATCTTCCTTGAAATCACCTTGTCTCCGGCAGCGGCGCCAAGAACTTGATGTGTCGTTTTTAATATATAAAAATATAATAAGTATATTTTTACGATGGTTTTACGAGATCAGGTTTTAAATTTATAAAATGATAATTACTTTAACTTAAAAACACACACAGTATGCAAGTGTACCTATCGCAGCGTAATATAGTTTAGGTAAGAACTAAGTATCGAACCAATGGACACGGTCGAGTTCCAGTACTCAACTTGTGTTACCGTTTAGCCTGATTAATTAGCGAGTGGGTTTTGTGTGCCTGTGAAGAAGAACAGTAAATGACAGAAAAGTAAATGACGATAAAGTAAATAGCATAAAGGTAAAAACGTGCGTGAAGTGTGTAACAGAAATGTAACGAACAGAATAGTAAATATCATAATAGTACATATCTTGGAAATGATCAGGTCACGAAGAGTATTGCTTTGGGCTTCGAATCAGCTTGGTACGTGATAATGTTAAGTTGACTAATCCAGTTATATGACTACTACAAACTTGTGACCCGGGTCACCGCTAGAGCCTCGTCTTCAAGACATTTGATTCATGAATTAAAATCCTTAAATTAAAATAGTAGTGCCTCCCGTTAAGGACAACAGTTACCCTCAACCCTTCGAATGGTCATCTTCGGGTTGGTTTAAGACATCGAACATAAATGCTTTGTATTAAGGTTAAATAGGTGATTATATTTTGCTCACCGGGAGGCGGTGTAACAATGGGACCAGGTATAAAGACGTACCGTTCCCAACATGAGTTCACCAATTCTTGGTCACATAATAAGTTCGTATAAAGACATACAACCTTGATAATATTGACCAAGCCTTCGCTTATCAATCTCTGTTTGTATAAAGACATACAAGTTTCAAAAGAAGTTTGATTAAAAAGGTTTTACGATCTTACACTTTAAAATCAAGAGCACTCACAAATATAAAGACGGATTTAGACAGTAACAAAAGCCCACCAAATGGTGGTTTTAAGGACGAATAATTAAAGACATAAAATACTACTAGATTAATACGTCAAACATTAACATGAACAAAACATCATCTTCACCCTAGCAATACAATAATCTTAGCCACGAATGGCCATGCTAACTAGCGTAATGCTGAGTTTCGTAGGCTCCCCTATTGTGGAACAAGGTGGAAGAGCCCCTCTACTCACTACTACTACTCTAATACTACTAGAAACGAACTATTCTCTCTATCTTGAGGTATGGAATGGTGTGTTGAGGTGTGTGGAATGAAGAACCCAATCCATCTATTTATAAGCATCAAAATGAGTAATGCACGGTCGTGCATTGGATTGCACGGGCGTGCAAACTCCTCGGGAATCAAACAGGGTACAAAGGATAGTGTATCGGAGCCTTAGTGAGCAAGACTGGCATTGCATGGCCGTGCATGGCATTGCACCACCGTGCAATGCCTTGTCTGATCTCCGGGCTTGTCTTTTAGATGCTTGTTGACTTATGTTGACCTGGTTTGACTTCTTGGGGGTCAATGCTCGGGTTTGGTCTTCCTAAAGTTTGATTTCTTCATGTTTTAAGCTGGTTTTTGCTCTGTTTATCTTGGGACACCGAATAACCTGCAATTGTGAAATATTAACGCATTAAGTATCATTTGCAAGGCTTTTGTTTGTTTAATACCATAATATGGGGATTATTTTGCTTGCAAAACAAGTATAATTTAGGACATATCATAGACTGAATAATTGTTCATAGTTATCTATGAAATTGGTTGTTGAATCCCAATGGGTGTTGAAGCCCATGAATGTTTTCAAGGTACTTTGGCGGGTCATTTTAATAAACTATTTTAGTTTATGAATTCACATGTTTTATCAAATGTTTTTGAACGTATCACAGGTAGACAATAGATGAGGCATTTCTAGGACTAGAATGAAAAGATTAATGATTTAGATGATGGGCATGCCTGGAACTATAAGGCCCGAATGACTTGTTCGTTGTTAGGAACGGATGATGTAACTTTTGTTAAACATGATGTAAACAATGTTTTGATACTAATAGAAGTTATGATTTAGTCTTCCGCTGTGTGTTCTTGATATCAACGTCATAGTAACTAGAAGGCAACGTTCTGACCGGTATGTTGTATCTGATGAACAGAAATGTTCTGTCTAGGAAAGGACGGTGTATAAATCTCTCCTAGACCCGTCATTCTTTCCTACAAACATCTCTGTTGGAGGTACTACTCTGGTTAGATAACTGTCCTGTGTTATGGGCGTGACAAGTTGGTATCAGAGCCTCAGTTTAAGGGAATTAGATACTACAGAAATAGTGTCTAGACTTAAACTAGGACTCTGAGATTAGTCTAGAATGCCTCAGGATAAGTTAGGTGTATACATTCAGTATGACCTATAACGGGAAATACTTAGAAATCAGATAATGAAAGGCATTTTTTGCCAAATTTTGTTAATTTCTGGATTATGTCCGGTTATACGAATTCTTGATGATGCCCTTAGGAGAAGGGAAAATCATAACAGTTTGGGTAACCGATACAAAGGTACAAGTGGTGTTGTTCCTCGAACAGAAGATAACCTTCATACCACTCCAATAGGAAACAATATAGGTATCACCCGAACCCATGAAATAGTGGGAATGACAACCCATAGTACAGGATTTCATGGCCAAGGATGCAACTACAAGATTTTCAGCGACTGTCACCCTAAGCCATTCAATGGAAAGAAAGATGCCATTGCAGCCTTGCAATGGATTACGTCTATGGAAGCAGTAATAAAGATGAATGAATGCAGGGCGGACCAAGCTGTGAAATTTTCAACACATTCATTTGAAGAAGAGGCTCTTGATTGGTGGGAGTCAGTCAAATAGACAAAAGGAGAAGCTGTAACTGATAGAATGACCTGCGAAGATCTCATGTCTTTGATTGTGAAAAGATACTGCCCATAAAATGTTGTGGACAGGATTGAAGCTGAATTTCTGTAGTTCAAAGCTGGAACCATGACTCATCAGGAGTACACAACCAAGTTCAATGAGATGGCCAACCTGGTGCCACATTTGGTTACTCCCGAGTCAAGAAGAATCAAATGTTATGTCCAAGGTTTACCTCCTAAGGTTCGTACCTTAGTGAAATCCATCGCACCTGAGACGATAGATTTGGTCGTTGAAAAGAGTGCGCTGATGTATGATAAGATGGCAGCCCATGAGCCACCAAAGACCGATCACAAGAGGAAATTTGAAGAAGTTGTTTACAAGTTCAAACCAAAAAATAGTAAGTTTCCCAGAAGAGGAGGATTTAATCCCGTCCTTGATAGAGCCAGTTAGGGAATGAAATGCCAGACTTGTCAGAAGTTTGGCCATTTGGCAACCCAATGCCCAAATGTTAAATGTTTTAACTGTGGAGAGATAGGGAATTATAGAACTTCTTGTCCAAAACCACCTAAACAGAAAATAGGTGGTCAGAACAGAGGAACAGGACGAGTGTTCGTCTTAGAAAATGGAGATGAACAGAAAAATAAAGCTAAGTAGGTGACAGGTACTTTCCAAGTTAATAATATCTACGCCAAGATTTTATTTGATACAGGGGCAAATAGAATCTTTGTTTCATGTGCAAGTACCCCTTATTTAGGCGTAAGACCGATTCCACTTATTCATGCCTATGTCGTTGAAACGGAAAGTGTCGAACAGATTAGGATAACCGAATCATACCCCGAATGTGTCATCAATTTTGGTGACGATAAGTTATTAGTTACACTAATGACAATGAACTTAACCGAATATGAGGTTATCCTAGGTATGGATCCCAGATTGATTGTGATAAACGGTCAAGATTAAGAAACCAGATGAAACTAGTTTAATGATTCAGGGTGATAGTAATAACAATAAGATTGAAATTATTTCAATAGCGAAAGCTAAGAAAGAAATAACTAGAGGAGATAGTATATTCTTGATACATGCTTTAAACATTATACCCGAAGAACGAATTGTGGATATTCCCGTAGTTTGTGATCACTCGGATGTCTTTCCGGAAGAATTACCTGGTCTTCCACCCGATCGGCAGATCGAATTCCGAATCGAACTCATTCCAGGAGCTAAGCCTATTCCAAAGTCCCCTTATCGTCTAGCTCCTTCCGAATTAAAAGAACTCATGAAACAAATCCAAGAACTCTTAGACAACGGTTCATTCGTCCTAGCACTTCAACTTGGGGAGCACCAGTACTGTTCGTTAAAAAGGACGAAAGCATGAGGATGTGCATTGATTATCTGGAATTAAAGAAGCTGACTGTAAAGAACAGATATCCATTGCTGATAATAGATGATCTGTTTGATCAACTCCAAGGAGCCAAGTACTTCTCAAAGATCGATCTTAGATCAGGATATCATCAGTTGAAGGTACAAGAAGAGGACGTACCTAAAACGGCTTTCAGGACCCGATATGGTCACTACGAATTCCTGGTCATGTCATTTGGTCTAACAAATGCTCCTGCAGCATTTATGGACTTAATGAATAGGGTTTGTAAACCATTCCTTGACAAATTTGTCATCGTTTTCATTGATGGTATTCTTATCTATTCCCGAAGCAAAGAAGAACATGCCAAACATCTAAGAATCATTTTGGAAACCCTAAGTAAAGAAAGATTGTATGCTAAGTTTTCAAATTGTGAATTTTGGAAATGAGAGGTACAATTTCTTGGGCACATTGTGAATGAACATGGAATACAGGTAGATCCAAGTAAGATAGAAGCTGTTATGAAATGGGAAGCCCGAAGACTCTGACAGAGATTAGAAGTTTTCTTGGACTAGCCGGTTATTACAGAAGATTCATTCAAGACTTCTCCAAGATCGCTACACCTTTGACTGCTTTAAATCAGAAAGCAGCAAAGTTTGAATGGGGCACGAAACAAGAAGAAGCATTCAACATTCTCAAGGATAAGCTTAGTCATGCACTGATCTTAGCACTACCCGAAGGGAATGTTGATTTTGTTATCTGTGACATTTCCCGAACTGGTCTGGGTTGTGTTTTGATGCAGCAAGATAAGGTTATTGCCTATGCATCACGACAACTTAAAGTTCATGAAAAAAACTATACCACACATAATTTAGAACTTGGTGCCATAGTGTTTGCTCTAAAGATCTGGAGACACTATCTGTATGGTACCAAATATGTGATATATTCAGACCATAAAAGCCTCCAACATATTTTTAATCAGAAGGATTTAAATATGAGACAAAGGAAGTGGATGGAACTCATCAATGACTATGATTGTGAAATTAAATACCATCCCAGGAAATCCAATGTAGTTGCAGATGCTTTAAGTCGGAAAGAACGAAGTCAACCGATTAAAGTAAAAGCACTACGATTAGACCTGAAGTTAGACTTAATGGAGGAAATCAAGGAAATCCAACCAAAAGCATTAGAAGAATGGAATATCAAGAAAGAATGTATGGTTGGGAAACAGAAATTACTATCCAAAGGAAATAATGGAGTCATGAGATTCGATCAAAGAATCTGGATTCCAAGACTTGGAGATATTCAAAAGAAGATATTAGACGAAGCACACAAATCCATATATTCCATGCATCCAGGTGTAAACAAGATGTACAAAGATCTGAAGACTCATGACTGGTGGCCAATCATGAAGAGATCAATAGCCCAGTACATAGATAAATGCTTGACTTTCCTTCAAGTTAAGATTGAGCACCGGAAACCGGCAGGTTAACTACAACAAATAGAATTACATGTCTGGAAATGGGATCGTGTTATAATGGACTTCGTGACTAAGCTACCTAGAATTCAGAAAGGACAAAATGCCATATGGGTCGTGGTCGATAGACTGACCAAGTCAGCCCATTTCATACCATCAATGAAACATACTATATGGATAAGTTAGCCAGGATCTATATCAATGGAATTATGAACCACCATGGCATACCACTGTCTATTATTTCTGATAGAGACAGTCGGTTCACATCTAGATTCTGGATGAGTTTTCAGAAAGAATTAGAAACACGACTTACCATGAGTACCGCATATCATCCTCAGACTGACGAACAGAGTGAGCATACAATTCAAACTCTGGAAGATATGCTAAGAGCCTGTGTTATAGATTTCGGAGGTAATTGGGATAATCACCTACCGTTGATCGAATTCTCCTACAACAACAGTTATCATTCAAGTATCAAGGCTGCACCATTTGAAGAACTGTATAGAAGAAAGTGCAGAACTCCGGTCTGTTGGACTGAAATAGGAGATAGTCAATTATCTGGACCTGAGGTTATATAGGAAACAACAGAGAAGATAGTCCAGATTAAACAACGACTGAAAGCTGCTCAGGATCGTCAGAAGAGTTATGCTGACAGACGAAGAAGACCATTAGAATTCCAAATCGGAGATTATGTTATGCTAAAAGTTTCACCTTGGAAAGGTATTATAAGGTTCAGGAAATGTGAAAAGTTAGGACCAAGATATATCAGACCTTATAAAATCATCGAAAGAGTTGGAGCAGTAGCATATAAACTTGAGTTGCCTGAAGCATTACAAGGTATTCATAACACGTTCCACGTGTCATGTCTACGTAAATGTCTAGCAGACCCCTATCAGGCAATCTCATTAGATGATGTACACATTGATGATAAACTCCTATTCATTGAGCAACCCGTTAAAATCTTAGGAACCCAAGACCAAAAGTTAAGAAAGAAAACAACACCGATGGTACTGGTACAATGGCAAGGTCAGATCAGAGCCGACAAGACTTGGGAATTAGAGGAACAGATGAAAGTCAAATATCCTCATCTATTCACGTCTTAATTTCGAGGACGAAATTTCTTAAAGGAGGGGAGAGTTGTAACACCTCGAAAATTCGCTAAAAAATGAATGATTAAATTTGCCAATCTTCATAATTTCAGGGGCTATAATGAAAACATACAAACTTCAAGGATCAAAAATGAAAAATAGCCTGTAACGGACCGTCACCGGCCATAACGGTCCGTTACACCTCATGACGGACTGTCACCCATCATGACAGTCCATGCCGCAATACCGAAGGCGGTTTTAGGGTTGCTGACACGTGTCGGATGACTCACCAACCATAACGGTCCGTTACGTGGTCCAGAAGTACGTAGCCGCCAAGCCAAGGCATGATGGACCGTAACGCCTATTAACGGCCCGTCACGGACCCAAACTTTGCCCTATAAATAGATGGTCAAACTCAGACCATTTCACACAACTTACACACTCAATTACACACACACGCTCTCTGGAACTTCGATCCCGAGCCCCGGTTCGCGTGATTGATTTATGAAACATTTTGAGTATCTTGAAACGATTGTACCGATTGTTTATATATAATGTATTCTAAACGCTTATTGTATTTCACTTGCCCGTGGAACGGCATGTTGGACAGGATCCGTGGAACGGTCTTTGGTTATATATAGACTGAATGATTGTTCATAGTTATCTATGAATTTGGGTGTTGAAGCCCATTGGGTGTTGAAGCCCATTGGGTGTTGAAGCCCACTGGGTGTTGAAGCCCATGAATGTGTTTAAGATACTTTGGCGGGTCATTTTAATAAACTATTTTAGTTTATGAATTCACCAGCTTTGTGCTGACCCATGTTTTATCAAATGTTTTTGAACGCATCATAGGTAGACAATAGATGAGGCATTTCCAGGACTAGAATGAAAAGATTAACGATCCAGATGATGGGCATGCCTAAAACTATAAGTCCAGAATGACTTGTTCCTTGTTAGGAACGGATGATGTAACTTTTGTTAAACATGATGTAAACAATGTTTTGATATTAATAGAAGTTACGATTTAGTCTTCCGCTGTGTGTTCTTGATATCAACGTCACAGTAACTAAAAGGCAACCTTCTGACCGGTATGTAGTATCTGACGAACAGAAATGTTCTGTCTAGGAAAAGACGGTGTATAAATCTCTCCTAGACCCGTCTTTCTTTCCTGGGAACATCTCTGTGGGAGGTACTACTCTGGTTAGATAACTGTCCTGTGTTACGGGCGTGATAATATCCCTCATGAAAATTTTGTGAATATATAGGAGTGATATTATAGCTTCATGCGGTAGGCGCAGAATGAGAACTTATAGATAGATTATAAGGAATACTAAGGTTTCCTATTTCTCCGAGGCTTCTGAAAGTTGAACTTTCAGTTTCGTCATTATTTTCTATAGTTGTTTCATTTGTTTTTCGTTCATGATAATTAGATGAAGCAAATTTACGAATAAAGCTAGGACCCTTGCCTTTTTCGATTATTCTATAAAATAAACAAAACGATATTTTATTATTATAGAAATATATTACAAAATACAACAAAAACAATTCTAATCTTTCGTAAGTTCTTTTCCAAGAGTCATCAAGTCTTCTCCATATTCGTATACTTGTTGTCCATAAAATTTGGTTCTTGCTTTGTCCATTATCTTTTTCTTGTTACTTCATCCGTTTGGCGTAACGAACGGTCTAAACGTTCGATAGGAGAAGAGGGCATACTTTCCGTATAACCATATTTAGGTGGGGGCTTACGGAGTCCCACCATAATATCATTATAAATATTTTGGTATTCCAGAGGAGCTTGGAAATACTCATTGAAAAGGTCATCATATGGTGGTTCAGGAAACATATAAGAAACGTACAAGACTGGGGATCCAGAGTTGTAAGATCAATAGTCAGAATTATTTGAAACAGGATTATTAAAAGGATAATCTTTGGGATTTTCAGAAGCAGGTTCATATTGATGGGATTCCTCAGATGGATCCTCTTCTGCTGATATGTTCTGCTGAGTATGACTAGATTCAGCTGAAGTAGTATTCCAATTACTGAAATCAGATCCAACATTCATCCATTGGCTAGAAGAGTCATAAGATTGAGGGTGGTATTCGGGAGAGTCATTATTAGGGAGAATGGCAAATGGATCGTTGTTATAGTAGGGCGAAGAGATAGGGTTCATTCGAGATCCTAAGGGATGATACTCAGGTGACTCTTGTTTGATTAGACGATTGGGGTTATAATAAACAGGTATAGAATTATCTCCAGACATCTGCAATCTTAAAATATTAGTACTTATCTTATTTTGGTCAAGACTTAGATACTAAGGCCAGTATCCTTATCTTAACTAAAGCTCTACGAGGATGGTTATCTTTCCAGAGTAGTACCTCCAACAGAGACGTTCCCAGGTAAGAGCGACGGGTGTAGGAGAGATTTATACACAGCTCTATACTTAGACAGAACATTCCGTTTGTCAGATAACTACATACCGATCAGAAGGTTACCTTGTTTTCTTATCTTAATTTTAAAACATTAATGGTTGAAGCCTAGATACTATTTTTAAGTATCTAATTCGCTAAAACCTATGGCGCTGATGCCAACCTGTCACACCCCACCTCAGGCACCCCCTGGACGTGTGCGAACCCGATTGGTGTCACTTTGACTTTGATTTCAGAGTTTTTATAAATACAGCGGAAGTCTTATTCAAAAGGATCGTTTCATCATTTGTTTCAACCCCAAGGGTTGTATTTGTAAATATCAAGACTTAGTTGAAAAACAAAAGTCTCGTATTTATTTTATAAACATAGGGATTTAAATACCCTTTTCATCTTGATTACAAAACAGAGTTTGAAATCAAATACAATTACAGCCACTGTAAATAGTACTATCCAGGGTTGATCAATCCCCCGGTCATATCTCCTTTTTCTTTTCTTTAGGATTTCCTTTACACGAGGCCTGGGAATCCTATGTATAAGTTATCCTTTTCAATTTTATTGGGTCAGATCTTATGTCTGCATGAATGCCCATCTTCATCATATTTTATTCGTTACCTGAAAAACATTTTGAAAATAAAACGTCAGCGCGAACTCCGGTGAATATGATTATCTTGACAGTAAAATGATTTTGGCACAAAACAAGCATTAGTTCATAATCACAACTTTATGTTCAATCCACACATTCAGCAGGCCCGTCCTGTTCAATCGCACCACAGTATACACTGGCTTCATGTTTTAAAACAAGGGACAGGTTTGCCTCCGAAGTTGTTATAAGACAAGCACCAGCCGCAATCTGGGAATTTCACCCGAGACCCGTGTATCCCTTGCAAGTTTTACGCATACCTATGGCCTGAATGCTTTGTTCGTAGAAGAACGTTGAGCATTATTCCTTTAACCTTTATTTGGCCATTTTCATAACAGTAAATATTTGACACAAGTTTTTGAAAGAGATAAAGTATTCACCTTGGTTTATAGGAATGAGCCTCTAAGTCGAAAGCTTACAGACTATCTTTTTAACTTGATTTCTCTAGCGTTTCGACTCTTTTATGAGCGTTTCTTCCTACACCAGGCACTACAACGAGTGAGAATAGGACCGGAAGCTTCGGGGATCGTCCAGGGATGCTCTGGGATAATATTGTGAAGAGAGGAATGAGTTTGGTATGAGAAAACAACTGAATTCGATCAGCTATTTATAGGGTAAATTCTGGACCCGTGAAGGACCGTTACGGGTGGTGACGGTATGTTACCAGATTAGGGTTCGGGAGTCATCAGACACGTGTCGCCATCTGGTCATTTTGTGGCGTGACGGACTGTTACCAGGCGTGACGGTCCGTTACAGAGTGATACGTGGCGCACCCTGGTGAATTTGAGGCTGTGACGGACCGTTACCAGTCGTGACGGTCCGTTATAGGGTTTCCACGTGTCAGAATTCATTCACTAGACACCCGACACGTGGCGTGTCATCAGTGTTTGCGTGCCCGGCCCGTAACGGACTATTACCGTCTGTGACGGTCCGTTACCGTTGGATTTTCATATTTTCTACATTTGGAACCTTGATCTTGGGAATATTTACATTTCTAGTCCTTGTGGTTTGTATCTTTGTTAAATCTAAGACATTTTTGTGGCAGGTGTTACAGTTCCTAAGGCAAAATTGACTAGTGTCGCCTAGTTTAGAGGGAGCAAAACTAATATACTTTCGTTGTAGGACTAGTTTTGCTGAGATTATGAGAGCGACACTAGTCATAGTTTCGCTGGAAGTTAGAAAATGAAAGCGTTATAGTTTCGCTTAGAGTAATGGAGCAAAACTAATATTAATTTCGATCAAAGGAGATTAACGTTTAGAACTGATATAATTTGACTATCAATCTAGATTTCAAACGACACAAGTGATCAGTTGATATCACAATTGCACTAGATTATCAGGTAAGTCAAGAATCCCTATTTTTATTATTTTAGGGTGGTGTGCGTACTCAGTAACGGACATTTATAATAAATGTATTTTATTACTTAAACGTGAACAATAAGAAAAAGAAAAGGGTTTACTTAATTAATGTTTTGTAAACAATAAATGATTAATGAACGGGTTTATCTAACTATATGTTTTACAAACAAATAAGAATGAAAGTGAACGGGTTTATCCAACTATATGTTTTATAAACGGATGAGAATGAAAGTGACCGGGTTTATCTACACTATGTGTTTTATAAACAAAAGAGAAAGAAAGAGAATGAGTTTATTAAAATGTTTGTTTTATAAACGAAAGAGAAAGAAAAGATATAAGTGTTACATTGCCTATATGTCCGAGTATGGTTACACCGAAGCAAGTCTTGAGGTAGTAGCATAGTCTTAGTGACTGGTGCTACCCAAAGCCTATGGCAGTGTCATTGCATGAGTTGCATGCTTGCCATATGAATAACGGGTACAGTGCTCGCCAGGGCCCTGTAACCGGAGATGTTGCAACTAGTTTAACAGTGGTACGGTATTAGGTACCCACTTCTCAATAAAACCGATATTGGTATTTTCGGTACCGGTATGGTACCGATCTCATCCCTAATGTGACTCAAGAAGGAGAATACGAAGTGAAGATGCTTCAACAACAACGTTGGCGACACCGCGATACTCAGCTTTATCACTGAACCGGGAGACAACATGTTGACGTTTGGAGGATCAAGAAACAAGGTTATCACCAAGGAACAAATAAAACCCTAATGTAGACTGACGAGTATCAGGACATGCCACCCAGTCGAAATCAGTATAAGAAACCAGACGATCAACAGAAGAAGGACGCAACTATAGACCGTGGTGAACAACAAAGGCAATTTTTGGACGCGTCAATGTTAGATACTGCAAAGCAGTAGCAAGACCATGATAGAGAGTAGGATCAGCCATGAGTTTTCTGGCTAAGAAAAGTTTGGCCTTATTATCCATGGGAGTGCTGCAAGGATTACACGTGACCATATCAGCGCTTGTAAATTGTAATGATATCTCGAGCAAAGGCAGTCTGCGAGAGAAATAAACCAGACGCATTGCGAGTAGCAGCAATGCCAAGAAAGAAAGATAAAGGATCTAGGTCAGTTATGGCAAACTCAACAGATAGGCAAGAGATGACCTAAGTGACAAGAGTTGGAGAATAAGTAGTGAGAATGATGTCATCAACATACAAGAGAAGATAGATGACATCGAAATATGCACAAAGAGGTGTCTGATTTGCTACTTATAAACCCAATGGAAGCAATGTAGACAACAAAGTGATGTATCAGGCACATGGAGCTTGCTTGAGGCCATATAGGGCCTAGCTAAGTCTACACACATGTTTCGGGCGCGTGTGGTCGACATATCCCGGAGGTTGTTTCATATAGATAACTTCAGCAAGATCACCATTCAGAAAGGCATTCCTGACACCCAGCTAATGAATAAGCCAGTGTCGAGAGACACCAATGCTAAGAAAAGTGCGAATGGTGGCCGGTTTGACTGCCAAACTAAAAGTCTCATCAAAGTCCATATGAGGTTGTTGAGAAAAGCCTTGAGCAACAAAACGACTCTAGTATCGTTTAAGCTAACCATGGTTGTCAAACTTATGACAATAAAACCAACGACACCCAACATTGTTAGCACGAATAGGACATGGGAGAAGCTCCCAAGTACCATTGGACGGAAGTGCTGACATCTCAGAATCCATGGCGGATTTCCAATTCGGATCACACATAACTTGAGCGGTCGTCCGGGGAATGGGCGAATGCTCAACGGTGGTCGATAGGTTAAGAACCTCACTGGTTTTGAGAGAGCCTATTTGACTCAGAGTGACCATTAGATGACCAAACGTCGGGGGTCGGTGGCGAGTTGGATGGGATGGAGTTGGCACACCAGTCGGTGTTGGTGGCGAGTCTGATGGGATAGGACCATGCATGATTATCAATGGTGTTAAGGAAGATGTAGAAGGACTTTCACCAAATGAAAGATGAGGAATAATCGAGTCGAAAGACTCCATATCTGTAGAGGGGTAGGTCCTGACATCCGTCAGCGTAGGGGGTCGTGGTCGGAGAGTGGGGCTACTGGTTCTCGTAGGAACAGGGTCTTGCGATTCAAAGATCGAGTATTCAGACAACAAGGAGGAGGAGTGAAATGAGAATACAGGAAGTGAGTCTCATCAAAGGTGACATAATGTGAGATAATAACCCATCACATAAGGAGATCCATGCATCGATAACCTCGTTGATTGCCAGACGTACCAAGAAAGAGACAAGCAGTAGAGTGTGGTGATAGTTTGTGAGGAACAGTCGAGGAAAGACTGGGGAAGAACCCATAAAGCACTTCAAATGGTGCACGAAAGGAGAGAGTGGTGGTAGGAAGGAGGTTGAGAGTATGGACAACCATGTTCAAAGCCTCTACCTAGAACGTGGGCGGAAGAGAGGTATGTAACAGGAGGGTACGAATGATGTTGTTAACCGTTCGGATAATACATTTAGCTTTGCCATTTTGTTGAGACGTTTAAGAATAGGAAAAATAAAATTTAATGCCATGTTTTTTAAGTAGTTCCAGAAAAGTTCTATTGTTAAATTCACGACCGTTATCGCATTGAAAAGCTAGAATACCCGCTTTGAATTGGTTTACAACATACGCACAAATTTAACAAAAACTATAAAAACATCATATTTAACACGCAAAGGAAACACCCATGAAAAATGTGAGAAATCATCCAGGAATAAGATATAATATTTGAAACTAGTTAAACTGAGAACTGGGGTAGTCCACTCACTAGACTGTATAAGTTCAAACAAAACGACTAGTTTTGCTATCAGACTTTTAGAACGGAAGACGACAATGTTTACATAGTTGACAAGAATAACAGACATGTAACAAATTACTAGAACAAGGAATAAGTTTATAAGAAACTAACCATGGTGAGCATATTGCTTCAGTGTTGGGGTGTGACCCCAATATTACGATGTAGACGACGGAACATCTTTGATGACGAAATATCTTTAGCATCGGTGACCGATGCCACCTAAGGAAATATGCAATAAAAACACAAAGCGAAATCATTGCGTAAAAGAGTTTATGGGTTTAAAACATTGAGTAAATAAAACTTTAAGATAAAAATATTAAGAAATTCAAAAGTCAAAAGATCAAAACAAAATTGTTGAAACTTTAGTAGTTAAACAGAATCAACTCTTTAATTTACTACCAAACTTTCTTATTCAGTTACATGTCTATAAATCAAAAGCTATATTTTTTAAACTTATACAGAAACATTCTTCTATGTCTAAATCTTATAATCCAAAATAGCCTCTTTATTGAGAATTTTTCCAAAATACACTTTATTGAGAATTTTGGAAATCAACAGAGGTGTGACGGTTCTTATGTCTAGTTGGCTATTATAGACGCTTTACTGAGAATTTTTCCAAAATAGCCCAGCCCTTGACAACCTTGACTTAAAAAGAAAAGAAGTTCGATTGGAGTGACAAACAAGAATCTGTGTTTCAGTAATTAAAGTAGAAGTTGTGTTGTGCACCGATCCTATCATTTCCAGAAGAAACAGAAAGTTTTGTTGTGTATTGCGATGCATAACACCAGGGTCTCGGTTGTCTCTTAATGCAAAAAGAGAAAGTCAGCGCGTATGCATCCTTACAGCTTAAGATACTTGAGAAGAATTATACTACTCATGACCTGGAGCTGGGAGCGGTCGTGTTTGCACATAAAATTTGGAGACATTACCTCTACGGTACAATATGCGCTATTTTTATCGATCATAAGAGTCTACAACACATTTTCGACTAGAAAGAATTAAACAGGATACAACGAAGATGGGTAGAACTACTAAATGCTACGATTGTGACATTCGCTACCATCCTGGTAAAGAAAATGTCGTAGCCGATGCTTTAAGCAGGAAAGAAAGAGTCAAGACTCTTCGAGTGCAAGCATTCGGAATGACAATTCACACGAGCCTCACCACTCAATTACGTAATGCCCAACGGGAAGCACTCAAGGAAGAGAACTTGAAGGACGAATCCTTATGAGGTATGGATAAACAATTATAGACCAAGTCCAATGAAGCCCGTTACTTCATGAATCGGATTTGGGTGCCACGTTTTGGAAATCTACGAGAATTAGTATTACACGAAGCACACAAGTCCAGGTATTCGATTCACCCAGGTCCGACAAGATGTATAAGGATCTCAAAGAGTTATACCAGTGGCCTAACATGAAGGCAGGCATTGCTACTTATGTGAGTAAATGTCTACCTTGTTCCAAGGTTAAAGCAGAATATCAAAATCCATCAGGACTCTAGCAACAATCCGAGATACCAAAATGGAAGTGGGAACAAATCTCTATGGAATTCATCACAAAACTACCCAAGACATCAAATGGTTACGACACTATTTGGGTAATCGTCGATTGATTAACAAAATCTGCACACTTCCTACCGATCAAAGAGACAGATAAGATGGAAATATTAACTAGAATATATCTAAAGGAAGTCGTCTCGAGACACGGAGTGCCAACTTCTATCGTCTCAGATAGAGATAGTCGCTTCACTTCAAGGTTTTGGAAATTGTTACAAAAAGCGTTGGGTACACGCTTAGACATGAGCACCGCATAACACGGACGGTCAGAGTGAAAGGACTATCCAAACCCTTGAAGATATGCTCAGAGCATGTGCAATAGACTTTGGAAAGAGTTGGGATACTCATCTACCCTTAGCCGAGTTCTCTTATAATAACATCTATTACACAAGTATTAAATCCCACCGTTTGAAGCACTTTGTGGTCGAAAGTGTCAATCACCATTACGCTGGGCGAAGGTCGGTGATAGCCAACTCACCAGCCCTGAAATCATTCAAGAAACAACCAATAAAATCTTCAAGATTAGGGACAGAGACCGTCAAAAGAGCTATGCTGACGTAAGACGCAAACCCTTGGAATTCCAAGTTGGAGACAATGTACTCTTGAAAGTCTCACCTTGGAAAGAGGTTATCATGTAACACCTAGAAATTTCCCAAAGAAAAGAAAGGATTAAAATTGTCAATATCCATAAGTTCAGGGGCTAGAATGAGAATATTCAAAGTTCAAGAACCAAAAGTGAAAATTTGGAAATCAGCCATGTAACAGACCGTCATGAGCCGGTAACGGTCCGTTACGGCCATGACGGACCGTCATGAGCCGGTGACGGTCCGTGACGCAAAACCACCAGCGGTTTAGCGTTTTTGACACGTGTATGCTGACTCATAACTCTTGACGGACCGTCACGTCCGGTAATGGTCCGTTACGTAGTCCGGAAGTGCGTAGCTGCCAAGGCAAGGTGTGACGGTCCGTCACGGACCCAAATCTTGCCCTATAAATAGATGGTCGAGCTCAGAGCATTTAACACACAATTAAAACTCATTTACACACACACAAACACTCTTGAGTTCCGATCTCGAGCCCTGGTTCGTGTACGAGAGTCCGGTTTCTGGCCATTCGACTTCAAATTGCCGTAGATAGTGCAGAGGTAAGGTTCCGACCTCCTATTAAGCTATGGTTATACACCATTAAGTTAGGTTTGTATAATTGAGTAATGTACTTACTTATCTAGGAACTCTGCCCGAGATGTTTGCCACATTACTGATTACTAAGCCGAAATACCGTCCAGGTGAGTTCTTAAACTGTGATGCATGTGAACTAACCATGACTATGTTATGGTTGATTTTATGAAAACATTTTAAGTGTCTTGAAATGACTGCACCGATTGTATATATGTATAACGCATTCTAAGCGCATATTGTGTTTCACTTGTAACACCCAAAAAATGTAAACATAAATTTAAACACCTTGCGGAAAATAGGCCCATATTTTTTTTTCTTTTTAATTAAGAACTCATTTCACCAAAAGTAACACCTCATATAATATTATACCAACATGCACCCAAAGAGTACTTATAAAACGCACCCGAGTTTTCTCATAAATTTTCGATATGACCCATTCGTAAAATAAACAACCCTTTCAAAACATTAACCTGTTTAGACACCAAATAAACCAAACCAAGTGACCAAAAAATCCTTGGACACATCGACGTATAATAATTCAACATGGAGTTTATACTCCAAACGCCAATACAAAACCACAGTATAGATGAATGACTTTACAAACTGACAATGCAAAATCATACGCCCCGACAACTCCAAATATCCATCCCGTTGACCCGATCCCTTGACTTGATCACCAATGCCTTTCACCATTTAAAACTATCACATGACATCACCCAAAGGTCAGTTAACTCATAATTCAAATATTTCTATGGTATTAGTCCCGTGACCACATATATATATATATATATATATATATATATATATCTAATAATGTGTTTATCACCCAAACCAATAATTGAGGATGGTTTATTTATTCACTTATCTTTTAAGTAGGGTTAGGCCACCTCTTTGACCCTCTTGTTACTCCAAGATAAATGCCTCCAATTAATCACCATAGATATGCAATCCAAGTCGACCCGCTTAATCCACATATCTTGACCACCTCCGTGTATAAACGACTCTTCATACCTTCACATCACCACCATCATAACTAATTAGCCGAAGCTAAGTGAGGACTCACATTCTGCATATAATTATGCGAATACGATTTGAATATATAAACTCGAAGTGTGTCAAGTTTCATCCCCGGGGCACGACTCCCACAACGGTTTAAAACTCTGTTGTACATTTCTTTGTTCTCTTTTTCTCACGACCCCGACACCGGGTCGTTTCACCTTTGATATCCCTGTTAGTACGAATTTAAAACACTACAAATGCCATTAGTAGGTTAGTTCACACCGTAAAGATTAAACAACATAATACACCGACATTCATTTTATTTCACATCACAACCCGCCCGGTTAACAACTTATTACCATCCTACCATATACCCTTGTTATTAGTTAATCATAACACCCTCCCTTAGTATGTAAATCACATTATTAACCACGTAATATTGAAGGGTATATTTACTGTGGAGTAACAATCTTGTGACTCCATGAACACAATATTACATACTTATTTTTAGAATGGTAAACTTATTTATGCATGAGCTTTTATGTCTACTTAAGAAGAATTATCAATGGTTAGGTAAGCACTCCATCCATAGTTTCAATGTATGTTAAGCAAACAAAACCATGTGAAAATAGTCACGGCGTATCAGTACGCCACTTGTCGTACGAGTACGCCACTCAGAAAATAACTTTTTAGCGTAATGAGGCCGTAAGGCAGAGAACTTCTCCAGGTCTAGCGTAAGAGTACACTGTAGAACCAAAGACTGATTGTTACAAAATTATTCTAAGTACAAATGCTGCTGATAGGCTTATCAGCAGCATTCAGCACAAGTTGCTGCTGATAGGCTTATCAGCAGCATTCAGCACAAGTTGCTGCTGATAGGCTTATCAGCAGCGGTCATCCATGTTTGCTGCTGATAGGCTTACCAGCAGCAACCTTCACTCTTTGCAGCTAATAGCTCTATTCACTGAAAACCAAACGCTGCAGCTGACTATCCAGGCCAAGCGTCTCTGACACCTTTCTGCAAAAGCAACTGACAGACTCAAAGCAGAAGGAACCGCTATGGTCAACCAATGACGGACAACAATACACTTCTCCAAGCATGCAAACAATCATGAATAAAGAAAACGTTTCAGAAAAGTTAACTAGATTAGCCTTTACGTGTAATGTAAATTAATAAACAAGATCAACGGCTTGTGTTCGATCTGATCCTTAGAATCAAGGGTCTGTCTTGATTCTAAGTTACTATAAATACTGAGTTGCCACTTCATTGTAAGTGTGCTTGTAGTGCTTGTCATACTTATTCATTGAGTTTCTCACTTGTAATCTTTGCATTCACAAAAGCTTAATACAACAGTGTTTATCAGTATTCTTTGTGTTTACTTGATTATAAATTGTGTAGTTGATTTTGTTTCCGCCAACCTCAACTAAGAACAGAACCATCTTGTATTCTCACGATCCTACAAGTGGTATTAGAGCTTTGGCTCAGATTAAACAAACTAACATTTGTCTAATCATCTCTGGTTCTATTCTAAACTCTCTCTTTGATCAAGTCACCCAAAATCAAAACAAAAATGGCACAGAGCAATGGCTTTGAAGATATTGGCAGCATCAACCGACCACCAAGGTTGGTATCTGGAGAAGACTATGACATGTGGAAAAATCGCATGGAAAGCTTCTTCTGTTACCAGGAATAAGGAATGTGGAGATCCATCAAGGAGGGTCCATATATTCCCATGGTGGCCTCTGCTGATGGTGGAGGGCTACAAGTCCCGAAGGAAACCTCCAAGTACTCTGAAGAGGACATCAAGAAAATGGAGGTGGACTTCAAGGCACTAGGAGCCATCCAAATGTGCCTTCCAAATGAAGTTTTTCACAACTTCAGAAGTTACAAAACTGCCACGGAGCTCTGGGAGGCGCTGGAGAAGATGTTTGCTGGCTCTGAAGAAGTCAAAGAGAACAGAAGGGACATACTGAAGCAGCAGTATGAGAACTTCGTCTGGAGGGAAGGTGAGTCCTTAACTATTTTATATAACAGATTTACCTATCTTGTAGGTGAACTGCAGTGCTCCAAGGTAAAGCTGGAGAATGAAGACATTCTCAAGAAGTTCATAAGATCTCTTCCTAGTTGTTGGACATTATACACTGTGTCCATCAGAAGAACAGAGAATCTGAAGACTCTTCAGATGACTGAGCTCTTTGGCATGCTCAAAACCTATGAATTAGAAATGATTCAAGCTAAAGAAAGGAGCTCCAGTTATCAATCAGCTACCACTTCCTCCACTACCTCCTCAGCGCTTCACTCTGATCATTCCGGTCCTAGTCCAAGCAGCTACTATCCTCCCATTGTTACTCACCCTCAGACCCCAACCGCTTCACAATCTAACTCATCACCATTTCTTCTTGAGGCACCTCCTCAACAGCCAACCTCTACTGCTTTTGTCTCTGACAACTCAAGCAGCATGTACTTCATAAAAGAGGATCTGGAATGCTTTCATCCAGATGATCTTGAAGAAATGGATATTCAGCACTCATATGCCATGCTCTCCCTCAGAGCAAAAAGGTTCTATTCTAGAACCGGGAGATCAGTTCCAAGCAACAACTCAAACACCAGAGTTGGGCTTGATAAAAGCAAGATCCGATGTTACAACTGTAACCAAATGGGTCACTTTGCTAGGGAGTGCAAGGCACCTAAAGCCAATCAGGGTGCCAGCCATCAAAGACAAGGTTACCAAGGTCAGCCCAGGCAGCAGCAAGGAACTACTCCAGCACAGACTGCAGCCTGTGCAAATGTTGGAACTTCAGACTTTGACTGGAGTTTTCAATATGAAGATGTTCCTGCCTCCAACCAAGCACTTATGGCAGACAATGCAGAGATACCACCTCAGGTATTTGAACATCTTTGCTCTCAAGCTTACATTGACAAAGTTTTAGGTTATAGAAAGCATAACCAAAATCTGATAGATCAAAATGAAGAGTTTCTTCAAATGGAATCTGAGTTCAAAAAGGTTGAAATCACTTACAAAGAAAAAATTGAATGCCTTAAGAAAGAGATTTCATCTCTAAAACATGAATAAACCAACCTTGAAACTCAGATTGATGATCTATTAGTAAAACTTAAATCAACCAGAGCTGATCTGGCAGAACAGAAAGTTCATGTTGAAAAATATGAATTTTCTTCTAAAAAACTACAGAGACTTCTAGATATTCAAGTCCATGAAAAGGTAAAGCTTGGAGGACTTGGATATGGCAAGGAACAGTACAATACTGTTCCTCATCCAGCTGACTATGTTGCCATCTATGAACCAAGCTTCGATGTTGCAAAACTCGACACTGCAAACAGAAATCTTGATCCTCCAATGGATGAACCCCTTGTTAAAGACTGCACTACCTCATCAGAATCTGAGTTAACCTTCTCAGACCATGATGAAACCAGTACAGCCTCATCTGAAGCTGTTCTGAATAGAGTCCCAGTCCCTACTGTTCTCCCAGCTTTTCCAGCCCCTGTACCATTCAAACAGATCAGGATCAGCTATCCTCCAGGTGGAAGAGAGCTAAACATTGAAAAGGGACAGACATCAGGACCCACAAACTCCAAGCCTCAGTTCATGCCAAATCAGAAGAATCAGCAACAGGTTAGAAGAGTTACAACCAAGAAAACTCAGTTCAGAAACTCTTCTTCTCCACCAAGGAAGCAGCAGCCCAAAGCTCAGCAGTCCTGCATCATATGTGGGGAATCAAACCACTTTGCTGCAAAATGTCAGTTTAACCCCTTCAACCAGATCCTTCTTCAATCAGCGCATAAACAAAAGAAGGATCAGCATACTTCAGTTGATAGGCCATCTGCAGCCAGTAGAAGAGTTGAAACTGCAGAAAAACACAAGCAGCAGCAAAAGGCAAAGCCTTCAGCAGCCACCAAATCTGCTGCTGCTCAAACAAAGCAGTCAGCAGCAAAAACTAAATCTGCTGCTGCTCCAACTAAGCCTTCAGCAGCAAAAGCAAAATCTGCTGCTGAAAGGCCAAGGCCATCAGCAGCAACATCTGCAGCTGATAAACTGAAGCCATCAGCAGCAAAACCTGTCGCTGCTGACAAGCCAAAACCTGTCGCTGCTGATAGAGCAAATTCATCAGCTGCCAAAGCCAAATCCGCAGCCGATAAAGAAAAGAGAACTAGAAAACCACTACTTAAGCAATGGAAAGCCAAAATCTCTGCTCCTGTCAGCAAAATCATCATCGGTGCTGTTGAATGCACGCATGATGAATCAGAAAGTCCAAGAACTCTTTTCTTCAAAAAGGAGAGCTCTTGGACCACTCCCACTAACTAAATCTCTTTCATGTGCAGGGACAGCCAGGTAACAAGAATAACACCTGGGTGGTAGATAGCGGCTGTTCCAGGCACATGACAGGCAACAGGTCCATCCTCTCCAACTTCAGACATTTCAATGGAGGATATGTTGCCTTTGGGAGTGACTCAAAAGGTGGATCTATCACTGGACAAGGCACTGTGTCCAATGAGAGGATGAGCATTGAAAGAGTCAACTATGTTAAAGAACTTGACTTCAATCTCATGAGTGTTTCCCAAGTATGTGATCAAAAGCATTGGATGCTCTTCACTGACAAAGAATGCTTTGTGTTAGCTCCTGGCCTGTCTAAACCCCCGCCAGAGAAGATTCTCCTAACTGCTCAAAGAAAGGACAACTTATATGTGCTTGACATGAATGAAGTCACTCCATCTGGTAGTGTTTCATGTTTTCTGTCAAAGGCATCAGTTGATGAATCCGCTCTCTGGCACAGGAGGTTAAGCCATGTTAACATCAAAACAATCAATAAATTAGTGAAAGACAATCTTGTCAGAGGGCTTCCTGACAAAGAATTCCAACTAGACGATCACTGCATTGCCTGCTTGAAGGGAAAACAACACAAGAGTTCCCATAAGCCCAAGACATTGAACACAAATGACACTCCTCTCCATCTACTACATATGGATCTCTTTGGTCCTACAAATGTCATGTCAATGGGCAAAAAGTCCTACTGTCTGGTGATCACTGATGACTTCTCCAGATTCTCTTGGGTATTCTTCCTAAGAACAAAAGATGAAACTGCTGAGATTCTCAAATCCTATATTCTCAGGGTAGAGAATCAAAGCAATATGAAGGTAAAGATCATAAGGTGTGATCAGGGAACAGAGTTCAAAAATCACACTTTGAACAGTTTCTGTGAGAGCAAGGGCATTGAAAGGCAGTACAGTGCTCCAAGAACTCCTCAACAAAATGGGGTTGCTGAAAGAAGAAACAGGACTCTGATTGAATCAGCAAGATCTATGCTGGCTGACTCAAAGCTGCCCCTTACTTTCTGGGCAGAAGCAGTAAGCACAGCTTGTTATGTGCAGAATAGAGTCCTTATTGTTAAGCCTCTCCAGAAAACTCCCTATGAACTCTGGCTCAAAAGAGTTCCCTACATTGGCTTCCTGAAGCCCTTTGGATGTCCATGTACCATCCTCATCACACATGGAGTTCTTCCTAAATTCGGTGCAAAGTCTGATGAAGGTTACTTTGTGGGTTACTCCTCTCAATCGAAGGCCTACCGAGTGTTCAATTCTAGGACTCGGATTGTGGAAGAATCTGCTAATGTGGAATGCAGGGAACACGTTGTCTGTGAACAAGGCAAAGGTCCCAACTGGCTTTTTGATATAGACTCCTTCACCCAGATATTTGAGCCCCTCATATTCTCAAATATGGAGCCTCCTTCTTCAAACTCAACACCTTCTACCTCAACCTCTTCTTCTGACTACAGACTGGAGTTTCCCAGTCCCTACATCAGGATGAAAAGGCCATCCATTGATCCTCCATCAGTGGCAGAAGCTATTGAAGCCAGTGCAGGTGAAGCCGGTACATCCAACACCACAAGCAGCAATCTCTCTGACAATGAAATCCTAAATGAAGCCTCCTCAATTCATGCTGAAGAGGCCTCTGATGCTAATGCTGCTGACTATGTGGAACACAATGATCAGATCCTCCAAGCTCCTCTCCACACATCTGAAGACAATACTGATCTAAACCACAGTAATCTTGAAAAGGGAATACGGCTGGATGTGATACCTGCACAGAGAATAAACAAAGAGCATCCTCTGGAAAACATCATTGGCCAAGTCCACACAGGCATCCAGACAAGAAGTAAGTCTCATGAAGCCAACATTTGTTTGTTCTCTTGCTTTCTATCACAGGTGGAACCCAAAAGGATTGATGAAGCTCTCAAGCACAACAGCTGGATTGAAGCAATGCAGGAAGAATTGCTACAATTCAAAAGACAAGATGTTTGGAAGCTTGTTGATCTTCCACCTGGTCAAACAGCCATTGGAACAAGATGGGTCTTCAGAAACAAGCAAGATGAGAGGGGCATCGTAGTCAAGAACAAAGCCAGACTGGTAGCTCAAGGTTACACTCAAGAAGAAGGCATTGACTATGATGAAGTTTTTGCTCCTGTTGCCCGTCTGGAAGCCATTAGAATTTTTCTGGCTTATGCAGCATCCAAAAACTTTATGGTCTATCAAATGGATGTGAAGAGTGCCTTTCTGTATGGCACGATTGATGAAGAGGTCTATGTCAAACAGCCTCCAGGCTTTGTAGATCCTGCACATCCAAATAAGGTCTTAAAACTGGACAAAGCTCTCTATGGCTTACACCAAGCCCCAAGAGCCTGGTATGAAACTTTATCTGGATATCTACTTAGCAACAACTTCAGAAGGGGGGCCATTGATCAGACGCTTTTCATCAAAGATGAAGGGGGCGAAATTTTGTTGGTCCAGATTTATGTTGATGACATTATCTTTGGATCTACAAGAAAGAAGCTCTGCAAAGACTTTGAAGTTCTGATGCATTCCAAATTTGAAATGAGTTCAATGGGTGAACTAAATTTCTTTTTAGGACTTCAAGTCAAACAGGTACCAACTGGAATCTTCATAAGTCAATCCAAGTATGTCAAAAGCATCTTGGAGAGGTTCAAAATGACTGACTGCTCTGCTGCAAGAACTCCTATGCAAGTGCACCATCAATTATCTCCGGATAAAGAAGGACAAGACACTGATCAACATCAGTACCGAGCAATGATAGGGTCTCTCATGTACCTCACTGCCTCAAGACCAGATATCATGTTTGCAGTTTGTCTCTGCGCAAGATTTCAAGCAGCTCCAAAAGTGTCTCATCTTCAAGCTGTCAAAAGGGTTCTTCGATACCTAAAGGGAGCTCCAAAACTTGGGCTATGGTATCCAAATAATGAAAATGTCAATCTCTATGCCTACGCTGACAGTGACTATGGGGGTTGTAACTTGGACAAAAAGTCCACATCTGGGGGATGTCAATTTCTTGGAGGAAGGCTCATCTCATGGCAATGCAAAAAGCAAACATGTGTTTCTACTTCAACAGCTGAAGCAGAATACATTGCAGCTTCAAGCTGCTGTGCACAGGTCATCTGGATCCAAAATCAAATGCTTGACTATGGAATGACCTTCATGCAAACTCCAATTCACATTGACAACATGAGTGCTATCTCTATCACAAACAATCCGGTGCAGCACTCAAAGACAAAGCACATCGACATCAGGTACCATTTCATAAGAGATCAAGCTGAGAAAAGGAGAATTATTTTAACCAAAGTTCATACAAATGAGCAATATGCTGATCTGTTTACAAATCCTTTTGATGAAGCTAGATTCAGATATTTAGTTGAATCAATTGGTATGATGAACTTTGATTAAAATCCATCTCAAGTTTCTCCTTAAAATGTGTCTTTTTGTCCCTTGTTGTAAATAACAGTTATGGGTCAGCAGCATTTTTGTCCTTTAGCTGCTGACAGGTAAAAGCATCAGCAGCAAAAGTTTTGCCACTGATAGCTTTAAGTTATCAGCAGGTACATGTTTCCTGCGGATAGCTTTAAGGCTTTCAGCAGCAATTCCTTTGCTGCAGATCTTTAAACCTTTCAGCAGCAAAATCTGCTGCTGACAGACTTATCTTTCCGCAGCAACCAAGTTTGCAGCGGATAGGCTTATCCATCAGCTGCAACCAATTTTGCTGCGGATACTCTTATCTTTCAGCAGCAATCAAGTTTGCTGCTGATGGGTAAACATAAGTCTAAATTAACTTTTACCCGCTGTAAAATTTACCGTCAGTCCCTTCCATGACTGCCTTGGTGTATTACAGCTGTAACAACGAAAAGTGAAACAGGTTGTACTGTACAAGTAAGGTTGCTTTTTCTTCGTCTGCCGTTATATCACAATCACAAACGTTCCCTCAACCTCTTCACATTCTATTTCAAACCTATCTCCCATCACTTTCACTCCCGTCCCCACAGCATTCAAAACCCTCCATAACTACCATTCAAACACCCTTCTTTCTTCCCTCCAAATCCATAACAATGGCAGTCGCCGACATAAACATCCCCAACGACAAGTTTGCTCCATACCACAACCTCACTGCATACCTAATAAAAGGCAAGAAGTCCGAGGGTTTCGACGGTATGATCGACTTCCTCTGTCGGTCCAAAATTTACCATGCCCTAACCGTCAACCCAACCATATATACTTCACACATGGAAGATTTTTGGAGCTCAGCCGTGTATTCTACTGAACAGGGCACTCCTCAAATCAGAGGCACAGTAGACGGTAAGGAAATGATCATCACTGAAGCAAAGCTCCGCCAACACCTCAAGCTTCAGGATGAAGGGGACGCCCTCTCTTACCCAAGAGACGTATACATGAGGACCTTTGTATCCATAGGGTACACTGGGAATCAAACAGAGTATACGATAGAGAAGGAACTCATGGGTCCCAATTGGAAGTATCTCTGCCACACTCTTCTCCAATGCATATCTCAAAAGAGGAGTGGCTGGAACCAACTAAGCTCCGGACTTGCATCGGCAATTCACGGTATGATAACTGGAGCAGGTTTTAATTTTTCCCACCTCATTTTTGAAGGTTTGAGATACAACCTTCAAGAAGGGGTGAAATCTCAGTTCTTTATGTACCCAAGATTCTTGCAGGAAGTGTTCAACATTGAGCACCAAGATCTTTCAAAAACTACAAGAATCTATGTAATGCTGGGACATAAGAACAATATATTTCAAAGCATGAGAACAGTTTCTTCCAAGTTCTTCGGGGCCGATGTTCCATTGTTATCTACAATGTTGAACACGCAGAGTGCCCAGGGTGACAGTTCAGCAAACCCAGCTGATACTGATCCCACACCCTCCACCTCACTGCCACAAACTCAAACTACTGTTTCCCTTGATCGAACCCCTGTGCATTCTACTGAGGATGCACAGGCACATACATTACTCACCCCCAGTTTGATTGCTCAACCGGAACACAGGGCCCCGGTTGCAGCCAAGTATACAAGGAAGAGGGGCAAGAGAACTACTTCTTCTCTTGCCTCCAAGGCCCAAACCCAAGCCAACATCCCTCACTCAGAATCACAACATTCTAGTGAGAATATCATAAGGGAAAGCCACATTGCTAGGGAGACTCCTTCGGAAGTCTCTCTATTAGGATTAGGATCACTTCCCGGATCCATAGAACAGCCCTTCGAGCCATTCCTCTCTTCTTTGAACTTAAGTGTAGAGGAACCTGACCAAAGTGATGTACCTTCTCCAACTACCACTATCAAGGGGGTACTGATTGGTCTTGCTTCCGAAACACCCAGCCCAAGTTCTTCACCCTTGAAGGTCCACTCTGGGAGTATTGAAAGAGTGGATGTAGAAGAGGCTGTCACTACTGCTGGTCCATCAAATGACCAGGAGAACAGTGACAACATCTTTAAGACCTCGACCACGGCAACTCATGGTGAGGGTGTTTCCCTGGAAACTCCCCTCACTGAGAGGAATCCCTGGAGCCAAGAAACCACGGGTGATGGGGATGCTGAGGCTCGGCCTACGGCCCCATCTGGGTCCAAGGATTCCACAACTGTGGATGAGGACAGTCTGAAACTATACAACTTGGAATTGACGGCCAGGGTGGCTATGCTTGAGGCCGAAGTGTCCAAACTACGACACCAAGTCTTGATGCATGAAGCCCATCAATGTCCCTCCACGGCTTCTCCCTCTCTTGTCTCAGTGGGCACTCAAACAGATGCCTATATGTCCACTGATGCAACCAAAAAGGGGGAGAAAGTCTCTATGGAAGAAGACGAAGACAGCCTTGAAGACTGGATACAGGAGCAGGCTGCCTTCCAAAGCTCACTTTACAGGCCAGCTTTTGTACAGGTCTACGACTTGCCAGTATCAGAAGATGAAGAAGAAGAGATCTCTGAAGACTGGAAGTTGGTTGTCAGGGCTGTGGATGAAGTGCTGACTGATGTTGAAGGCAAAGATCAAACATCTACATTGGTCAGCATCATCCCTGAAGCAGCAGCCATCATAGGTCAATCCACTACCCCCCAAATCTTCAAATATTCAAAGAAGCTAGAGTTTGACTCTATTCTAGCTTGGGGGTATGATGGATCAGCTGAGAGGTTCTGGACTGGATGGGAGTTTAGCGGAGTAGAAGAGCTGAACTGGAACTCACTCAATGCCCTCCAAGTCCTACAACTATATCTATCTAACTGCATCAACTCTTCAACGGATCTCTCAGCAGAACTTGCCATTGGCAGGTTCTATGACCTGATGGAGGATAATCTACCCAAGTTCAGAAGACTCCTACAAACAGCAAGACGGGTAGCTTATCCTGAATCTTCGTCGGCCACAGAAAGAAGACTGTCTCCCAACAATCTTGCAATAACAAGGAGCAGTCTTCTCACTGAAGAAGGAGTTCTGGGCCTTCAAAGATTTCTGTATGCCTTCCTGGTCAAGGACTCGGACGTGCTAGGATGGGTAAGCACTAGGCTCCTTGACCACGCTTTCTTCCTAAGCAACGGTTCTGCTCTCATCATCAACACCGGGAACATCCTTCAGCTACCAACAAATTTCCTCCACAAGATCTATCTACTAAAAGCCAACATCTGCAATGTCAACTCCCTTGAAAGCCAGGCGATGATAGCAATTATCAAAGCTCACCTTGAGAAGGAAGGAAGGATTGATGAGGAAGAAGATGTGTCATCCTCTGACACTGACTCCAACTCAGATTCCCCTCCAGTTAACATCTGCGCTGCAGCTTATGAAGCAAGATCCTCTGTGAGAGAAAGGCTGCTAGAACTTACAGATCCTGAGTGCCAAACTGAAGAGCTTCCCTTATCTACCTCTCAACATGCCAATGAAGCCGAGGCAGAGATCCCAACAGCACAACAATCAGCTGTTTCTGTGATCAGTGAAGCCAGAGCAGAGGCATCCAATGTTAATAAAGAGAAGTGCATCATGACAAAAGAGGATGAAGAGAGGTTGCAAAAGGAAAAGAAAGAGAAAGAAGAGAGAAGAAGGAAAAGAGAAGAAGAAGAGTTGGCTGAAGAGATGGCTCAAAAACAAAGGCATGAAGATAGAAAGGCAGCCATACTTCTCAGACAACAGACAATCCAGCTGTATGCCAAACAGCTGGATGAAATGAAGGTAAAAGTCCATGCAGGGTCTCAAGTTGAGGAAGATGAACAACTTGCTAGACAGCTGCAGGAACAGTTTGCAAAAGAAGAAGAAGAAGAAGCTAAAAAGAAAAGGAAGGAAGATGCTAAGTTTAGAATCACTGATTCTAAATTAGCAAAAGAATTAAGGGAGGAGTGGACTGAAGCTCTGATCTCTCAAGGTGAGGATGCAGACCACCTTGAAAAACTGTCAAACAAAGAGATCTATAGAGCCTTCATGGGTCAGCAGGGGGAATTGGCAAGGAAAAAGAAAGATGAAGAGAAAGAAAAAGCTCAACAGAAGTCAAAGAAAGCCATTGCCCTTAATCTAAGGACCCATGAAGAAAGGAAGAAGATGACTGACTTCCTTAAGGCAAGGGGAGAAAGTGACAAAAGGTTAGGTCCCATGTCCTTCATGAACCTACAAGCCCTGTATACAACAGTGAAAAAGGAAGAGGAAGAAAGACTGGAAAAGAGACCAGTCAAGAAACAAAGAACCTCTGCACCAGAAACTACTTCCTCTCTCCAAACACCATCTACAAACATCCCCAAGCCTTCCACTCCTCCACCCAAAAAGTCCAAGTCATCCCACCCAGCTCCCACTCATCAACAGCCTCCCTTGAAGATACCCAAACCCACTCCTAAACCAGAAGACTCAAAAAATATAGTTAACTGGTTCTACAATTCACAAGATCAAGTGTTTGAGATATTCAGGGGGAGAACTGAGAGAAGAAGATCCACTTACAGGTCTGTTGATGAGGTTCTGCAATTACCTGATTCCGATCTTCAAAGAATTTTAGAGCTGGGTGAAGCTCATAAGCCTACAAATGAGAGTGGGAAACATCTTATGCTAGCTATCAGACACTACTTCAATCCTAGCAAAGATGTGGTCATGAATATCAAACCACTCAAGTCTCACTCTCCATTTGTATCTTGGTCCTATAATGCTGATTTGGATGAATTCACTTTGATTGATGTAAAGAAGCAGCAGATGAGATGTTCAAGCAAAGCTATCTACAAAATGCCACACAAAGACATCAAGACTCTGTCTGAACTTCCATTGAATAATCCCAGCAAGGATCAAAGAGGCTATGAGGTGGAAAGAATAGTCAGCCATATGCAAAAGCTTCAGCAACAAAGGGACTAGAAGAATTTTGGTAGCATCAGTCTAGGGGGAGTTTGTAGAACCAAAGACTGATTGTTACAAAATTATTCTAAGTACAAATGCTGCTGATAGGCTTATCAGCAGCATTCAGCACAAGTTGCTGCTGATAGGCTTATCAGCAGCGGTCATCCATGTTTGCTGCTGATAGGCTTACCAGCAGCAACCTTCACTCTTTGCAGCTGATAGCTCTATTCACTGAAAACCAAACGCTGCAGCTGACTATCCAGGCCAAGCGTCTCTGACACCTTTCTGCAAAAGCAACTGACAGACTCAAAGCAGAAGGAACCGCTATGGTCAACCAATGACGGACAACAATACACTTCTCCAAGCATGCAAACAATCATGAATAAAGAAAACGTTTCAGTAAAGTTAACTAGATTAGCCTTTACGTGTAATGTAAATTAATAAACAAGATCAACGGCTTGTGTTCGATCTGATCCTTAGAATCAAGGGTCTGTCTTGATTCTAAGTTACTATAAATACTGAGTTGCCACTTCATTGTAAGTGTGCTTGTAGTGCTTGTCATACTTATTCATTGAGTTTCTCACTTGTAATCTTTGTATTCACAAAAGCTTAATACAACAGTGTTTATCAGTATTCTTTGTGTTTACTTGATTATAAATTGTGTAGTTGATTTTGTTTCCGCCAACCTCAACTAAGAACAGAACCATCTTGTATTCTCACGATCCTACATACACCGATGGGCGTAAGGGTACGCCACACAGAAAATACAGTTTTGACAGCAACTCCATTTTTTTCCCTTTTGACCCGTTACAACAACACATTCACTTTCTACTTGTATAAACTCGACCAAACAATGTTTAGAGCACCAATAACATATTGAACACCTAATTAACACAAACTCCTTATATTACAACACCTTTTCTTTTATATTCCTCATATGCGTAAAATCCATATATGCTTTAGTTCATTTTAGAATTCAATAATCCACATATTTTACTCAACTTTAAATAAAGTTGTCAACTAATATCATATTTATGATGGAACCAAAACATACTTTCATTATTATAAATTAACTCCTTAATCACATTCTCATATTTAAACCACTTGCATATGGTTATTAAACTCATTGTGACACTTTATATTTTAACAAGTACAACATCTCAAGTAGCTTACTATTATGCATGAAATAGCAATAATAACCCACACGGTATAGAACTAGTCACAACCCGCTAGCTACAACTAACATAATTAGAGTCACTCACATTTTCCCGTATGAGTGTTATCGCCTTGTCACCCATTTGACCCGTTGCCATCCAAGCTATGTCACACCTATCTTGACAACAAGTCAATCTTTCAAACAACTAAAACACATGATGTGGATATTTCTTTCATCCAACACATGGATATTTATCCACTTCATTACATGTGTAATTAATAATTCATTATCCACTTTCACCCATTTGACCAGTTTGAAAGATTATCCTCCCTTTCTATTCAATTGAACCCAATTTTATATGTGCATTCAATAACATCAAATAGGTTTATCATAACCTTATGCCCACTAGTTAAAATCCTTTAACAAACCATTTTAATCAAGTAAACATTACAAATCATTCTAATTTCCACCATTTTATTGTTTTAGGCATTTAATAAAAAACCTTGTCGTCATAACTTTCAAATCACCATTTTAGTGTTAATATGAACTTGACCCATTAAGGCCTTCACCCAACATATTCTATTTCCATGTAATTAAAGATTCGTCGTGCTTTTTGGTTTTCTACTTAAAATTGTGTTCATATAACATCATAAACACTAGAACATACTCAATTACCCTACCAAATACTCCAGATTTGAAACCCCCAATTTGGGTCTCAAGAACCCTAATTTTCAAATCTTTAATTAGTTGAAATTAACTTGAATTTGTTGTTCATCTAGCTTTAGTAATACTAGAATAACCACCCTTACAAACAAATTGCCAAATAAAACCCCAAATTCTTGTTTACTAATATTCATGCATCAAACTCTTTACAAAATAAGAATCCTTGGATAATTAGAAAAAGAAGATGAATTTTACTTGGTTAATAGGAAGGATTGTGCAAACCAAATCTTTCAATCAAACATGCAATCTCAACAATTGAAGTTCTTGATCAATTTTGCTCTCCTTTTCCTTCTTCTCTCTAACCCACGACTCGCCATTTTCATTATAATCCAAATCAAGAATTGACTCATTGCAGTTTTAGTCCTTCCCTTTCTCAAATTAACCCTTTCTTCTCAAACTTAGGTTATTTAGTGGAATCAATAAACCCATCTACTTTCATTTTATTTAAAACACCCCCTTTAATATAATAAAATTAAATTTCTCCCCTTTAATCCCTAATTATGGGTTCTGTCAAGAATAACCCCCATAACTTTCAATTCCCCCAAAAACACCTATTTATTATGTAAGATTAATATTTATATAGAAATATATTTTAAATTCCACGAAAATCGGGATGTTACAATTTGTAATTTCATTAAATTTCACCCATTTGCGATTTAACACCCTCTTTAATAAAATACTATTTCACCGACACAAACTTACTTTAGAGATTAAATATTTATAAATATATAAAATATATTTTAATCCCATGAAATTCAGTATGTTATAAATCTACCCCCCTAAAAGGGTTTCGTCCCCGAAACCAAATTACCTTCTACAATAGGGTATTACTCCAGCTATTTGTTCACCTATCCCGATTACTCATTCACTTATGTTTATGTAGGAGTTTAATTAAACTCCGATTATCACCCAAACCCCTTAGGAGTACCATCAGTATGGATTTCATAATTTAGAATGACTTACTTGCATTTTTAAACATAGAATCCATCTCAGCTAGTTCACGCCCCGTTGCACATAACCAATGCAACTTGCACCCATCACGTGCCTTTAGCACCCACATGCAAACCTTTCTCCACTTTGATGCTACAACACTACATCAATTCTAACCAATTTCCCATAGTAGTGTACATAAGATTAATAATATCCACCAATTATCAATCAATCCCAACCCCTTTGAAGTTCATAGACTTCACCACTATACCGATTAAGGTTTTTGTCCTCACCCCATATCAGTCACATCCATTGAGATTCAATGATCCCATGGTGAATACAAATGTCATCTCCTCATCTTTTATTACTATCCTCATAAACATGGCTACATCAAGATCACATTAGGTCTATGTGTTTACTATTTCACTCGCGACATGGAATAGTCACTTAGCACTAATGATTCCTCGTTGTTACCATGTGATGTTTCAAGTCATAAAGTATATAGCAATTACTTACATTTTTTTTTTTTGAAAAAAACTTCGTTTACAACCAAGTCATGTAGGTTTAACCCATCCCTACATGTTCACACCATATGTTATATACATATATTCATTACCTCATTTTGATCAAAATCTAGTGATTTTTCACCTGCATTTGTGATTTAAGATCTCAACCCTCCCATTATTTATTTAGAAGATCTAGACTTCAAATTACCCATGAAATATTTATCTCCAAGTCCTACCATCCCCTTTGTACTTATGTATGACAACCGACATTTAAACAAGTATATACATTATACAAGTCCTATTAATATACCACCAATCAATTAATCATTTAGACATGCCAACTTTCTTTTCTACATGGAGCAGTTGACTCCATGTCCACCCATGAAGTATTTGACTTCATGTATCCCGTGAAGTTTTGACTTCACTTATTCCTTATGAAGTGTTTTAACTTCAAGTATTCACCTAATCCACCAACTTACTATTATTCCACAATGGTTTAACTTTATACCACATTAGTTAACTATACCAATTTATTACACACCACATTTTAGTTTGACTATTAACCACATAAGTCAACTACACCAATTTACCACACACCACATTTTAGTTTGACTATTAACTACATAAGTAAACTACATCAATTTACCACATACCACATTTTAGTTTGACTATTAACCACATAAGTCAACTACACCAATTTACCACATACCACATTTTAGTTTGACTATTAACCACATAAATCAACTACACCAATTTACCACATACCACATTTTAGTTTGACTATTAACCGCATAAATCAACTACACCAATTTACCACTTACCATATTTTAGTTTAACTATTAACCACATAAGTCAACTAAATCAATTTACCACATACCACATTTTAGGTTGACTATTAACCACATAAGTCAATTACGTCAATTTACCACATACCACATTTTAGGTTTTCTAGAATACTCCAATACATTTATCAACTGAAGTTTAACACTCACCCAAGATCTTATGATCTTCACCATTGTCTAATTTTGGTTTATTAAGATCCACACAAGCTTTTAACCATTCCTAATCCAATTCCACAAAATGAAATCCCCCAATTCATTTTACATTATACATTAATATTCCACAAAATGTAATAGTAACATAGTAAGATTTACTTACTAGTAATTTCTTCTTAGAACTGGAGAACACCGTCTCTAGTATTTAGAGATTTCCGCTCCAACACCTCTTAGGACTCCCGTCCTTTTGACTCCAGAGATCTTTGTCTCTATATCCGCCATGGGGTTATTTCACCCCTGTGTAGTATGATATGTGTTTCATTTCTATTGTCATGATATACCTCAGTTAATCATATTGTTTCTTGAACATCGGTGTCACAATATACCCATGTGACTCCCATAATTACCCCCCATTAGTGAGGTCACATCTCTCCTTTGTAACTACAAGTAGTCTCCTACGGGCGATCAACTCGTAGTATCCACCCACGGATGATCAGTCCGCGTAAACCAGATGGTCACCCACCAATGATGACTCTTACAACCTATCGTTCCCCCTTGTGACTCTGACAAAGAATGGTCACGCACCAGTGACTCTTACAATCGTATGGTCAATCCCATTTTAAACCTCTTTTAAACCGGATGGTCAACCACCAATGATGACTCTTACAACCGATCATTCTCACATATGACGTCTTTTGTAGCCAAAAGTCACACACTAGTGACAATCTCATCCGGTGGCTACTCATCAACAATCTTTTGTTTCAATCATTCTTGTCATCACAGAAATTCAACTCAATAAGTAGGATATGCTTACTTACTTTTCAGTACTTCTAACACAATCATGGCCATGCAAAGAGCACACTAGTACCATTTATAGATCGATACGCTGGCCATGTATATCAACCCACATACTATACACACATGTTCTTATTATTACCACAACATGTCAGACGCAACGAATTTCAGTTTGCATATCCGGTCACTACACATATCAATAAATTTCCACTTGATGTATATCAACTCACCTCATGTTCATTTAACACAAGTTCACATTCCCCTTGATACCTCCTCCATTAACCATGACGTTTAGTCATTAGTTGATATACTAATAAAATAATGAATAACCATAGAAATTTGTACTAACCTTATGTCTTCGGCTGCATGATCAAGTCTCGGGTCAACGGTTTCCCCCATCAAGAGCACTAAGGTTGAGTTTGAATACCACCATATATTCAAATCCCTCAACTTACGGCTTTGATACCAAGTTGTAACACCCAAAAAATGTAAACATGAATTTAGACACCTTGTGGAAAATAGGCCCATATTTTTTTTTCTTTTTAATCAAGAACTCATTTCACCAAAAGTAACACCTCATATAATATGATACCAACATGCACCCAAAGAGTACTTATAAAACGCACCCGAGTTTTCTTATAAATTTTTGACATGACCCATTCGTAAAATAAACAACCCTTATAAAACATTAACCTGTTTAGACACCAAATAAACCAAACCAAGTGACCAAAACATCCTTGGACACATCGACGTATAATAATTCAACATGGAGTTTATACTCCAAACACCAATACAAAACCACAGTATAGATGAATGACTTTACAAACTGACAATGCAAAATCATATGCCCCGACAACTCCAAATATCCATCTCGTTGACCCGATCCCTTGACTTGATCACCAACGCCTTTCACCATTTAAAACTGTCACATGACATCACCCAAAGGTCAATTAACTCACAATTCAAATATTTCTATGGTATTATTCCCATGACCACATATATATCTATATACACATCTAATAATGTGTTTATCACCCAAACCAATAATTGAGGATGGTTTATTTATTCACTTATTTTTTTAAGTGGGGTTAAGCCACCTCTTTGACCCTCCTGTTACTCCAAGATAAATGCCTCCAATTAATCACCATCAATATGCAATCCAAGCCGACCCGCTTAATCCACATATCTTGACCACCTCCGTGTATAAACGGCTCTTCATACCTGCACATCACCACCATCATAACTAATTAGCCAAAGCTAAGTGAGGACTCACATTCTGCATATAATTATGCGAATACGATTTGAATATATAAACTCGAAGCGTGTCAAGTTTCATCCCCGAGGCACGACTCTCTCAACAGTTTAAAACTCCGTTGTATACTTCTTTGTTCCCTTTTTCTCACGACCCCGACACCGGGTCGTTTCACCTTTGATATATGATGTGGCTTGGATGGTCTATAAAAACTATTATAAAACCTAACCTAGACACTCTAGTTAAAATCTAGACTATCCTAATACTAGACCACAGAACAGGCAAGTGTACCGATCGACTGCAGTAAAGTCTAATGAAAGTCCGGATATCGAACCCACGAGACACTAGTGACAACTATACCTAGACTCTGACTCAACTAACTAGACTGATTTATATTGGGGGGAATTTGTGTTGTGATTCTAAATCTAACAAACTAAAGAGAACTAACTAACAAGAATCAACTATCAAGCAAAAACCTTTAGACGAACTCACGAATGGGGAAAGCACTACCCAGGTAAGGATCTAATAGATAATAGAATATTATATTGTAGGCAAATATATTATTTGTAATTATCTTGATTCTGTTTGATATTGTTGCCTAAATTACAGGCGTGTATTGTTTTATAAATATGAGTAAATAATACAGAGGAGGACGATTTGAGCCATTACCTTTTATGGTATCAGAGCTAATTCTCTCTGATTTACCCTAATCTACGACCTTTCTTCCTTCTGTTTGTTTTTCTGCCGCCATTCATGTCAGACAAAACACCTCCTTCCACACCTTCTTCCTCTACCATGACTGCCCTACATCCAGCAGTCACTGTAACCAACATCCATAATTTTATCCCGGTCAAACTTGAAACTGAAAATAGCCAATACACTACTTGGTCGGAGCTGTTCAAAATTCACTGCAGGGCTTTCGAAGTCGTCGATCACATCCTCCCCAATCCAGAGACCGACAAAGGCAAAACTGACATTCACCTATGGAATCGCATTGACGCAATCGTTTTGCAATGGATCTACGGCACCATTTCAAACGACTTGCTCCACACGATTCTCACTCCGGATACCACGGCGGCTAAGGCCTGGACGGCCCTTGCAAATCTGTTTCAAGATAACAAGAACACACGGGCTGTTTATCTTGAACACAAGTTCAACAATACTCGCCTCGACCAATTTTTTGATGTCTCGTCCTACTGCCAGGCGCTAAAAGTTCTTTCTGACCAAATGGCTAATGTTGACTCACCAGTCAGCAATCAACGACTAGTACTTTAACTTATCACTGGCCTCTCTGGTGAATTTGACGGTGTGGGTATGCTGCTGCAACAAACGGTACCACTTCCAGAATTTTACGAAGCCCGGTCAAAGCTGATCTTGGAGGAAACCCGCAGGGCCAACCTTGCTTCTAACAATGCATCTGCTGCCCTTCACGCATCCTCCCCATCGGGAGATCAGCAGCCTAATTCCAACCGTGGTGAACACTTCCCCCGTAGACGTGGACAGCCAGGACGGGGTCGCGGACGCGGCCGTGGTGGCTCATACGGTCGTGGTCGCACTCCTCATCAGTACCAAACCACCCCTCCATGGACCCCTCCACCACAGCGCCCTTCCCCACAGCAACCTTGGACTGCCTGGCCGACACCAGGATCTATGAATACTACACCCTAAGACTACCTACAGGATCCCTAATCATTCTCAATGTGTGACCTAGAAGGGAAACCTAAGGGGTGTGTGACGCTCACTGGTTGGTTGGATCACCTTTCAGTCTCTCCAACAATACTAAAGTACCCGATAGACAGATTACCTTTTAGTTTCACTATCTCAAAATACAAGGATAAAGAGGTGTGTTTTGCGACACATCAAACATCCCCACACTTAACCTTTTTTCGTACTCGAAAAAGTCTGCAATGGAATCACAACTAGAACAAGTTTTAACAATCTTATCATTTCATTAGCAAAGATATAATCACGCGTTAAAATGCAACAATTGGTATTTTGATCGGACTAAACCCAAGCCACAACTTTCAAGCCCCCATTTATGTTCTAATTTCTACATTACACAGCACATCAATCTATCTATGAGACCCACACTCAAGAGCTACAGATCCACCTAATCCCGTCTCAATATCATGTCTAGGCACGGGTTAAACCATGTAGATTTCCCACCACGTTAAACTAAGATTTACATGTTTTAGAAATTACGATAATTGAATGGAATGAAGTGTCAATGAGCATGATTAAGTGTACGAATCAAACTCACATACTGGTGCATCTCCCAGGTCACCATCCCAGAAGGTAGCACATAGGATGAAGTTTATCAATTAAGCACATAAGAAATCAACTCAGAGGCGCATCCACAGAGTCACTATCCCTGTGAGTAACACATAAATCAAATCTTATTTATCCAAAATATTGATCACTTAAGTTCCAACCCATGGGTGTATCAACCAAGTCGCTATCTCGGAGGGTAACACGTAGGTCAAAACTCAAGCTCTCAATCGATTAATTATACTCATTATTAGATGGAATTAATAGATGCGGGCGCTACCGAATCGGATTTATTTTCATAAAAATAGAGTGGTGTGCCATTTAGTTTCAAAAAACATATTAATTTTAGCTTATAGTGGTACCTATCACCCTATTTTAACAGTTTCAGCTTTACCGACACCCCTAAGATGAGTACCCACAAAATATCATGAATTAATTCATTTTATTAACCTAAACAACATGCACAGGATATTTAAGCTTTCAAATTGGCTGGGTCTACCAAAACATCACAAATTACACGCGTTTTCTATCATTATTTTCATTTTAAACTCAACAAGCAGATTCTAGTTCTACTATCATCTTTCATTTTGATTGCAAAAACTCTAATTTAAGGACATTTTTGAAAATTTTTTAATTTTTTTGTATTTTTGACTTTTTATAAAAGAAAAACAAACTTAACTAAACTAGACTCAAGACGTTTCTCATCCCCACACTTGAACGACACATTGTCCTCAATGTGAACCAAGAAACAACGAAAAATAAAAATAAAGACTCAAAAATAAAAAAAATAGTAAAGTGGAAACGACTTAGCTGATAATGATAGCATGATTATGTGCAGCTTCGTTCTTCCACTGGTGCAACCGTATATCATTCCATTCACGGCTTGCATAAACACTTTGTCGGGTCCCCTTTACATGAAAATAACATTTGAAACGACCCCGCCCGAATGGAGATTGAGTACGGACCGGGGGGATCTATCCCTGCAAAAATAAATCTCACAGCAAACCCAAAACAGTATCAAACAGACTCAAAATAAAACCAAAATTTATACAAACTATACACTCTGGTTCTAACCCGAGAAACAAAACCTAATCAGGAGGCTTCTCCTTTATGCCGCCCCCATCCGGACCGTTTAGTGTAATTGGTCTACCACCAATTTGACACACACTGATGGTAGACTTTAAATTAGTTTTGAAAAATGTAAACGGGTCGGACCACCAATATTTGAACTTACGTGGACCAAACCTGATACGTGACATGTAATGAGGTAATCGGTCATCTCTAGTATATTGCATCCTATTGTCCTTGTGTGACCATCCCACGACCCTCAAAACATGCCAGTCCATACGTCTCTGTGCCCTGTCCCGTGGTTGTGCTGATTTTGGTGGCGATCCACCATTTACTACCTCCACGAGCCCTTGCTTCTTGCTCTCTCGGGTGCAATGTGGTGGTTCCAACACCAGCTCTATTTGTGGTTCATTGATAACCTCCTGCACTTGCACCTCTTCTTTCCTCCCCATACTTGGCTCTTGATACAACAGATCTTCAAGTAATTTCAGATCGCTAAGTGGGTCGAAACTTCCTTCACTAGGAGTCGGCAGGCCCACCAACTCATCACCGAACTCCTCCTCCCATGATGGGACCTGCTCTTCTTCTAACTTCTCCTCTTGCTCATCCAACTCCTGTAGACCCTCTTTGATATAATCGTCTTCGCTCTTTAAATCCTGCATCAAATTATTCTCAAAGAGCAAGCGTAAAGTATCAAGTACATTAGACGAGTCAAGTTCATCACCCGGGAAATTAAATGACTCAAGATTATCACAATTATATGTAGTCAAAACAGGTTCCGAATACTTACCTGGACCATCACCTATAGTGTCATCCGAGGACTCTTCTATTTCCATCTCATCATCACTAAAGAAACCGTCCTCGATGGGCTCTAGCCCGTAATTCTGGGGTGTATAAATCGAAGGTGGGACTGGTGTGGAGTATTGTAGACTCGTAAGTTGCACCTATTCCGTTAACGTCCCCGGTTCTGGAGCTGCTTCTTCTCTTTCTAGCTTCAAACCTTCTAGCTGATCCATTAGCCTCCTATTTTCTTCCACAAAGTGCAATTACCCGGCTTTAGTTATCAGGTGCCATTGAGTGTTCATGATTTCTTGCACCTTCCTCTGTTCCTCCTTGATTGTATCTTCGTCCCGTATTACCTGCAGCAACTCATTCTCACAAGGTAAAACTATGTGATCTTGTGTAGAAATTGACAAACAAAAATCAGTAATACAATCAAGGTCAGAATACTTACCTGGAGATGGGACACTTGTTTCACCTTCTGTCACTGTTATCTGCATGGTGTCCATTGTTACCTCCAGTTCTGGAGTTTCAAGAATCACTTCCCCTGATGCAGTTTCAGTTCCAATAACATTCCCTTCACGATCATAAATCACACGCTCCAGATTCTTCGGCCGATGTGATCCAATGCGAGCAATTATTGCCTGGATTTCTTTCTCATACTTCTCATTTGCCTCTTTGCACCAGACATTCAACTCCTCTTGAGTTTTGTATTCCTCATATGGATGTACCTGCGGATAAGCATGATCATAGCATTCTGCAAAATATTCCGATGAATATGGGCAATGACGAGTAAAATGGGGTCCTCCACAGATCTCACACATAATGAAAAAAATAATTATACAGACTCAAGACACAAGCTAGACACACTAAAAACAAAGACTCTCCAAATGACACACAAACTAGACTCAACAAAAATAGAAAAGACTCAAAACACAAACAGACTAACTAATCAGATAAGTTCAATCAAAGTTAGATACGTTATCGCCTAAGTGTCCCCGGCAACAGCGCCAAAAACTTGATGTGGCTTGGATGGTCTATAAAAACTAATGTAAAACCTAACCTAGACACACTAGTTAAAATTCTAGACTATCCTAATACTAGACCACAGAACAGGCGAGTGTACCTATCAACTGCAGTAAAGTGTAATGAAAGTACGGATATCGAACCCACGAGACACTAGTGACAACTATACCTAGACTCTGACTCAACTAACTAGACTAAAATATATTGGGGGAATTTGTGTTGTGATTCTAAATCAAACAAACTAAAGAGAACTAACTAACAAGAATCAACTATCAAGCAAAGGACTTTAGGCGAACTCACGAATGGGGAAAGCACTACCCAGATACTTTGGCGGGTCATTTTAATAGACTATTTTAGTTTATGAATTCACCAGATTTATGTTGACCCATGTTTTAACAAATGTTTTTGAACGCATCACAGGTAATCAATAGACAAGGCATTTCCAGGACTGGAATGAAAAGATGAACGATCCAGATGATGGGCATGCCTGGAACTATAATTCCCGAATGACTTGTTCCTTGTTAGGAACAAATTATGTAACTTTTGTTAAACCTGATGTAAACTATTTTTTGATATTAATAGAAGTTATGATTTAGTATTCCGCTGTGTGTTTTTGATATCAACGTCACAGTAACTAGAAGGTGACCTTCTGACCGGTATATAGTTATCTGACAAACGAAATGTTCTGTCTAGGAAAGGACAGTATATAAATCTCTTCTAGACCCGTCGTTCTTTCCTGAGAACATCTCTGTTGGAGGTACTACTTTGGTTAGATAATTGTCCTGTGTTACGGGCGTGACAAGTTGGTATCAGAGCCTCAGTTTAAGGGATTTAGATACTACATGAATAGTATCTAGACTTAAACTAGGACTCTGAGATTAGCCTGGAATGCCTCAGGATAAGTTAGGTGTATACATTCAGTACGATCTATAACAGGAAATACCTAGACATCATATAATTAAAAACATTTTGGCAGAGTGTTGTTAATTTCTGAATTTCTAGATTATGACCGGTTATACTAATTCTGATGCTATATATCTGTGTGTAGGTACAAATGGCAGGACGTGGTAGAGGACAAGTGTAGGTCCAGAATTAACTTGAAATTACTGATTTGATCGATTACACACACACACAGGCGGAAACTGTGTGCATGGTGGTGAAACAGATGATAGAGACAGTGTTGGTGAAGATAACAGGCTAACCACACTATGAATCAACACGCAAATGGTATGAAAATGTAAAAACACAGTGAATAAACAACTGCAAATTGTATTAATTCAAGAGCAATGTGAAAGAGAAGGTTCAGGGTTACAGCCGCTACTCACACCCTAAACATTCTCAAACTAGGCTATTTATAGTAGTGACAGGTATCGAAACTATGTTCAATCGAAACTACTAGTTTCGATTGACCATTTACAAGTGATACACAGACTTTCGAAACTACCATCTATCGAAACTACTAGTTTCGATTGAACAAACTCAATCGAAACTAAGTAGTTTCGATGGCCCAGACTTAGCTAATAAAGCAGTAAATTACAGAAAACTGAAATTACATTTAATGAAATGACATAAAGTAAACTAGTCTAAAACTGTTTAAACATACAATAAATGACAACAGCTTATACATAAGATATGACTCTACAATCTCCCCCTAAGCTGTTGCATTACTGTCTTCAGCTCTTCATCAAGCAGCTGGTCCTTCAGTTGTCCTTGGTATAAAAGGTTTAACATGGAGAGATACAACCCGTTGGTAGGCCTTAGCATCAGCTTCATCTTCATCACTGTATGCCTGAATGTGATTTTGAAAAAGAATCTCTAGATCTTTAGGCTGAAATTTCAACAGCTCCATAGGCTCAAAGATAGTGATGTCTTCCTTGCCCTCACACTCTATCACTGCACTGCCAATGATTGGGTCGTAGTACCACTTTCTGAAATTTTGTAGCTGGACAGGTACAGATTTTGGAATGGTGATGGTCTTGTTAGTTTGGGCAGGCTTGTATCTTAAGAACACATATGGCTTTTTAGTCTTAGGATGAAACCTTGTCTTTGAGATTTTCTTTTGAGTTTTCCTAGGCTTCATTCCTTTGAAATCATTATTGACTTGAGAATGCAGAAATTTCTCAAAGTCATAAGCCATCATGACCTTCCCAGGGTTTTGAAGGGGAAGTTTGACTAAATCCCTGAGATCATAGAAAGGAAGGGTCTGGAAGTCAGTCATATTTTCAAAGTGCTGAACTCCCCCTCTATATCTTCTTATAATAAAGAGCTTCCTTTCAGCATCATACTTCCAGCCAATTGGAGGCCTCTTTAGTTCTTGATGCTCAGCTATCCATTCATATGTTTTAGGAGTTTCCTCCTGAATGATTTTCCTAAACCAAGACTTTCTTGAAATTGGAGGTTCAAGTGCAACAGAAGGTGGATCTTGTGCTGGACTGGATTCGGAGACTGTAGTGGTTGGTTCAGGAGTGACTGTTTTGATAAGATTAATCTGAACATCTTCTTCACCTTTTTCTTCGTCAGATACGGTTTGAATTTCATCTCCGTCTTCCGTAAAGTATCTAGTTCTCTCAGTCTCTTTTTCTTCAGTGGTCAGGATTTCTGGATAAAGATCATTATACCCATAGTTTTCAATGTCATCTAAAAGGGCATTCAGCTCATCATCAGATGGGATGTCTTCTTCATCAAGAATCACGATCTCTATTTCAGTGGAAGTCCATTTCCCTCTCTTCCTTGCATCTCTTCTCTCACTTGCTGAGGGAAGGTTTAGTTATGTTTCTTCAACTTTGACTTCAACTGCCTCTTTTGTCTTTTCAGTATGGCCAGTAAATATAGTTAGTGCAGATTCTGGATTAGTCACAAGGTCAGGAGATGAGGGTTCAACTACAGATGTGGTCTCCCCCTGAGCTGTTGAAGTAGTTGGTTATTTTTGCACAGGTTTAACCATTGAGGCTTTGAGCTGCTCCACTGCTTCAGCTAAAGCTTTGAATTCTTCTTTTTGCTATGAGATTAGTCTCTGTTGTGTTTCAAGTTGAGTTTTTTGAATCTCAATCTGAGTATGTAAACCCCCAACTTCCAGCTTCAGGTCTTTAACCTCTTCCTGGACATCATGCAAATTAGTTTTTAATCCTTCAATTTCTTCATCTTTCTCTTGAATCTTATCCTGCATTTTCTTCAGTTAAAGGCTTAAAGTTTTAACTCTTGGTACAGGAGAGGTTGAGTCACGAGTTGGTGATGTGGGAGTAGTATGGATGGGTGATTGTTGTGGAGTGGGTTGTGGAGTAGGTTGTGGAGATGGTTGTGGAGTAGCTAATAGAGAATCTGATGAGGATGACAAGTCTTCAAATCCAGCCTTGATTTTCTTTGCCTTAGGCTCTTCTTCCTCAAAATCAGAACCTGACTCAACTTGTCGTTTGGAGGAAGATGCAAGATGCATTGTTCTATCATCTGAATCAGACTTGTAGTAGTCAGATCCATAAATTCCTACATCCAGAGTTCCACTTGATTCTGCAACTTCCTCCTCAGCTTCATGCATGCCAGCTTCAACATTAACTGTTGGCTCTTGAATTATTTGTATTTGTTCAACAAAAGGAGCCTCTATCACAGGCTCAATTATGGGTTGTTGTTCTTCTTGAACAATAGGAATGTTTATCTCAGCTTCATCAATAGGTGGATTACCTTGATCTTGTTCAACTTCCATTTCTTCTTCATCAGATGATAAGATCTCTTCTTCTAGATCAGGGTCAATATTAGGGATAAATTCTTCTTCTTCACCAATAATATGACCAAACAGGGGAACGTCAGCTATAGCCCTGTTGGTTCTCTTGTTAGTACTTCTCATATAGCTGAGAGTCTTGGCAATCATATGGTCGAACACAAAGGTGTTCCCACCTTGTTGTAGCTCAGGATGAAGATGATTGATGATAATTTGTAAAAATCTAGGATATGCCAGAAATTTCTCCTTCACGGCTCCTGTTAGATTGTCCTTTAACTGTCTGAAGATGAAGCCAGAGAAATTGTAATCTCTTCCCTTGATTATCCCTAAAATAGCTGAGCCCAGAGTGCTGTTTGCTGAATCAAACCCTCCTTTTTTAATTGATAGGCAGTGAATAAACACGTACACTATGTATCTCTAGTGGCTTGGTAAGGAGTTCTTGATTATCTGGCCACTTTTGAATTCATCTGGATGACCCAATTTTCTGAGGCATTCTTTAACATAGAAGATTGGAAATTCAATGGGTGCATCTGGATTGTTATTAAACTGCAGCACCTCTCTAACTGTAGCTTCAGAAAATAAGATTTCTTGGCCAAGCACAGTTGCTCTAATGTGCTCCATATTTTCAACTGTGATGATTTCTGCAGTCTCCCAAAATTCTCTTATAGATGTCTCAAACACTGGCAGATTGTTGCTGATGGCAAAGCTGATGTTGGAGTTCGCCAGGAAGTTTAAGATAGGAATGAACTCTGCAGCTTTTGGATCATTGGCATTTAGGAATGCACAGACATTGTGTCTTTTTACAAATAAGAGGTCCATACCTGTAAAATTCATCAATTTTGCACAATAAGTAGGATTTCTGAAAATACTTGATCGAAACATGGTATATCAACACTTAGAAAAATTTTGAAGTCCTAACTGTCGAAACAACTAGTTTCGATTTGAGATGAACTTGGTTAATTTAACAAACAGCTTTATCGAAACAAGTAGTTTCGATAGAGACTATAAGCTTTGATCAACACTTACAAAATTTTAAATCAACACTGTCGAAACAACTAGTTTCGATGGAGATGAACTTATCGAAACTATCTAGTTTCGGTCAGAGATACTAGGGCAAGTTTGAGTGTCGAAACTAGTAGTTTCGATTGAAAACCTTTTGAGAAATTTTTTTTTTTTTTTTTTTTTTTGAAAGTGTTGAACCCCTTTATCGAAACTACTTGGTTTTGAAACCCAAACCCCTCTGATTCGTTATACTCAGACTAACATAAACAATTTAAAAAAGGGTTTAGAGTGGCCTGTAAGTGACGGAACTTCATCTTACCGAGTGTGAGACGTTATCTGCAAGAATACACATTAAACGTGAGTTCAAAGATGATAGAGATGTATGCAAACACGGATAAGCACAAAACGACTATTATTATGAAGATTTCATCGAAAAAATTTTAAACTTTGAAATCCTAGGTCTGCCGATATGCAAAAATCATCCAAAATGAAGTAGTGAGACGTTACCTGATGATGAAGACGATGGTGACAACGGGGAAATCAGGTGATTAATGCTGATATCTTGCAACTCAGACCGATGGTTTGAGAAATTTTGCGAATGACAGAGAAGACGAAGAGGGTTTGAAAAAGACGAGTGAATGACGGTATGAAGGGAGGGATTGCTTATGAAGGCTTTTAATTTTCGTGAGACAAAAGACAAAAATGCCCCTGTCGAAACAAGTAGTTTCGATAGGACAAACTAGTTTCGATATGCACAAAGTAGTTTCGATAGTTCAAATTAGTTTCGATATGTACAACTAGTTTCGATAGTTCAAATTAGTTTCGATATGTACAACTAGTTTCGATATGCACAAAGTAGTTTCGATAGTTCAAATTAGTTTCGATATGTACAACTAGTTTCGATAAGTCAAAGTAGTTTCGATATGCACAAAGTAGTTTCGATATGCACAAAGTAGTTTCGATATGTACAACTAGTTTCGATATTTAATAAATAAAATTATACACAAGATATTTACACTTTTCTTCTTGAAAAAGATCCAACATGAGATCAGATCTGGTCAGTCTCTTGAAACACTTCCTTTTGCAATTCACTACTGTGAGTCCCTGAAGATAGCTGGTATTTGTGCAAAGTAAACCCGAACATTTGTTTGTACAAAGATTTCATGTGATTAGAAGGTACCATTTAAGCAATATACAAGGTGTACCCCACATATTAAAATAAAATGATTTTGAAAACCTATCAATCCTCAAGAAGTACCCATCTTCATCCTATCATCTCTTTCTGATTAACCAAGGTACCGTCTTAGTAATGTCAAAGTACCACCAAAATAAAATAAGATATCCAAGTGGATTTAGAAAATTAAAATAAAATATATTCAAGTAGATATTAAAAAGCTACGAGCATTCTAGATCTTTGCGTAAGAAAAACAGAAGAAGTCGTAAAATTATCCAAGCGGATAGAAAAATGTTGAACACCCGAGATCTTTGCGTAAGCAAAACAGACGGGGTCAAATCATCCAAGTGGATGGCAAAAGGATGAGCACCCGAGATCTTTACGTAAGCAAAACATACGGGGTCATCGATGGTAAATATCATTATATTGACGGTCACTTGGCGTATGAATAGGAATCCAATACGTAAGCATATATCTGATTGAATCGGTTTTCTTAGATATAAAAATGGGTTAGATGTTTCAATAATGGATTCAAACACACAAGTATGAAAGTATGAGATATATATTAGGTTTTCACACTACTTACAAGTTTTAACCATATGTCGGGCCTACCAGCTATACCTCAGTAAACACCATCGCTTTTGGTCTATTCCATGTCCAAGAGATGAGATCAGACACTATCATTTCTCAAAGGTCAGATTCAATTTTTCCTGCAACTTGTAAGATTATATACACAGCAATTCTTTTCAACATTAAAATATTATGTTTCTCCCCCAAAAGATTTGTGTGGATACTATACATAAAAATAAAATCTTTTTGGAATTTTCGTAGACAATTTAAACAGAATAAAAAAAATATTATTTACACAATTTACTGAAAGTTGATCATTCCAAGCATCTCCACCAGTTGGGCAAATCTGGTAGAGTCAAAAGCCTTTGTAAGGATGTCTGCGGTTTGTTTATTAGTTTTGACTTCAACAATTTGAATATGCTTCTTTTCCACACAATCACGGATAAAATTATGTTTGATTTCAATGTGTTTTGTTTTGGAATGCTGAACGGGGTTTTTGGTGATATGGGGAACAGCAGTGTTGTCACACAGAATGGGTGTCTCATGGAATGTGATCCCATAGTCAAGCATCTGATGGTGTATCCATCTGACTTGGGAACAACAGAGGGTTGCGGCAATGTATTCGGCTTCGGCGGTGGATTGGGAAACGGTGGATTGTTTCTTACATTGCCATGAGACAAGGCGGGTTGCCAAGGAATTGACAACCTCCAGAAGTAGATTTTTGGTCTAAGTTGCAACCCCCGTAGTCTGAATCTGAATAAGCCACAAGATCAAACAAGTCAGTTTTAGGATACCACAGACCCAATTTTGGCTTATACCTTAAATATCTTAAAATACGTTTGACAGCAGATAAATGAGTGAGTTTAGGATTAGCCTGAAAACGTGCACACAAGCACACTGCAAACATGATGTCGGGTCTGCTGGCCGTGAGATACATGAGAGATCCTGTCATAGAACAATATAGATGCGGATCAACGCTTTCCCCATCCATATCAGGAGTCAAGCAATGTCGAACTTCCACAGGAGTTTTTACTGGATGGGAATCAGCCATTTTGAACTTGGTCAAGAGTTCTTTTACGTATTTTTCTTGATGGATAAGGATTCCCGACTCAGACTGATCAACTTGTAGTCCCAAAAAGAACTTCATTTCCCCCATGGAGCTCATTTCAAACTTAGAACGCATCACTTCTTCAAATTCTTTGCAGAGATGGGGATTTGTAGATCCAAAAATGATATCATCCACATAAATTTACACCATGATTGTATCCTTTTCATCCTTTCGTTTGAACAAAGTTTGGTCAATTGCTCCTCGTGTGAAACCATTCTCAAGCAGATGCTTTGATAAAGTTTCATACCACGCACGAGGTGCTTGGTGAAGACCGTACAATGCTTTGTCTAACTTGTAAACACGGTCTGGAAAATTAGGATCAATGAAACCCGGCGGCTGCTTGACATATACTTCCTCTTGAACTTTGTCATACAAAAATGCGCTATTGACATCCATTTGATGGACAGTGAAGTCAATGTAGGCAGCATAGGCGAGAAACATTCGGATGGCTTCCAAGCGAGCCACTGGTGCAAAGACTTCCTCATAGTCAATCCCTTCTTCTTGATAGAAACCTTGAACTACCAGACGAGCTTTATTTCGAATAACAGTGCCGCCTTCATCCTTTTTGTTACGAAAAACCCAACGAGTGCCGATTGGAACTTTGTTCTTGGGAAGATCTACCAAATTCCACACATGCAGCTTTGAGAATTGCTGTAGCTCTTCCTGCATCGCTTCCACCCAGCTGTTTTCTAGTAGAGCTGCTTTGATGTTCTTTGGTTCAGCTTGAGAAATGAAGCAAGAAAACATGCTGTTTTCAAATGCTTCACAGGCACTTCGGGTACTAACACCCACATTGAGTGGTCCAATGATGTTAGTGGTGGGATGAATCTTGTGAATTCGCAGTTGAGGAATTTCATCTTCTTCCACGACTTCTTCCAAATTGGTAAGATTTTCAGCAGGAGGATCGGCAATATCATTAATAGGATCTTCAGCAGGTGATTGTGGTGCAACATCTATTATTGGAATAGAGTTGTCTTCAACAGTTTCACTTGTTGCACCAGAACCGGAAGACTCCATATCAGATTCAGCATTAGCAACCACAGGAATTTCAACCTGAGCAGATGAGGAAGAGCCTTGATCATTTATGTTCCCTAGATTGGTCACAAAGAAGTAAGGATTAGCATGAGTTGATTCAATAGAGAAATCAGGAAGATTAAATGACTTAAAAACTGAATCGACGTCAAAGAGCCAATTGGGACCGTCTCCTGGGTCTGTATGATTGTTTTCATGCCAATTGATATCAATTGACTCCATCACTATCCTTTTCTTCTTATGGTAGACACGAAAAGCACGTTGATTGGATGAGTAACCAACAAAATAGCATTCATCAGCTTTGGCTTCAAACTTGTTGAGCTGATCTGAAGTGTTCAGCATTGTGCACACACACCCAAATTTTCTGAAGAAATCAATAACTGGCTTGCGCTTGTACATGATCTCATAAGGTGTCTTGTTGCAACTTTTAGTGATAAGAACCCGATTTTGCACAAAACATGCAGTGTTGACCGCCTCAGCCCAGAAAGTCACGGGAAGCTTAGAGTCAACAATCATAGTTCGTGCAGCTTCAATTAAAGTGTGGTTTCTTCTTTCAGCTACACCGTTTTGTTGAGGAGTACGAGGTGCACTAAATTGTCAATAAATTCCTTTGCTTTCACAGAAGGAATCAAGAGTTGCATTTTTGAATTATGTTCCATGATCGCTGCGGATAGTCTTCACACTTAGATTGAAGAGGTTCTCAATTTGAAGCATATAGGTTTTTAAAATCACAGGCGTCTCATCTTTCGTGGCTAAGAAAAACACCCAAGTGAATCGAGAAAAATCATCTGTTACCACCAGACAGTATGACTTTCGTCCAAGACTCATGACACTCACCGGACCAAAAAGATCCATGTGAAGCAATTGGAGAGGAGAGTCAATGGAATTGGTGGTTTTAGGCTTATGTGAAGATTTGTGTTGTTTTCCTTTGGAACACGAGATACAGTGTTCCATAGGAGTGAAATCTTTGAGAGGTAATCCAGTGACTAGGTTGCCTCAAACCAGTCGATTCATTGTTTTGAAATTGACATGTCCCAACCTCTTATGCCACAGGAAAGATTCATCTTCAGAAGCCTTTGAGAGAAAACACGATTCAATGCCCGATGGGTTGTTCATATCCAAGCTATATGTGTTGTATCTTCTGGGAGCACGCATGAGAATAAGTTCTTCCGGAATCACCACTCCCGGCTTCAAGATAATACATTCTTTTGAATTGAATAAGGCACAAATGTCCTTGTCACAAATCTGTGAAACACTCATCAGATTGTATTTCAACTGAGGAACAAAGTTGACAAATTCCAAACTATTTACTCCATTTGATATTGTTCCTTGTCCTTCAATCTTTCCTCCTCTTGGGTTTCCAGCAAAAGCAACATACTCTCCATCAATTTGATGATAATCTTGCAGCAAGTTAAAGTACCCAGTCATATGTCTTGAACATCCACTATCTACATGCCAGATGTTATCGCCGGTTCTTCTTGATTGACCCTATACACAACAAACCATTTATACGATTTGACCAATATTGTTTCAGTCAAGAGATTTTAGTGTCAGGATATGACCTCTTATTGGAATCAGAATTACAACCATCCTTTGATGAAGCATGGTCATCAAATAGAACATTATTTTTAATTTTCCAAGTTCGTTTTAAATAGTTTTTAGCATTTTTTTATTCTTTTACGCCTAGATTTCCTACTGTGAGAAGACTTAGGCAACACATATGAATTTAATAAACTTTTAGAAGGTGATTCTTCATTAGAATTTGTGGTTGTCAATTTACAACTTTTTGAAACATGGTTTGAGGCACCACAACTAAAACAAACGTTTTCACAAGATATCTTAGCCTGATAATAGTCATCACACGATGAAGATGATTGTGATGTTGAGGAATCTGAACATGAGACAGTTCTCTCATCAATAACTTTGTCTTGAAGACGATGTGCTTCCTTTAATCTGAAAAGTCCATGTTGCTCATGGTTTCACGTGGTACATCATTCACAATAATTCCTGCACTTTTAAACTTGGTAACACATGGCATAACATTCAAAGATTTAGGAACAAAAGGCAAAGCATTTTTAAATTTAGAAACATCACATCCCAAACCCGTATGATCAGCAGGCATAGAATCAAAATACAAGTTTTCAACGTGTTCACAAATATTTAGTTTAGACACGGACATATTATTACTTTCATCCGACTCAAGTTCTTTTAAAATAGTTCTGTCATTGGTACTCTCATCCCAATCATCTTCGGAATTTACACAATTAGATTTTGCACAAGAAGCAAAATTGTCAGAATCAGAGGATGTAATATAATCATCAGGAGATAATGTGCAAACAAAAGGTGTGGAAACATGTGGAGTTGGAATATCAGCAAATCTCCCTGATTTTGAATAAGAAGGTGGATGAGAGTTATACCCAAGACCTTCTATGCCTTTTCTATTAAATTGTTTATCAATTATTCCAAACAGAATTTTCTGATCCATATCCATGTGGTCAACATGTAATTTGGCTTTTTCTGCCTTTTGGACTCTTTCAGTTAAAATTGTATTATTAATGGTTTGAGTATTGAGTTGCACAATTAAAGAGCGATTTTCACCGGAAATATCACGAATTTTCTTTAAGTAAAGTTTCTTATTTTTTGCCACAGAGTAATACATCACCTTAATGTGATTTCGTTCATCAATCAAGGCTTGATTGATGAATCTGTATTTTTGAATTTCATTCAAGCAAGATCTAGAATTACACAGTTTAGAAATAACCTCAACAGGCATAGTAGTGAGATCCTCAGCAGGTTCAATCATGACACACTTGCCCATGTCCTCCACATCAGCCATCAAGGCTTTATCAGCAGCTTCCTCAGCTTGGTCTCCCCAATGATAATGTCCATCAGCTTGACACACAAGAGCTGTGGAACTTGAAGATGTGTTTGTCTTTGGAGGATTGGCAGCTTGTTTTCCAGAGGAAATCTTCTTTTCTTGCTGATCCTTGGAGGACGGCTCCTTGCAGTTTCTGGCAAAGTGACCCAGCTGATCACAATTGTAGCATCTCACCTTCTTGATATCAAAACCAAGTGTCTTTCCCTGCTTGAATCTGTCTATGCCAGTTCTTTTGATGAATCTTTTGGCTCTTAAGGTCAACATGGCCATGCACCAATCAATGTCCATTTTCTCCAAATCATCAGGATTAATCTGCTCCAAGTCATCAGGTTGAAAGCTAACCAGTGTTAGATTTCCAGAAATCAGTGCATCATAGCATGACATGAAAGCAGTCATGATTGGGACATAATCATCAGGAATCATGGTGACAGTCTTTTGAGGAGCAGAGGAGCTGGTAGAATTAATTGCAGCAGCTGAAGGAGGGACATCAGTCTGAAAGTATGGGCTACCGGATGAGCTTGATCCAGCAATAAGAGCTGTGTTTCCAGACTGATTTGACGGGGTGACTGCTCCCTTCTTAATCTCAATTTCATAAGATTCAAGAATGCTATAGACTTCCTGTTGAGACAGAGCACTCAGATTCTCAGTCTTTTTGATCATGAATCGATACATATTCCATTCCTCAGGAAGAGAATCTAGGAGTTTCTTGTTTAGATTAAGAGTAGGGTACTCAACTCCCATTACCTTCAATCTTGATACAATGCTTGAGAAACGGTTGATCAAATCATATATTGATTCTCCCCTTACACTGCTGAACATCGCATATTGTTTCTTGATCAGATCCCTTTTGCTTTCCCTGACATCCTCACTTCCCTCATATCTTGTGCACAATGCAGCCCATAAGTCTTTGGCAGTTGTGTACTCGGCAAAGATATAGTCCCATAGGCCTTGTTGTCTCGGGCAATCAAGGCAAGATCTTTCTCATCATACTCAGATACTAACTTAGGACGTTGAACATCAGCAGTGGTAGTTACGGTCTTGTGGGGGCCATCGGTGATAGAACTCAACAATGTATAATCGTGAAATTGAAAGAAAAGCTTCATCTTTTTAGTCCAGTCATCAAATTCTCTTGTGGACACAAGAGCAGGTGGTCTATTTCCCCCAGAATGTTCTGTTGAACTTGAAGTGGCCATGATATTCGGAATCGAAACAAAAACAGTAACTAGTTTCGATAGAACAACTTCTATCGAAACAACTAGTTTTGATAGGACAACTTTTATCGAAACAACTAGTTTCGATAGGACAACTTTTATCGAAACAACTAGTTTCGATAAGCCAACTTTTATCGAAACAACTAGTTTCAATACTGGAAAATTCACAGACAAGTTTCGATAACTACAGTTTCTATATAAGACAAAAATCTAGTTTCGATAGTACCTTCTCCCGACAGAACGTAGACAAGAAGTTTCGATGATCAACAAAAATCAGAAACTGTTCCCCGTAGTTTCGATGCCTTCTTCTCCAAGCTCAGAAATACTCCATTGATGATAAGCTCCGGAAATCAATAGTGCAGAAATGACAAAATAATCCAGCGAAAACCTTCATCTAACACTCCTGATCACTAATCCAACCTCTGATTCTTGAAATCACGAACAAAAATCCTTGAAAACGATGAAACAGTACGTCTGAGATGTTATGTGCAGATTTCAACAAAAACCTCAAAATACCTCACAAATCACCTAGAATCGATCACAAAACCTGATAACACTCAAAAACACTAGAGCATAAAGCTCTGATACCAATTGTAGGTCCAGATTTAACTTAAAATTACTGATTTGATCGATTACACACACACATGCGGAAACTGTGTGTATGGTGGTGAAACAGATGATAGAGACAGTGTTGGTGAAGATAACAGGCTAACCACACTATGAATCAACACGCAAATGGTATGAAAATGTAAGAACACAGTGAATAAACAACTGCAAATTGTATTGATTCAAGAGCAATGTGAAAGAGAAGGTTCAGGGTTACAGCCGCTACTCACACCCTAAACATTCTCAAACTAGGCTATTTATAGTAGTGACAGGTATCGAAACTATGTTCAATCGAAACTACTAGTTTTGATTGACCATTTACAAGTGATACACAGACTGTCGAAACTACCATCTATCGAAACTACTAGTTTCGATTGAACAAACTCAATCGAAACTAAGTAGTTTCTATGGCCCAGACTTAGCTAATAAAACAGTAAATTACAGAAAACTGAAATTACATTTAATGAAATGACATAAAGTAAACTAGTCTAAAACTGTTTAAACATACAATAAATGACAACATCTTATACATAAGATATGATGTCACACCCCCAATTTCAACTAACGGAGTTTTACCGTTTGGAAGATGACACACCAGGATCTCAGTCATTAGTTACATCAAACGACACTATATGGGACTTGAAATGTCAAAACATAAAAGTTCAGAGTTAATGCGGAAGCGTAACGTTAATATGAAATCAAAAGTAATTACACGCAATTGGCGTTAATCATTGTAAATAAGTAAACTGTTTCAAATGTTTGAAATGGATAATATGAATATATTATTTTTACTTATTAATAATAATAATAATGTATAAATTATAAAAGGGGTATAATTTATAAAAACAAACTAATATTTCAAACCCGAGCCTACGGGTTGTTTTCCGGATTAAAACTCATTTATATAATAATACAATATCAAAAGGTTTGATTTTTATTAATTTAATAATCCAAAAAAAACTGTTTCAAAAATGAATGTGGGAGCCCGGTCTCGAACCCGGGTATCTCCCACACACGCACTAAGTTTTAACCAGTCCACCCGCTAGGGCCATCGCACAAGAATCCGGCTTGGAAATCTTTTAACGTGCGACGTTTCTGAGGTCTCTTCCCCTATCGCGACTCGTCCCCAATCTAGTCCCAATTCCATCGATTTCAATCGCGATAGAGCTAAGAATCATAGGGGCTTTGTAAATCGGTGCATGGCGAGTATGTGTGCGGATTTAATTTGAAAATCATCCCGTTTACAATCGTTGTATAGTCGATTCAATCGTCAAAACCCTAGGTATGAACAGGGAATCAATTTGATCCATTCTGATATTAAAAGATGTTGGATTCAATGGGTTTTCAATAAACAAGTGATTGCGAATCCGAATATTTGATTTAATCGTAATGAAGTTGTGTTTAAGATCAAAACCCCCAATCTGTTATATGAACAAACCCTAAGATCTGGATGTTACAGAATTCGATGTTACTTGTTTAAATTACCATAGGGATTTCGATTAGAGGGGGTTTTCGAAACTATTCAAGTAGTTTAATTAGACTGAAACGGAGTCTAGAGTCGAATTCGATCAAACTGGGTTCATATGAACCCTAGCATCTGGATTTTGATCGAACCGATGATATAAGCCCAAATTGGCATAGGGATTTCGTTTAATAGACTCAGGCGAAGCTAAGGATGAGATCAATTACCAGAATGGGTGTCGATTTGGTGGTGTTCGACTGAAACAGGCGCCGACTTCCGTTGCTTCTCCGATGAAGTTGAATGATGTTACAGGTTCAGTGGAGTTCGTTCAAGGTGTGCAGGTGTTTGATTACGAGTATAATGATCGAATTGATCCAATTTTGCTAAGGTTTCAATGGTTTCGGTTAAATGGAATTGATGTGGTTTAATTACAACCATGATGGGTGTTAAAACACATTAAAACGATTCGTATAGGGTCGTGATTATTATTTCAATGCATAACCGTCGCGAATTGAATAGAATTCAAATGTTGGAATTCAATGTCAATCAAGAACATCACGGGTTGACTTTCAAAAGTCAATAAAATCAAAATTGGGTTAATTACAGGATTAGTCCTTCTGTTTTCATGCATTGAAGTTTGAAACTTGACAGAAATGGTCCCTAGGGTTTAACTTTGGTTAACTAGGTCAAGGGTTTGGTTAGTTTGACTAATAAAGTCAAAGGATTTGGATTTTGACTTTCTAAAAGTTAACATAGAAGACTAGGGTTATTACATAACTAATCCCTCGAGTTTAAGTTTGAAATATTGACAGAAATAGTCCCTTGAGTTTGAGTAAAGTTAATGTTAGTTAACTTTAACTGGATTTTGTTAACGGAGTTAACTGGAAAAGTCCAGATTGTCACATCATCCACTAGTTGAAAGAATTTTCGTCCCGAAAATTAAATAATAAAATAAAAAAAAAATTTCCGGGATATCACATCATCCCCTAGTTGAAAGAATTTTCGTCCCGAAAATTAAATAGTACCTTAGGAATTTGACGCGGAGTGCTTGAACAGATTAGGATATTTGGGCATCATCTGATTCTCGCACTCCCACTTGAATTCCGGTCCGCGTTTCGAGTTCCAACGGATTCTAACAATAGGGATTTTACTGTGCTTTAACGTTTTAACTTCCCTTTCCAAAATTTCCACAGGTTCTTCGATGAAACGTAACTGTTCATCAACGTGTAGTTCCTCAAGAGGAACTGCGAGAGATTCGTCAGCTAGACATTTCTTCAAATTTGAGATGTGAAAGACGTTGTGTACACCACTCAGTCCTTCAGGTAAGTCCAGTTGATACGCTACTGGTCCGATTCTCTTTAATATTTTGAAAGGTCCAACATAACGAGGATTCAGTTTACCTCGTTTCCCGAAACGAATGACACCTTTCCAAGGTGAGACTTTGAGTAAGACCATGTCACCTACTTGAAATTCCAAAGGTTTACGACGCTTGTCGGCATAGCTTCTTTTGACGATCACGAGCTGCTTCCATACAGTTTCTAATTTGGACGATCTTTTCGGAAGTTTCAAATACAAGTTCAGGACCTGTGAGTTGGCTATCTCCAACCTCGGCCCAACAAATGGGAGAACGGCATTTCCGTCCATAAAGTGCTTCAAATGGAGTTGCCTTGATGTTAGTGTGATAGCTGTTGTTGTAGGAGAACTCCACCAATGGTAGGTGAGACTCCCAAGTGTTTACCGAAATCGATCACACAAGCTCGTAGCATGTCCTCCGGCGTATGAATGATACATTCTGTTTGGCCATCAGTTTAAGGATGGTATGTTGTGCTCATATCTAGATGCGTGCCTAAAGCTTTGTGTAACGACTGCCAGAAACGAGAAGTGAATCGTGCATCATGATCCGAAATGATAGATATTGGCACTCCGTGCCGAGAGACTACTTCTTTCAAGTATATTCGAGTGAGTTTATCCATTTTGTCGGTTTCTTTGATTGCTAGAAAGTGGGCGGACTTTGTTAAACGATCAACGATTACCCAAATGGTATCACATCCGGTAGGAGTTCGTGGCAATTTCGTGATAAAGTCCATGGATATCTGCTCCCATTTTCACATGGGAATCTCTGGTTGTTGGAGAAGACCAGAAGGCTTTCGATATTCTACCTTGACCTTTGCGCAAGTCAGGCACTTGCTCACATAGGTGGCTATATCGGCCTTCATCTTTGGCCACCAATATAGCACCGTTAGGTCATGGTACATCTTGTCGGAACCTGGATGAATAGAGTAACGAGATTTATGAGCCTCATCCATGACTAGTTCCCTTAAGTTTCCGAATATTGGAACCCATACTCGTTCGGCGAAGTAGCGAATGCCGTCAGATTTGATCTCGAGTTGTGCTTCCATACCGCGTGTACCTTCTAGCGGTAGGTTTTCCTCTTTCAGAGCTTCAAGTTGAGCACTACGGATTTTGTCAGGTAATCCGGGGTGAATAGTAAGCTGTAATGCTCGAACTCGTTTGGGTTTGGTTTCCTTTCGACTTAGGGATCGACTATAACATTAGCCTTACCCGGGTGATATCAAATTGCGCAGTCGTAATCATTCAAGAGCTCGACCCAACGACGCTGTCTCATGTTTAGCTCTTTCTGCTCGAAGATATGCTGAAGACTCTTGTGATCGGTGTAGATGGTGCACTTGGTACCGTACAAGTAGTGTCTCCATATCTTAAGTGCAAAAACTACTGCACCCAACTCTAGATCATGAGTGGTGTAGTTTTTCTCGTGAATCTTTAGCTGACGCGATGCATATGCGATCACCTTTTCTCATTGCATTAACACACAACCCAGACCCTGAATAGATGCGTGACAATACACCACAAAATCATCCGTTCCCTACGGAAGAGCTAGAATAGGTGCACTGCAAAGTTTCTGCTTAAGATGTTGAAATGCTGACTCCTGGGTATCGCCCCAGTTATAGGCTTTACCCTTTTGAGTTAAGGCAGTGAGAGGTTGTGCAATCTTAGAGAATCCCTCGATGAATCGCCGATAATAACCAGCCAATCCCAGAAAATGTCGCACCTTAGTCGGAGTCGTCGGTGCTGCCCAATTCTTGATGGCTTCAATCTTTGATGGATCGACATGTATCCCCTTCTCGTTAACCACATGTCCTAAGAATTGAACTTCCCGGATCCAGAATTCACACTTGGAAAACTTAGCATACAGCTGCTCTTTTTTTTTTTTTAGTAACTCCAGGATTAAACGTAGATGTTCCTCCTTGTTCTTGGAATAAATGAAGATATCATCAATGAAAACGATGACGAACTGATCAAGGTAGGGTTTACACACACGGTTCATGAGGTCCATGAATACCGCCGGTGCGACGGTTAATCCGAAAGGCATAACCATAAACTCATAGTGGCCGTACCTTGTCCTGAAAGCAGTCTTAGAGATATCCTCATCTCGGACTCTCAATTGATGGTAACCAGATCTAAGATCTATCTTGGAGTTGATCAAATATATCATCTATGCGGGGTAGAGGATAACGATTATGGGTCGTTACTTTGTTCAGCTCACGATAGTCGATGCACATGCGGAAAGTCTCATCCTTCTTTGTTGACAAATAGGACTGGAGCTCCCCATGGCGATGAGCTAGGTCGGATGAAATCTTTATCCAACAAATCTTGTAGTTGTATGGATAGTTCTAGAAATTCACTAGGTGCAAGTCTACAGGGTGCCCGAGTAATAGGCGTTGCTCCGGGTGCTAGATCAATTTGGAATTCGACTTGACGATGCGGCGGAAGACCAGGCAGATCTTCGGGAAATAATTCCGGATAATCACGAACGATCGGTATGTCGTCAATCTTCTTCTCCTCATATGGCTGCTCGGCGACGAGAGCCAGAATGTCAGTATGACCTTTAATGTAGACATTTCTGCGCTTTCATGAAGGATATGATGCTTATGACTGCACCACTCCTTTTGCCTTAGACAAAAAGGATTTCCCCTCTAAGGAGAGGAAGGCAAATATTTTTGTCACAACAGTTGGCCTCAGGTCGATTCTTGGATAACCAATTCATACCGACAATAAGGTCGAAACTGCCAAGTGTAACTGGCAGAAGGTCAATGTCAAGTTTATGACTAACCAATACTAGTTTACATCTGTAAGAATGCGAGTTGTTTCGATTTTCTGAGCGTCTGCTATCTCAATAGTATACTTGGCTTTTAACAGAGTTGGAGCACTACACACTAATATGGGGTTTGTGAAGTCATACTGAGGCTTCTAATGAGACCCGTGCTTATAAAGCAAGTGTCAGTCAATGCATAGGCTAAGAGAATAGGTTCACATATAAGAATGAAAAGTCTAATGAGATATAGATTCCAGTAGCATAAGATATAGGATGTATGTCTAAGTAGTTGCGTTCAACTGATGGTTGGTTAGGTTAAATCTTCGTTTCCTAATGTCATTGGATCAACAGGATCATGTCGTGAAGAAAGAAATCCGTTTACAGGATTGAATATGCTGGGGTAAAATTCGAAGTTAGACTAAGGATTAGTCACAAGATGAGGTAATAAGGTCAAATGCGATCTATTGTTGGAGTGTAAGGAATAACGTGTTAGCATAGAAAGAATTTCTCAAATTCGGTGTACATAGTTGGAATCGATAAGTTTGCAATGAGATTCTATTAGAGTTTCAATCAAGATGGTTTCTATGATCACGTTTAGATGAGTGTCTAAATTTCACTAAGACTCTTACATGAGTGAGAATAACATTGAAGGATTTCATTAATGATAGTTCTATGTGTCCATAGACATCTTCAACCTGATAGTCGCGTCTATCAACTGTTGAACTAGTTTAACGATACCAACTAGTCGTTGAGTAGGTTACAAGAACTTCTACTGACAGTGGAAGTTTAAGTTTGTAGATCACTGATTAGGACCATTTATCCACACACTAGGTTTCACCAGGACTTACATGCACTTCAAATTATTATTACATGTGCACCCGTAATGATAATTTGCTTTGCATGCTCACCATTGTTCTCCCTATCCTGTGTCATAATATCCTTTAGGTTATATTGTTGAGTATAGAGTGTTGTCAGATATGATCAGTCATTGAAAGGAGTAGTCATCAACCATAAGTTGATCGACTAGGACTCATATCAGGATGAGTAGTCAAGGATGGTTTGATCTGAGTATTCACTCGAGTGAAACACAATACAGGAGTCCAATCCAGCGGATTGTAAATGAGAACATGTAACAAACATGTACATGAAGTGCGACTTCGAGAAATGAAACTAATTCATGAATACAAGTTATAGGAAGCAGCATAGTAGTCGTCCTTTCAACTGAGTCAGGATAGGGTTTGAATATGCGTTCTCAACTTAGTGGTTAATCATTTCTCAACAGAATATTGATCAAAGAAGCGAGCCCATGGCTCGGGAAAGTGATGACATCTATGTGTCAATAGATTCTGCAATAATGCGTGTAACGGTCTGCCTTCATTCGGCGTATTGTTGCTAGTGAGTACAGTAGGGACTCGCCTCCGACGATCCCAATTCCCAAGGAGATACGCGTTAGTGCTGAGTGTCGTCCATAACATGGACCTGAGAAAGCCCACCATACCCGAAAGGTGATGGTGATGTAAGTGACTCCTCCGAAGGCTCTGTCTCGCTGCCCTCGAACGGGAGTGGATGATTTTCCTGTGATTCCCCGAGTGTCGCCACTGGGAATGATGATGCAATGCACATGTTGTGTCCCTCGCCAACTGAGGGTGATACGGATGGTGTTACATACCTGCACTACAATGTATGTATAGATGCTATATATATCAGGTATGAGTGTCTGTGCCGTGTAACTAATGCATGTGTACGGTTATAGTCTAGTATGCAATCCTAGTTCTCTAAAACCTGTCTCTGATACCAATCTGTCACACCCCCAATTTCAACTAACGGAGTTTTACCGTTTGGAAGATGACACACCAGGATCTCAGTCATTAGTTACATCAAACGACACTATATGGGACTTGAAATGTCAAAACATAAAAGTTCAGAGTTAATGCGGAAGCGTAACGTTAATATGAAATCAAAAGTAATTACACGCAATTGGCGTCAATCATTGTAAATAAGTAAACTGTTTCAAATGTTTGAAATGGATAATATGACAGTAGGACTCCATGCATGTCCTAAGTGTGCAACCTGTGCCTTAGCGACCTGAGAAACATGTAAGAAAAAGTGTCAACACGAGGTTGGTGAGTTCACAGGTTTCAAGTTTACAATAAGAGTGTGTTTGCCAGATTATGTACATTTAATATGCATATCTATAGGTAGCTAACCTAGGTTCATGTTTTACTAAAGCGCTCGCAACCGAAGCTGACTGTGTTTGTATGCCTCCTGCCAGGTCTATCAACTCTGGCACATGTGAGTAGGCTAACATTTCACCCGTTTGATATCCAATCGAGTTAGCGCGACTAACGCGGGTGGGGCTAGTCAAACCCAGTAGTACTACTAAACATTACCTCGCTAAGATCCATATTAACGGTTCGAAATAAGATGAGGACTTTCTGTGATAGCATGTTACGCTTAGTCTCAACAGTGATATCATATAAAGTACCATAATCAAATAGTTGCGTCATGTTCTCTCCCCTGGCGGGAAAAACAATATTTGCTTGCGTACCTGTTTCTCCCCCACGAGGAAAACAAGTAAAAGTATGATAATTGGTGTTTCATGTTTGTTTCTTCCTCAACAGGAAAACAAGTAAAATACGTTTGTGTGTAAGCATGTTTCTCCCCCCAATAGTAAAACAGGTAAAAAGGGGCCGTGAAACTCACCTACTTGGCGTTGAAGATAGTTTCACACTAGAGTAAGTTGGAACCACGAGTGTAAGTCTCAAAAGACCTACGAATGTCCTAAAATTATAAACGTATAAATTAGGAACGATAATGGGAATTGTGACTGTGACACGGAAGGAACGTCTTAAAGAACCGCTCCAACAAACGAGAGTGGACGAACGTGTCCACGGGTTTAGGAATTACTTTACGCGACGAACGACATAAATAAATATATATATATATATATATATATATATATATATATACACGAGTGGATAATATAATTAGTTATATTATTATTTAGTCTCGATTGATTTACGGCGTTATAAAATGAACTGAAATAATATAAATATATATATTATTTAATAATACGGGTCACAATTTGAGAGTAATATAAACATATTATTTTACACGAGTTTATGGCTTAAAAATAATATAAATATATTATTTTTACTTGTTAATAATAATAATAATGTATAAATTATAAAAGGGGTATAATTTATAAAAACAAACTAATATTTCAAACCCGAGCCTACGGATTGTTTTCCGGATTAAAACTCATTTATATAATAATACAATATCAAAAGGTTTGATTTTTATTAATTTAATAATCCAAAAAAAACTGTTTCAAAAATGAATGTGGGAGCCCGGTCTCGAACCCGGGTCTCTCCCACACACGCACTAAGTTTTAACCAGTCCACCCGCTAGGGCCATCGCACAAGAATCCGGCTTGGAAATCTTTTAACGTGCGACGTTTCTGAGGTCTCTTCCCCTATCGCGACTCGTCCCCAATCTAGTCCCAATTCCATCGATTTCAATCGCGATAGAGCTAAGAATCATAGGGGTTTTGTAAATCGGTGCATGGCGAGTATGTGTGTGGATTTAATTTGAAAATCATCCCGTTTACAATCGTTGTATAGTCGATTCAATCGTCAAAACCCTAGGTATGAACAGGGAATCAATTTGATCCATTCTGATATTAAAAGATGTTGGATTCATAGGGTTTTCAATAAACAAGTGATTGCGAATCCGAATATTTGATTTAATCGTAATGAAGTTGTGTTTAAGATCAAAACCCCCAATCTGTCATATGAACAAACCCTAGGATCTGGATGTTGTAGAATTCGATGTTACTTGTTTAAATTACCATAGGGCTTTCGATTAGTGGGGGTTTTCGAAACTATTCAAGTAGTTTAATTAGACTGAAACGGAGTCTAGAGTCGAATTCGATCAAACTGGGTTCATATGAACCCTAGCATCTGGATTTTGATCGAACCGATGATATAAGCCCAAATTGGCATAGGGATTTCGTTTAATAGACTCACGCGAAGCTAAGGATGAGATCAATTACCAGAATGGGTGCTGATTTGGTGGTGTTCGACTGAAACAGGCGCCGACTGTGACCCATTTGATCTTCGGCGACTTCCGTTGCTTCTCCGATGAAGTTGAATGATGTTACAGGTTCAGTGGAGTTCGTTCAAGGTGTGCAGGTGTTTGATTACGAGTATAATGATCGAATTGATCCAATTTTGCTAAGGTTTCAATGGTTTCGGTTAAATGGAATTGATGTGGTTTAATTACAACCATGATGGGTGTTAAAACACATTAAAACGATTCGTATAGGGTCGTGATTATTATTTCAATGCATAACCGTCGCAAATTGAATAGAATTCAAATGTTGGAATTCAATGTCAATCAAGAACATCACGGGTTGACTTTCAAAAGTCAACAAAATCAAAATTGGGTTAATTACAGGATTAGTCCTTCTGTTTTCATGCATTGAAGTTTGAAACTTGACAGAAATGGTCCCTAGGGTTTAACTTTGGCTAACTAGGTCAAGGGTTTGGTTAGTTTGACTAATAAAGTCAAAGGATTTGGATTTTGACTTTCTAAAAGTCAACATAGAAGACTAGGGTTATTACATAACTAATCCCTCGAGTTTAAGTTTGAAATATTGACAGAAATAGTCCCTTGAGTTTGAGTAAAGTTAATGTTAGTTAACTTTAACTGGATTTTGTTAACGGAGTTAACTGGAAAAGTCCAGATTGTCACATATGACTCTACAATAAGGCAGAGGTAGAGGTAGGATGCCCAACACTAGGTACTTCAAACAACTCTACCAGGAATTCTTGATGGCGCTCTTAGGAGAAAAGAAAATCATAACAGTCTGGGAAACCAGAATGAAAGGACAAGTGGTGATGTTCCTCGAACAGAAGATACCCTTCATACCATTCTAGTAGGAAAAAATGTAGGCACCACCCGAACCCATGAAACCGTTGGGATGATAACCAGAGCACCAGAATACATGGTCAAGGATGCAACTAGAAGAATTTCAGCGACAGTTACCCGAAGCCCTTCAATGGAAAGAATAATGCAATTGCAGCGTTGCAGTGGATCACTTCTTTGGAAGCTTTCATAAAGATGAGCGAATGCAGAGCAGACCAAGCTATGAAATTTGCTACCCATTCATTCGAAGAGAAGGCTCTTGATTGGTGGGAATCAATCAGACAGACAAAGGGAGAAGCTGTGACTGATAGGATGACTTGGGAAGATCTCAAATCTTTGATCATTAATAGGTAATGTCCACAAAATGCAATGGACAAGATTGAAGCTGAATTCCTTCGGTTCAAGGCAGGAACCATGACTCATCAGAAGTATACAACCAAGTTTAATGAGATGGCCGAGGTGGTGCCACATTTGGTTACTCCTGAATCACGAAGAGTTAAATGTTATATTCAGGGTCTTCCTCCTAAGGTTCGTACCTTAGTAAAATCTATCGCACCTGAAACGATAGATTTGGCCGTCGAGAAAAGTGCTGTGATGTTTGATGCGGTGGCATCACAAGAGCCACCGAAAGTTGATCACAAGAGGAAACCTGAAGAGGTTGTTTACAAATTTGAACTGGGAAATAATAAATTTCCCAAAAGAGGAGAGTTTAACCTCAACTCAGATAGAACCACCCAGGGAATGAAGTGCCAGACTTGCCAGAAATTTGGTCACTTGGCAACCCAATGTCTGAATGTTAAATGCTTTAACTGTGGGGAAATTGGGCATTATAAGACTTCTTGTCCTAAACCACTTAAACCAAGAACAGGAAGTCAGAATAAGGGAACATGTCGGGTGTTCATCTTAGGAAGCGGAAGTTAACCAAATAAAGCCAAAGAAGTAGCAGGTACTTTCTTAATTAATAATATTTACGCCATGATTTTATTCGATACAGGGGCAAATAGAAGCTTTGTTTCATGTGCATTCACCCCAAGTTTAGGCGTAAAACCGATTCCACTTATTCATGCCTATGTCGTTGAAACGGCAAGTGGCGAATAGATTAGGATAACCGAATCATACGCTGATTGTGACATCATTTTTGGTGACAATAAGGTATTAGTTACACTAATGCTGATGAACTTGAACGGATATGAGGTTATCCTAGGGATGGATTGGTTAAACCAACACCAGGTCCAGATTGATTGTGACTAGAAAACGGTCAAGATTAAGAAACCAGATGAAACTAGTTTGATAATTCAAGGTGAGAGTAATAACAATAAGATTGAAATAATTTCCATAGCAAAAGCTAAGAAAGAATTGATTAAGAGAGACGGTATATTCTTAATTTATGCTTTTAACATTAAACCCGAAGGACAGATTGCGGATATTCCCGTAGTCTGTAATCACCCAGATGTCTTTCCGGAAGAATTACTCGGTCTTCCACTTGATCGTCAGATCGAATTCCGAATCAAACTCATTTCTAGAGCTAAGCCTGTTACAAAGTCCCCTTATCGTTTAGCTCCTTCCGAACTGAAAGAATTGATGAAGCAAATTCAAGAATTCTTAGATAAAGGGTTCATTCGTCCTAGCACTTCACCTTGGGGAGCACCAGTACTGCTCGTTAAAAAGAAGGACGGAAGAATGAGAATGTGCATTGACTATCGAGAATTAAACAAGCTGACTGTGAAGAACAGATATCCATTGCCTAGAATAGATTATCTGTTCGATCAGCTACAAGGAGCCAAGTACTTTTAAAAGATCGATCTTAGATCAGGATATCATCAGTTAAAGGTACAGGAAGAGGATATACCTAAGACTGCTTTCAGGACCCGATATGGTCATTATGAATTCCTGGTCATGTCATTCGGTCTAACAAATGCCTCCGCAGCATTTATGGACCTAATGAAACGAGTCTGTAAACCATTCCTCGATAAATTTGTCATCGTTTTCATCAATGATATTCTTATCTATTATCCCGAATCCAAGAAGAACATGCTAAACACCTTAAAATCATTCTAGAAACCTTGAGAAAAGAAATATTGTATGCAAAGTTTTCCAAATGTGAATTTTGGAAACAAGAAGTACAATATCTTGGGCACGTTGTAAAGGAGCACGGAATACAAGTGGACCCAAGTAAGATCGAAGTTGTTATGAAGTGGGAAGCCCCAAAGACTTCAACAGAAATCAGAAGCTTTCTTGGACTAGCCGGTTACTACATAAGATTCATTTAAGACTTCTCCAAGATTGCTACACCTTTAACTACTTTAACTCAAAAGGCAGCCAAGTTTGAATGGGGAACGAAACAAGAAAAAGCATCAACATTCTCAAAGACAAACTCAGACATGCACCGATCTTAGCACTACCCGAAGGAAACGATGATTTTATCATCTATTGTGACGCTTCCCGAACTGGTCTGGGTTGTGTGTTGATGCAGCAAGACAAAGTTATTGCCTACGCATCACGCCAACTTAAAGTTTATGAAAAGAACTATAGCACACATGATTTAGAACTTGGTGCCATAGTGTTTGCTCTAAAGATATGGAGACACTATTTGTATGGTACCAAATGTGTAATATATTTAGACCACAAAAGCCTCTAACATATTTTTTAATCAGAAGGAATTAAATATGAGGCAGAGGAGATGGATGGAACTCATCAACGACTACGATTGTGAAATCAAATATCATCCTGGGAAGGCAAATGTAGTAGCAGATGCTTTATGTCGGAAGGAACGAAACCAACCTATTAAGGTAAAAGCATGATGATTAGACTTGAAATTAGACTTAAGGGAACAAATCAAATAAATCCAACCAAAAGCCATTGAAGAAGGAAATATCAAGAAAGAACGTATGGTTGGAAAACAAAAGTTGCTATCCAAAGGAGAGGATGGAATCATGAGATTCGAGCAGAGAACCTGGATTCCAAAGCTTGGAGATATTCAAGAAAAGATATTAGACGAAGCACACAAGTCAAAATATTCCATGCATCTTGGTGCCAACAAGATGTATAAATATTTGAAGATGCATTACTGGTGGCCGAACATGAAGAGACCAATAGCACAATACATAGATAAATGCTTGACTTGTCTTCAAGTTAAGATTGAGCATCAGAAACCAGCAGGACAGTTACAGTAAATAGAAATACTTGTTTGGAAGTGGGATCGTATTACAATGGATTTCATCACTAAACTACCCAGAACACAGAAAAGGGCATAATGCAATATGGGTCATGGTCGACAGACTGACCAAGTCAGCCCATTTCATACCCATCCATGAAACATACTCGATGGATAAGTTAGCCAGAATTTACATCAATGAAATTGTGAGCCACCATGGCATACCACTGTCTATTATTTCAGATAGAGACAGTCGGTTCACATTTAGATTCAGGACGACTTTTCAGAAAGAATTGGGAATTCGACTTACCATGAGTACTACATATCATCCTCAGACCGACGAACATAGTGAACGTACAATTCAAACCTTGAAAGATATGTTGTGAGCTTGTTTTATAGATTTCAGAGGTAATTGGGATGATCACCTACCATTAATCGAATTTTCCTACAACAGTAGATACCATTCGAGTATCAAAGTTGCACCATTTAAAGCACTATATGGAAGGAAGTGCATAACTCCAGTCTGTTGGACTGAAATAGGAGACAGTCAATTATCTGGACCTAAAGTTATACAGAAAATGACAAATAAGATAGTTCAGATTAAACAACAGTTGAAAGCTACTCAGGATCGACAAAAGATTTATGCTGACACTCTTGAGTTCCAATCTCGAGCCCCGGTTCACGTACAAGAGTACGGTTTCTGGACATTCGACTTCAAATTGCCGTAGATAGTGCTGAGGTAAGATTCCGACCTCCTATTAAGCTTTGGTTATACACCATTAAGTTAGGTTTGTATAATTGAGTAATGTACTTACTTATCTAGGAACTCTGCCCGAGGTGTTTGCCACATTACTGATTACTAAGCCGAAATATTGTCCAGGTGAGTTTTTAAACTGTGATGCGTGTGAACTAACCATGACTATGTTATGATTGATTTTATGGAAACATTTTGAGTATCTTGAAACGATTGCACCGATTGTATATATATACCGCATTCTAAGCGCTTATTGTGTTTCACTTAACCCGTGGAATGGCATGATGGGCACGACCCGTGGAACGGTCTTTGGTTTTATATACTGAATTATTGTTCATAGTTGTCTATGAATTTGGGGGTGGAACCCCATGAATGTGTTCACGATACTTTGGCGGTTCATTTTAATAAACTATTTTTATTTATGAATTTACCAGCTTTATGCTGACCCATGTTTTATCAAATGTTTTTTAACGCATCATAGGTAGTCATTAGACAAGGCATTTCCAGGACTGGAATGAAAAGATGAACGATCCAGATGATGGGTATGCCTGGAACTATAAGTCCCGAATGACTTGTTCCTTGTTAGGAACAAATTATGTAACTTTTGTTAAACCTGATGTTAATGATGTTTTGATATTAATAGAAGTTATGATTTAGTCTTCCGCTGTGTGTTTTTTATATCAACGTCACAGCAACTAGAAGGTGACCTTCTGACCTGTATGTAGTTATCTGACAAACAGAATGTTCTGTCTAGGAAAGGACGATGTATAAACCTCTCCTAGTCCCGTTGTTCTTTCCTGGGAACATCTCTGTTGGAGGTACTACTCTGGTTAGATAACTGTCATGTGTTACGGGCGTGACATATCAGGTTTGGCAAACGAGGTAAGCTCAACCCCCGATACGTCAGACCATTCGAGATTTTGACATGAGTAGGCCCTGTGTCTTACCGAACTTAAGCTACCTCAAGAACTTAGTGGTGTACATGACACATTTCATGTGTCAAACTTGAAGAAATGCCTATCAGATGAAACGCTTGTTATACAACTTGAAGAGATTCAAATCGATGACAAACTCCACTTTGTGGAGCAACCGGTGGTAAACATGGACCGGGAAATCAAGAAACTTAAATGAAGTCACATTCCCATTGTAAAAGTCAGATGGAACTCTAGATGAGGGCCAGAGTTTATTTGGGAACGCGAGCACCAAATGAAACATAAGTACCCTGCTATATTTGAGGAACCCCCAACAACAAGCAACGCAAGCTAAATTTCGGGACGAAATTCTCTCAACAGGGGGATAATGTGACACACAATTTCAGGTTACAATTCGTACGAAGTCTTAAACATAATTACAAGAAATCATACGCTTTAGACTTAATTATAATAAATTAGGTCACATCACGCATAGCAAAGTCCACCTCATTTCATGCGTTGGTAATTTAGGAGAATTACTGGGTGACACACACACCTTTACTCGACCTATACCGACGTTGTTGATATATTTTAAAATAAAACAACCTAACTATTCACTATACATATAATACTACAAGGTTTATATATCTAACTAATGAAATTAATATTATACCTGTTAACACATCCAAATTTTGTAAACTTATATGCTTTATAAAACCAACATGTACCCTAACGATTATGAACTATCTCTTTTAAAACCGGGTTCTATTTAACGAGTGTCCTATCGGGTCCAACTAGCATCAAACCAGCACCACCACCCTAGCTACCACCCCACCACCACCCCCACCCCTCTCCCTCTCCTCCTTCCTCTTTCTCGGCCGAGAACCACCCCCAAGGGGTCCCTCCTTCTTATTCCCTCTTGAACCAACCCATCACTTCTTGTCACCCCAATGTCCCCTTAGACTACCTTGTCTCCATGGAGACAACATGTTCCCCATGCCCTCACAAACCCAGGGACATTACCCAATTAGGAAGGTATAAATACATGACCATTTCACACCCAAATCATCAACCCATTTTCTCTCCTTCTCCTCCCTTGCCTACGGCTTGAACACACACACACACCACCATCCTCAATTTTTGAAAAATACCAAGTATTGGGAGCTTTTCAAGCTTGATCCTAGTGGAACCTTTGGTGTTACAAGCTTCTTTCATTATCTCGGGTCTTCCTTGCTTGCTATACGTAAGCATTTTTACCTCCCTTTTTAGCCTTATGTCATTAGTTATTGATTCGTGTAAAACCCGTCACCCTTGAAAACATAAACTCTTAGAATCAAAGAAACAAAACATGTTGTACAAAACTTAGTTTTGGCGACTTTAAATGCACTAGTTAGTAACCAATTTCGAAAATTAAAATGAGTTGTATTCATATGAGTTAAACTTGATTTCAAAATTCATGAATCCTAACAACTTGGATTGTGTGTTTTATTAGGAATGTATGGAAATATTACATAACTTATGATTTTTAGCATTGTGAAAACTTAACAAATTTAACTAGTAAAAATAACTACTTATTTATAGTTATGCATATATAAATGTATGAACATGTTAAAGTATATATTGGTTTTGAGAAATGATGTATAAATGATAGGGTGTTTTAAGTGTGGTTAAATATATTCTGTTTAGAGTTACACAAAATTGGGTTTTAAATTTGTAAAAAATAGAATGATAATTACTTCAACTTAAAACACACACAAATAGGAAAGTGTACCTATCGTAGCGTAATATAGTCCGGGTAAGAACCAAGTATCGAACCATGGACACGGATGCCTTACTCAACCATCGCTATTGTCTGACTAGGATAAAAAGTTGGAAAAGGGTTTTTGTTTTAAAAGAAAGTAAAGAGGATAAGAAATGTAATTGTGAATGTTATCTTGTTAAGGTGTTACTCTGGTTGTTATCACTTGTTAATTAATGTTGTATTTTAGTAAGGTTGATCATAGTTACTAGTACTAACCCTTTAAATGGAGGAGCTAGTAGTTCGTAACGGAATAGTGGATACGGTCGACCATCTGTTCCTAATAATTCTCGGGATCCTAACGGGGTCTCAAGTCCGTCGGCTATCCCGTGATTTATTATTCGGACTAAGATTATCCTGTCGACTGGCGTACACCATGTCGTGTAACTTCTTTTGGAAAGTCGGAATGCGCATCATCTTCCAAAGTTACTTTATGAACGCTTGGACCTAACATTTTATATTCTTAAAATAGTTGTCTTTACTTATAATAATATTTTAAATAAATATAACTTTCATTCTCAAGATCAAGCCTCATGGCTCACGCTAGAAGTCCTCTGCAAGCTAACACAAGAGAAGTAAAGAAATACCGACACGCTTTATAAGGTCCAGCTAGGACTCGAACAACTCGTTGAATACCCAAACCTCCAATCAACCCATAATATTAAATCTCTAATAACCGGGCCCTTGGTAGCACCAAGATTTGTATATAGACCGTACAAACTCGAATAAGTTTTCCAACAATAAGTCTTGCTTAAGTAACTTACAAGATTTAAGATTATTAAATTGGTTTAAAGATTACTTATTCTTGTCTTTTTAAAGAAAATTATAAGAAAGACTTTAAGAACATAACATGCTAAAAATACTTTATCAGTTAATTAAAGTTCAACCAACTCAAGTAACGCAAGAGAACTAGCCATGAATGACCATACAAGTGACTCCACTAACCCTTGGACTATGTGTGGAAGTGTTCCATCACCAAGGGAGAGTTAGTATAGGTTGCCTCTTGTTTACTCGAACGAGAAGAATCATTTCATATTACAAGACTTAGAAAAAGAAAATAAACAAAGAAAAGCTAAAATCGGACAAAAACTAAGAGAGTTCCAGCTCTAGAAGAGCACTAGGGCCTTCACACCCCTCAATCTTGGACATCTAAAACAATAGGATGAGCTTGCTATTTATAGGCAAGGATTTTGGCAATGCACGGTCGTGCCTAGGACTGCACGGGGGTGCAAATTACCCTGTTTTTTCACGTGCAAAATCTGGTAGCTTTAGGGAGTACAGGGAGGCAAAAGAGGATTTGCACGACCGTGCATTACCCACTTTTTCTTCTTGTTGACTTTTTGATTTCCTTATTTGACTTCCCGGGTCTAAGTTCGTTCAATTGACTTCTGGATGCTAATTTTCCCTTGATTTTGAGTGATTTCTTCATGTTTTTACAAACCAAGTTTAATTATCCTGTTGCAACATAATATAATAGATTAAGTATCAATTCCCATCATTTTGTCTATGATTGTGCTAAATATGGGTATAATTGTGCATACAAAATACGTATAAATGATGGCACATCAATAAACCATAAGGTTTTTGACATGGAAAAAGATCATAAACTTTTATATGGAAGTTAAAAACTTGATTATTATAATTAGTATTGATACTTGTCTTGGAGACTAAAATTTTTCTTAAATATATGTATACTAATAGTTTAACAAAAGATTTCAAATATATACATATGTTTATAATCAAACAAAGGATTTCAAAATATATATATATATATATATATAGTTAAACGACAAATTTCAAATATATATATACACTTATAAATAAACAGGAGATTCCAAAAAAAATATATATATATATATATATATATATATATTACTTAAATTACAACATGTGGAATTTTTACAAACATTTAACCTATACATATCTATTAAATATATGAGTATATAAAACTTTGACTCATAAAACGGACAGGTATGGTAATTATTTAATTACTTTTTGAAATATTCAAAATATACACGTTAATCGTAAAACTAAAATCGACAATTATTTTAAAGTATGATGACTATTTTAGTAGAAACGATTATATATATTATTTTATACGTATCATATTTTGGAAAACAATATAATTTGATAAGTACATTTTATATATATGTGTATGTGTGTGTATATATATATGGTTAGGTTCAAATGAGAACTAATAAATACTTGAGAACTCGCGAGAACTCGTCAAAAAATCAATTAAAACCATTTTTTTTGTTTTCACTATATTTATTATTAAAATATAACATAAAAAATGATTTATCTCTTCCATTAATTCATCCTCTCTCTCTAAATTATCCTTAAAAAAATTTATATACATGTATAAATGGTAAACATTTACACAAGTGCATATTTTTTTAATATATGAAAACATGTAAATTTACATATATAAATTCATTTTTTTATTTTGTATTCTAACAATAGAAATAGTAAAAACAAAAAAAGTTGTTTTGATTGGATTTTTGACGAGTTCTCGCGAGTTCTCAAAATATTTAAGAGTTCTCAAATGATCTATTCCCTATATATATATATATATATATATATATATATATATATATATATATATATATATATATATATATATATATATATATATATGTATATATATATGTATATATATATATGTATATATATATATATGTATATATATATGTGTATATATATATGTGTATATATATATATAGGGAGAAGTTCATAAGAAAACTCCTCCTTAGTAAGAGAACTAGAGAACTCCTCATTAAAGGCAAAAAAAATAAAAAAAAAATCATAACTCAAAATATAAATCAAAAACTAAAAAAGTGGTTCGGAGACCATGTTTCCCACGCCGTCCTCGTTAAAAAAACACAAAAATGCTCGTTTAGTTTTAGGGTTTAGTTTAGCTTTTAGGGTTAGATTTCTGGGTTTAGCTTTTTTGGTTAGGTTTTGGGTTCAGCTTTTAGGGTTAGGTTTTTGATGATAGGGGTGGGTGAGCTTAGGTTTTTAGGTGAGGGTGGGTGGGTTTAGGTTTTTGGGGAGGGGTGGGGGGTTTAGGTTTTTAGGGGTAGTGTGGGGGTTTAGGTTTTTGAGGTGGGTGTGGGGGTTTAGGTTTTTTGGTGGTGGGGTGGGTGGGGTGAGGTTTTTGGGTGGAGGTTTAGGTTTTTTGGGTGTTACTATGCATATGCAGTATTGTTTTTTTTTGTACGAGTAAGATGTGGGAAACATGGTCTCCGAACACTTTTTTAGTTTTTTATTTATATTTTGAGTTATGATTTTTTATTTTTTTTTTGAATTATTTTTCCCTTTAATGAAGAGTTCTCTAATTCTCTTATTACAGTTAGTTCTCTCATGAACCCAACCCTATATATATATACACACACACACACAGGGGAGGGTTATAACAAAAACCCACTCCACTTGAAAAACCCACTAAACCCTGTTTTTACATATGTAATACATCAAACACAAAACTTTATTTTTTGGATAGATTCTACATTCAATTTTATCACTTTTGGTGAAAAAATATAAAAAACGCCAAGCGATTTTTTTAAAAAGTTTTTAAAAAAAATCAGACGATTTTTACATATGTAAATTGCTGACATGTTTAAAAAAAAGAAAGAGAAAACGGGATTTTTTTGCTATTTTTTACATTTTTTTTTCACTCGGCGTTTTTTTATTTTTTATTTTGACGAAAATGCTTATTTTTATGTGTATAATCAACCCAAATTTTAAAAAAATTTAAAAACTTTTTTTTCTATTTTTTTCTATAGGATTTAGCGAGTTTTCTCAGGTGGAGAGGGTTTTCATTTTACTATTTTTCTCTCTATATATATATATATATATATGTGTGTGTGTGTGTGTAGAGAGAGAAAGAGAAAGAGAGAGGGGATCCTCTAAGAAGGGAATTTTGCCTAAGTATGGTAAGAAGTAATCTTGACCATCAAATTTGATGATCAAGGGTTGGAATCAAAGTGTAGGAAAAATGAGGGTTGAAAAATTATTTAAGGAATAGTCACTTTTGTTGACTTTTTTCAAATTCTCTACTTTTTTTAAACGTTCATAACTTTTTAATACGACATTATATTTTGAAAAAAAAACTAAACCATAAAATCGAGCATTTTTTCTTATTAATTTGAGTATAATGTTGCTATACAAAAAACGATAATTTAAAAAAATCAAAAATTGTGCTTTATTTTTTTGTGCTACATTTGTGTGCTGTATTTTTCTGTGCTGAATCTGTGTGCTATATTTTTCCGTGTTGAGTTTGTGTGCTACTGTGCTGTATTTTCTGTTGTATTGTATTTTCTGTTGTGATGAATTTCAGGGCTTATATTCAATTAGTTCCTCGTGTCCAGATAATAGAATATGCCTCCTAAAGATATCCATTCTACACAAGGACAATACATAGTTAAAATAATGCAAATGATTAGCAAAAATTTCAGGAGGAAAACATCATTGTCCAATTTAAAAGTTTAGAGAACTAGTCACACCAAGCAATTGACACTCAATCACGTCAGCATAACCAAATTTTTAGAGCATCAAAAAATAAGAATTTAAAAAGAATAATGTAAGTACATATAATGTGGTGTAGTGATAGGAAGCCTGGATTTTCTAAAAAAGACCCCGGTTCTATCCCCGCAGGCATCACTTTGGGAGGGGCATGGTGGCTCAATGAAGGAAGACCGGGATCTTTGTGATCTCCGGTTCGATCCAAAGGGCGTCCGGGTTTTACCACCAGTGGGCTTTTGGGCGGGTGGGTTTTCCCCGAAACTGTAGATAACTTTGGGCGCTTAAGGGCTCCGTACGGCTGGGTTGTGCCAGCTGGCGGTGGCCTTTTGCCAATGGGCTCCCCGTACGGAGTACCTAAGCAATTCTCTGTTTGTTTGTCGGTCAAAAAAAAACATACATCTTGTTCACGATGCTTTTCCGTGAATCTGCTTGCAATTGAGCCCTCCAATCACCAAATTCCAAGGCGGGTTGCCAACAGCTACACTTGCACACTCAGTAGGCCACAAATATAGTAAATACAGGTCCTTCATATCTTGTATCTGTAATCAGAAGAAAGAAATCAAGGTCATGGAGCCTATAATTGGAAAAAAATATATATATATATTAATATTCCCACTCACAGTTCATCAAAAAATATTAGTAAAAATACATGATTCCCCTTTAGTTTATTGTCATTTTAAGGCATAACGTCAATAGTTTATAGAAATGTAAGATAATATAAAGCACCTTTTGATACACTTCCTCTTGTTAGTCTCCACCATTTGAATTACTAGTCTGAACTGTTGAATCTAATGGTATGAGGGGTTTAAACCATTAGCAGTAGAGTCTGACCACATCGGATTTGGCATGTGATTTTTGTAATTTAGTCTCCACCATTAGCATATACAAAAAATCCAGTTCAATAATACCAAAACAGCAAACTAGTACGATGGCAAACCAGCACATCACAACAACAAATCACACAAATTAGTTCTATAATTTATTTGTCATCAATACTACTTGTGGAACACAAATTAACAATAAGGAATAATGATTCAAACACACTTACATCTTTTAGGGTGTTAAAGATCTCATTTACATCAAATTTATGTGTTATATCTTCTGAAGCACGCCGTAGGTACCCGCCATCAAAGATGAAGCTGAGCGCGCAGGTGTACGGAATCAGTCATCGTGGTGACCGGAGCCCTAGCTTTTGGTTGGGCGGTGATCAACGTCGTTACTAAAAAATCGGTGGACGAACTCGTCACCGCTGTCGAGGCTGCAGCCACATCCACCGGTGCTACACCTTCTTTTCGATGAAACGATGATAGTCCGTGTGACTCCCAGCATTTCAGGTCAATATCCATATTCATAACTTTCACGTTTATATTTCATATTTCGTGGATTATTGTTTGACAAAGTATTGTCAAGGAGTCTAGCAAAGGAACACACATTATATTTTAGTAATTTTAGAATTACTAGGGGATAAACAATTATAACCCGCATTGTACGTTCGTTGTTGATTAACAAGATTTTATTCCAGTAAAGTCTAGAGACACGTTTTTAATATAAAAACATAAATATTTGTGACTAAACTTTTAAAAGTGGACATAAAAATGTTTATTACACGATCTTAAGTTATTATATGCGTGTACGTATATAATATAGTTAAAGTAAGAACTATGTCGGGTTTAACTAGTAAACTATTGAGACTAGTCAAACAACACAAAAATATATAAAGTTAATTAATTGTTAAAAGTTCTACACCGGGTATTAAATCACGGGATCACCTACCGGGTTCACACCACCTAAAAACCAAGAGCAAAAATCTAGAGAGTTCTAGCTAGAAATTGGGAGATTCAAGGAAGTCTTAGAGGCCTAAGGATCGGTTTTGATAGCAACACGAGCCTCTATCACTTTCTACCCGGGATCCTTCACCTAGCTTTGTCTAGCGGTATGAAACTGACACCATCTCTAGATTCATCTTTATTTCTAGCTTAAAGTTTGTTGTTCACCAATGAAAATAAAGGATTTGAAAAGATTAAAGAGTTTTATAAAGTTTAATTTTATTAAGTTTAAAAACTATGGTTTGGTATAAATATATATAAGTAGACGAAATTTAGTATATATATTGGTGTATTCTTGATGTTTTGATAATGAGTTATAGATTAGTAAAAGTATAACTCACACTTAATGAAAAATAAAATGAATAGATAGATACATGAAGGAATCGTGATTTGTATGTATATATATGTGCATGTATTGTTATTTGATCATGTGATGATAAGATTTGAATCAAAAGCATGTTTAATAATCTAAAAGTGTGGTTAATGCTTGATGAAAACTAAAGAATATATATATATAGAGATCGAAAATGGATATACATAAACATGATTATAGTTGCTAAATGGGAAAATGATATATATATATATATATATATATATATATATATACATATATATATATATATACTAGTAGGTTACCCACGCGATGCAGCGGTGACACGAATGTTTCTGATTAAATCGCTCATGTTCGATTCAACCAACGAATGTGTGTCATGTTCATGTGCTTGATTAAACTACTCGGCGCGTTGCGACTGTCATGACACGTTAACCAATGGACGCTAAGCAAAATCTGTTTATTTAAATATTTACATTCTTATTTCAAAATCATCTTACTTGCCTCCATTCTTTACTCGCCTACCATGTAAAAACAAAGGGAAGTGTGAATGACAATACATTAAAAGTGGTGGAAAGAAAACATAAAATAATCTTGACATAGTGAAGTTCCCGGTAGTGGTGTTGTATCCTACAGCTGCTTGTTCCGGGTCAGTGGCACACATGCAATTCACAGTAAACTAACTAACTTAACATGTAGCTATTATCCTTTGGCACTGAACCTGCATCAACCTCATCTATCCTATAGCCTCTGAGAGTGGCTTTGGTATTTCATGTTGGTTCTCATACCCATCAAACCTGCACCTAACAATTGGATAGTAAATAATCAATCTCATAAATGCACATAAAGGTTTATTAACATCTTATTTGGTTAGAGAACTATAATATATTGATAATAATTTAACAAATGATACAATTAAGGGTACAAATTATAGGATGCAAGATGTCATCTTAAAATAACATCAACCCTTGTGAACAGTCCTAGCAAAATTAGGGTTTGAAATGTGAGGAGCGGATTATATACACGGGTTACCGAGATCTGCCATTTGAAATGTTGGGGGGTGCTTTGATAGCTTTATGTGAAAAAAAAGCGTTGGTTGTCAAAAGGAAGTTTTGACCTGTTACCCAATCACCCCATTTTGCCACATCTAGTACGTGACCAGAATGCGGTTGTATTTGTAAAAAAATCTGTTGCAGGCCCAAATCAAATACGCGAACATAAAATTAGGGTGTCGGTTTGTGCAGCCAAAGTCTGTTGCAGAAAGCCGACGATTAGCTCTCACATATCTTATTATCACTATACTCATTTTGCCCAGAAAATAGAAAAGGGCAACCGCCAATAGTCATTCCGAACCGCATAACATGTTGGATCAGTGAGTTTTTTTTTAACTTGAATAAATAGTTTTTCCTTTTTTGTTGAAAATTATTATTTTTATAAAAAAATGAGCAATTTTTATAAATTTTGAAATTTTAGAGAAAAAAACAAGCAAACTCACCTCGCATGAGTGACAAGAAGGCGAAAACAATCCCCATCAAAATCAGTCCTAAAACAAGAGTAAAAGGCTGCAAAACAATAACATTTTGTAAGAGGTTAATGATGCTAATTAAAAGTTCTTCATTTTTTGTTTATTAACAAAGGGAAATACGTAAACAAACGATTTTAATTAATAATTATGTGATTAATTTTATGAATTATGACATAATTTACATCTTTTATTCATTTTACTTTTGACTTGCACATATAGTATAAATGCACTTCTGTATCCATAATGAATATGTGGTTCATCAATTTATACTCACTGCTATGGCTTCCATCCGTACTTTCTTCAGCCCAAATCTGATGTTTGCCCAAATCAAATTTTGCCTAGAGTGCTCTTCATTGCCATAAAATCAGCCTGAGTGATAAAGAAAAAAAAAAGGCATGTGATAAAGTCAAACAATATTATACTCCTTTTCAGGGACGATATTGTCAATGAAACAGAAAACTTAGTACCTTAATCCCAGCACCAAAAGCTGAATCATCTGTATAGTGACAGGTTAAACTTTTGCAGTTCACCATTGGAACGCAACTAAATCTAAATTACCATTTTAATGTAGTCTGAAATGTTGATGATCTAAACCATCCTGTTCTTAAATCCGGTTCAACCGGTCCAACCAATGAACCTCTAGGGCAGCATGTTTGTTGTCCGGTCCGGTTCTGAAAACATACTCAAAAGTAAGCAAGTTTGCTTTAGCTATACACTCATAACCTAAAAACTTGGTGACCACAGTTGCACTGATTGGTACTGCAAATAAGTAGTCTGGATCCATTTTAGCATATAAAGAAGAACAAAACCCTAAATCTGGAATCTTCATCACATAATTTAAAATTGTTTTGATATCTTCTAATATATACAACCAACCAAAATGAATAACTTAAGCACTCAACCGTCAAGTTTAACAATCAATAAATCAAAACCCCAAACTCAATATCCTACATGAAACATAACCACCAATATGAAAAATGAGCCAAATAAAATGCAGAACATTGTACTTAAAAAAAAAGCGGATGTATGTACATATAAGAACTAACAAAGAAGTCATACATTAGTCCAACATTTTGAAACGCAAAATTAAAAACCGAACTTACCAGATATGTCGTCATCATATAACCTGTATTTGTCTGCAATCAAAACAATACACACATAATCAGAAAAAATTGATAAGCCCTGACGGTTTGATCATCGAAGTAGTCAAAATATACAAGAAAACATAATTCAAGCTCCACTGATACTTAACTATTTTGTCAACCACTAAACTAAAATCAGAAACATACAACCTGAGGCAATTATCGAAACAAATGATAGTGTCTGTTAATTTTTTCTTCTTTATCTCTGAGAAAATAATGTTCACCGGTAACACCGACATACAAAGTTATAGATTGTAGACCATTATATATTTCATCACTTTTGATGTTCAGAAACCTGATTTTAGTCCTAAAAAAATACAATTTTTTAAATTGATCAGATACTCACTTACAATTGGGAGGCGACTAAATATATTGCTAATCTTAGAATTGATGACCCCAAATGTTGAACGTTGAAACAAAAGCGCGCGTAGGGTCTCGTGTGGGTGATACCACATTGTCCAACTGCATCAACATGGATTAGCAAGCATAGTTGTGACAGTATACCAAAGAACATTATCTGAACACTCAAAACTATAGGAACAAAGAAAATAACAAAATAATAATAATAATAATAACAATAATAGTAATAACAATGAAAAAACTGGTAGATTCACCAAATTATATCAAAGGAATACGAATGACAATCATAACAACTTACTGATTAACCGACTTATATCAAAACAACTACAAAATTTTCATCAAATTCGTAACCGTAGTATAGATATGAACCGGATTTTAGGGAAAATGAAAATCGAATGTAGGTATAGGGTTTTACCTGATTTGTCGAACCAAAACGATTATCGTCGGATCTTGGTCGCCAGAAAGTCGGTTTCACAGTCGGAACCCTAACCGCCATCATCACGTCGATCTTCAAACGTTCCACCACTGCCGTTGAGAGAGAGAGAGAGATGTTTTGAGATGGGATTAGCGTTACGTCTCACCACCACCGTTGAGAGAAAGAGAGCGAGAAGGATAGCTGTGGTGAATCGTCTGATGAGGAGGGCGGGGGGAAGAGAGCGTGAAAGGGAAAAAAGGGTTTTCAAATTAAAGCTGCCTCTTGTTTGAGAGGGTTTTCAAATTAAACTGCCTCTTGTTTGTGAGGGTTTTCAAATTAAAGCAGCTTCTTGATTGAGATGGTTTTTTTACAAGCTTTATTATGAGTTGTATCATATGCAAAAATACTTGTACATATCTTAATTTTAAGAGTTAGGTGAAAATGACCTTTTTGCCCATCTAATATCTATATTATATATAGTATAGATATATATATGAGAATGATCGTTGAACTTGAAAAGTTGTTAAATATATGCATGTAAATATATATATATAGAAGTCATAATATATATAGGGGCATTTTTTTTGAGAACCAACTATATGTTGAGAACCGAAAGAACCGTACAAAACGTGTACATATCACTTTAGTGAAAAAAGTAAAATTCAACAACAATGTTTTATTTATCTCTTCCCACTCTTAGTTTGAGTTTATCTCCTCTCTCCTGAATTTTTTTAAGAAAAGTATAAAAATATGCATATATGCATTCATTTGTGCATATAGTGTGAGTGCATATATGCATTTAAAAAAAAGACTATAAATTCGAGGTCTTTTAAAACCAAACCTTAAACATATTGAAATGTACATGAATTCTAGTCAATTTATATTATAAATAGAGGAAGAGTTAATGCGGTTCTCACGGTTCTTAACATATTGTTGGTTCTCAAAAGAACATACCCCTATATATATATATATATATATATATATATATATATATATATATATATATGTGTGTGTGTGTGTGTGTTAGGACATAGATTGTATGACAAAAGCTTTGTAATAGTTTAGATCTTATTGTCTTTATGTTTTTATGTAAATGTTTAGTTTTTGTCTAAGTTTTTGTACAAGTTCTACTAAGTTCGCCTGGTCTATCAGAGGCGAACTTGTTAAGTTCGTCTAAGCATCTTTGAAGCGGTGCAGAACATATGTCTATAAATAGAGTTACATAGTCTGTTTAGAAAAGACAAGTGAGACTGATCGAACAAGAATTCTGTAAACTCTGTGTTTGTGAATACAAAGAGAAAGCTTTATTTACATGTTGTGTCTACTTGTCAATTAGTATACATTCGTTAACACGAAGGATTCCGCACTCCGTGTTATCAAGACGTCTTATCACGAGATCGATCTGAGATATGTAATGAGGACCTACAAGTGGTATCAGAGCTTTTGCTCGTGATTTGTGGTTGATTTTTGTTGATTAGAGACGGTTTTTGTGTACAATTTGATAAGAAATTGGTCATTTTTGAATATTTTGTATCAATGGAGTTTTCAAGTTCTTGAAACTGATTTTACTATTGATTTTGTGGATTTGAGGTGAATTTTGATGAAATTAATCTGATAGAAGTGTTCGAATTGATAAAATACGATATCCTACGGTTCA